>OZ024827.1:26984623-27502356 GCA_964016985.1 Anodontia alba
TCCACACTGTTTGCGAAGACAGGCCATATATGGGTTCAACTGGACCATGGTTAAGGGTTAAGGATGTTGATGATGACGATGATGATGATAGAATATGCCGTAGTTATTCAATATAGAGTATGCATATTATTTATTCAATACTTAAAATATTTGTACTTTCAGCTAGTATGTAATTGAGACACGGAAAATACATGTGGTTCAAATATTTTGTTTTTATTGTTTGCAAAAAAAAAAAGAAAAAAAAAAATCAAAAATAAAACAAAACAAAAAAAACAAACAACAATTTTATGAAATACAAACTTTATAGTACCTGACAAGAAAGGCTGAATTTTTCAAGGGAAATAATTTATTTCTATTCCATTTGTGCTTAGTTTCCTCTACAATAACATAAGTAATAATTGCAGGTACCGTATAACACCAATGAGCTTTTCCACTAAATTTACATGGACAATGATGAGGCATTTAACAGAAATGGATACATCCCAGGGAAAATAATAATTATTTGGAACTATTTACATGCGTTCTCATTAGGGGATACTCTTTATGAGCAGCCCATATTTATGAAACGTTTTAATTACTAGAGAGGCAACAGTCTTTCTGTAAAAGTTGTCTACCTTTGCAAAATGGTGCACACTTCTAAATGTATCCATTCACATTAACCCATTTATGCCGAGGGGATTATTCTACCTAAACTCTTTGCACCAGTCCATTTCCAGTTTGAGGGGTCTGGTCAGTTTTGATTATTACCATGTTTTATTGAAATGCCTGTAGTAAATGCAAATAGTGTAGACCCTGATCAGACGCCGCGTTCTGCGGCGTCTGATCTGGGTTTATACTGTTTGCCAATGTCCCATTTATGGGACGATAGGCACAGATGGTTTAAATATCGAAAGGATATTTGAGCCGAATCCGATAAGAAATGTATGTGGGCTCAAACGCAAACATAGACTGACACCAACCTGTTGAGTCAAACAAAATAATATTTAAGGGAAAAATACAATTTCAAGGACGGGAGGTAACTCTGCCGAGATGATTGCTCTGCTTTTCTCTGATTTGTGGCTTTTGAACTGCCATGTGTGTTTGCTCTTCCTCTTGTTGTCATTAGTAAGTTATGTTCTGTGAAATTGGCTCTCCTTGAGATCTATACTGTTTTGTATCCCTTCTGAAAAAGGGTCTTCTCTTCAAGGAAAGAATTGAGAAGAATTTGTTTGAGTAGACCCTGATTCGAAAGGGGCTTGGTGTGCAGAAAAGGTAAACGAAGTCACAAATTTGTCTCCTTAGTAATCAAAGCACTGACAGCACTGATGGGTCGATTGTCTTTGACTGTAGGCTGGGAAAATGGTCCTGAATGGGGACTTAAGACTGTTTCAGTCAACCATTTACTTATTGTACCATTTACTTCTTGTAATTTACACAATCAGGGCAGACCCTGATCAGACGCAGCGTTTTGTGGCGTCTGATCTGGGTCTGCACTCTTTGCCAATGTCCCAAATATCCCAGTCCAGGTTTTGACGTCACAGTGACAAGAATAGCACGGCTATAAATAACCGTTACCTGGATTTCGTCTAACGCGCGGTTTGATTTTATTGGTCAATGACAATCACGTAGACAACTATCTTAAAGAAATTTTGGCGTTTGTATACTAAGGCTAGATTTAAACAATCGACCCAAATGACGGGAAATCTATTAAGTGTATCGGGTACCCTTAAACCGTATTGACACTGAATCAAAAAAACTTCGCTTCATTTGGAATGATTTAAATGAGTGGATAGACCTGAACATTTTAACTTCCATTTTGCAAAGGCAAAGGGCGACATTTTTTTTGTAGAAAGGAAGTTGCTTGCGTAGCGTTTGAAACCTTTCAAATATGGGGACAGTTCTTTAACTCTTTCACTGCCACAGGCGATGATAATAGGCTTTTGCAAACAGCATAGATCCAGATGAGACGGCTCATTGAGCCGTCTTATCTGAATCTACACTGTTTGACATTCAGTCTTATAACTTTACATATAAACGTCTTTCCAAGCGATAGTTTGTTAAAAAAAAAAAAAATAAATAAACGACCGACAGAGATAAAGAAAGACTTTGCCACCAAAGAAAACAAATTCGTTCCTTAAGAGCAGGCTCAATCAAAAGGAAGTAAAATCTTTCCATTGTACAGTCGACACTCCTTATCTCGAAATTTAAGGGACTCTTTGAACACTTCGAGATATCCGTACTTCGACATATCAGATTTGCGGAACTGAGGAAAACAATCGACCAACCACCTTTAACAGAATGAATATGTAATTTGACTCCTTAGTTAAAGATATATTGAAAACATTGTGGAAAGAGGAGAAATTGCTCCTAAGGAGCAATTTCTCCTCTTTTCCACAATATTTTGTTGCCTATTGGTAGATCGCTGTGTTAGAACAGGGACCATATTTTCACTTCGTGATAAGCGGTTATTCGAGATAAGAAAGGTCGAGATAACGAGAGTCAACTGTATGTGTACTTATTACCCTTAACGTGCATTGCCATTGAATCAAAACAGAGAAAAAAAAATCTTTTCTGCCGCCAGGATGTAAGACTCCTTGTCAACAACGACAATAAAAACAACAATAACAACAAGGAAAATAAGGTGTAGACTGTATGTGTAGACTGAATCATACCACGCAAAATGAACCTTGAAACAGATTTGAACAACAAAGGGCCAAAATCAACAAAAGAGCAGATCAGCAAGCGAAGTTAAGTGATGACATTTGCTGTTTGGCAGGGGAGGGAGGTGTGTGGGGGGAAGGGGGTTTGGTTGGGGGGGGGGGGAGGGGAGAAGTATGTGAAAGCTTCTAAGAGTGACGAGATTATCCTACAAGAACCTGCACGCTGATAGGCCCTCCTCGCTGTTTACGTATAAGTTTAGGTCACGTTTGGCGGCTACTCGCATCTAGTACATAATTTTAACAATTAACATATCATAAAGCGACAATAATTATAATATTAATTGTGAAATTATGCCCTGTCAAAAGACAGACATTGGTTATTATTACGTAATATTGTCAGAAACAATTAAGTTTTGATGACAGACTGTCAGACAAATGATGTCGAAAGACTTGCTATTTTGATCGATGGAATGATACGGAGAGTTAATAATAAAGTTAACCCCAGCTTTTAGCCATGCCGACCGACACAGATACCAATGTAAACAGCGTAGATCCAGATGAGACGGCTCGTCACGAGCCGTCTCATCAGGATCTACGCTGTTTGCCATTATGATTTTGATTAAAAACTGAAACCCCTATTTGCAACAATGAACATGCCCTAATTCAAAGATTGAAGACCCCACTTCAGAAACTCAGGGGTGAATGGGTTAACAGACAAGTAGAAGTGATATAAGCCCAATTGTGGGAAAACGTACCTTCTGACATGTGTGCCCAACGAAGGCTCAAATCAGCCTGCGCATCCGCTCAGTCTGATCAGTCTTCGTCATCCGCATGAAGAAACTTTGCATCCATGGCTATCCAAAATGCGCCCAGTGACGATTCTGATCAGACTGCACGAATGCACAGGCTGATCTGAATCTTTGCTGGGCGCACATGTCCGAAAGTACGTTTTCTGACGTTGCGGCTAAAATTGTGTTTAAACGATTCGCATTGACCATATTGATCATACGTTTTCGGATAAATTGGCCTGAGTAGACTGTTTAGATCTTGATCAGAATCTACTATTTTTGATATTCCCAAATTTTAGGACAGGTGTGGTGAAGAGTTAATGTGTCTGAATGTTGGGTAACTACAACAACTGGTCCTTTTTTTACTGAGAAAAAAAATGCAAAGATGCAAAATATTTTGAAATACATTGTGTAGGTTAAGCATTGATGAAAGGAACTTTATACACGTGGTTGATTTTCCGCCATTTTTATAAGGGAGACAACTTTTGTGATTTCCTGCATGCTTTCTACGAATCAAACCCCTTTTGAAAGTGATCTACTGTAAAAGGAAAGAATTCGCTCAAATGGTAACGTACCGTTACACACACACACACACACACACACACACACACACACACACACACACACACACACACACACACATCGACGTTAATGCGACATTGTATAAACGTAATGTTTCCGCTTGGACAGCCTGTTCAGAAGTTTTGTTTCTTTCAAGGTAGTTGCACGAGTTATGATACGATAGACCGGCAGTGACATGTCAACTACATTAATTCAAGGTTTCAACTTCACGAATTTACGATTTCAACTTCACGAATTCGCGATTTCAACTTCACGAATTCACGATTTCAACTTCATGAATTCAACTTCACGAATCCAACTTCACGAATTCACGAATTTAACTTCACGAATTCACGAATTCAACTTCACGAATTCAGGAGTTCAACTTCACGAATTCAACTTCACGAATTCAGCTTCACGAATTCACGAATTCAACTTCACGAATTCACGAATTCAACTTCACGAATTCAACTTCACGAATTCTTGAAGTTGAATTCGTGAATTCGTGAAGTTGAATTCGTGAAGTGGAATTCGTGAAGTTGAATTCGTGAATTAGTGAAGTTGAATTCGTGAATTTGTGAAGTTGAATTCGTGAAGTTGAATTCAGGAATTCGTGAAGTTAAAATCGTGAATTCGTGAAGTTGAAATCGTGAATTCGTGAAGTTAAAACCTTGAATTAATGAAGTTGAACTGTCACTACCGGTCTTTCGTATGATACTGTCTTGCTATTTTGCACAGTCTTGTATACACAAAAATCGTGTAACATCCAAGCGGGCACATACCTTTTATACAACGTCGCATTAAGGTCGATACAACGTCCTGAAGTTGAATCGACGTTAATAAGACGTGGTATAAACGTCATGATGTTGCATCGACGTTAACGCGGCGTTGTATAGTCGTGTGCCCCGCTGGGATCCCAGAGGAGCTGTAGCTTTCCCCCTTGTACCAGAAAAGCTTTTTCGACTCTACAACATACTATAGAAATCTTTCTTTGACAATCATTTATCAGACATTCTGATAGCAGCTTTGAGGTCTAATAGCGAGCAGATATTCGGTAATGTGCAAAACAGTGAGGGCGAGATGCGCTTATAATGTTATCAGAACCTTCTCTGGTGGCTACTGAGTATATTGTAGTTTTTGGTACTGTTGAATATCCCCCCGAATATTAGACACTGCTATATGTAAATATGAACCCATTACGAAAACACGCCTATTCAAATACACTGAAAATTTTACCATCAAAAATTGGCAATTTTTCGGATAAAAAATTCTGATATTTTTCATATTTCTGCTCAATCTATGTTTTTGAGCAGAAATAACAAAAATAATGTATACCCCTGGAAACCCCAGTTTTACTATATAAAAGTGGGGTTTAAGGGGTCAAAATTATATAGGCATGTTTTCGTGATGCAGGGTACAGCATTTCCTACAAGACTGCTTGTGCGCCAAGCGAAAACTCACATCCGCTTGTGCATCCATACATTCTGTTCTGAAATGGGTGTACTTTAAAAGGAAGGTATTTGCTCTTCCTGGAAGCAAATTAGAGGGAGCTTGATTGTAAGAAAGCAAAAATGGCAGAAAAACTGGAACGTGTATTGAGTCTCCTTAAAAAGCATGTACGCATGCAAACAGATCATCCCTTTATCTACGTGACGGAAGTAAATCAGTCGGACCACAGCAAAACCAACTGCATGCCATGTGCAAATAATGAAGACAGATCAGGTTATTGCGGCCCTTCCACATGTGACGCATCATTTCAGCCAGGTGTTTAAATTTCCACTTCCTAGAAATAACGTAATATCATTTCGATAGCTCAAAGCGTTTAAAAACTTTAAAGTAAAATAGGCAAAATCAATCCAATTGACTACAGTTTAATCACGTATACATATCTTATTTAACAGTGCTGCACTTTTGTTTGGCTTTAAACTGAATATGTGCGAGATTGAAAAAAGTAACTCCTTGGAATATTTCTTGGAAAAGCGGTGAGTAACGCAAACTTTACGCATCTGTGCCTTCTTTATACACATTTGCGTAACGTAAACATTACCAAAACACGCCTATTCAAATATATAGAAAATTTTACCTCCAAAAACTGAAACTTTTCGGATAAAATACTCTTAATATTTTTCATATTTCTGCTCAAAATATAGATTGTGAGTACTCGTTAGAACCGCCTCACCGAGGCGGTTCTAACGAGTACCCACAATCTATGTTTTGAGCAGAAATAAAAAAAATATAATATGTACCCCTGTAAACCCCAGTTTTACTGTATAAAAGTGGGGTTTAAGGGGGTCAAAATTACATGTATATAGGCACGTTTTCGTGATAATTACACATATTCACTTCACCACTGACACTTAAAAGTGAAAGAAAACAGGCGAGAAAAGGGAAAGAAAACAAATTGAATAAATGCAAGAGATTAGGTAGTGTCCGTTCTTAAGATGCAAGGTGATTTGGTATCCATAAGTCAGAGTGCATGCAATTGGAGACGTGTTTAGCATGCCATGAACACCACACGTAAAGCAAAAATATCAATCATGTCATGCTTCGAATTACAGAGAGATGGTAGAAATTCGTCAGTGAGAACTAGAAAATAACTCGAAGCGCTAAGAAGGATTGAAGCAGATGACATTAGATGGTTTCTTTATTATTCTTTATTTTTTATTCTTTATTATTTTTTTAAGACAAAATAAGACTTGGTATTTCATGTGAATCGTCTGCATGGCAGACGATTCACATGAAATAGCAAGCCTTATTTTCTCTGAATAATGAAAATAAATATTTCGAAAGGGTTAATCTTCCTATATAGACGCGCAGAGAGGAACTAAATAAAACTCGCAAACTGAGCAGTTAAGCCAAATGTGGATCCAAGATTTAACAGTGACCAGTACTTATCCCAAAATATGAAAAAGTCCTTTTGCATGGCAATTAATGTGTCTAAAAACTACTGTTTGAGTGGCAGAGGCGGATCCGAGACGTCGCTTTCTGCGGCGTCTGGTTGTACACTATTTGCTAAGACTTGTCTGTCCGAATACTAAAGAGTGTCTTTGGTGGTACGAGGGTCCTGCAAAAAGTTTTGTCACTGGGTTCGGATTACTTCAGTGCTACGTTTTATCAAACATATTTTTATTACAAACCTTCAAAGTATTCCCCCTTTACCGAAACACATTTTTGTAACCTTTTTACCCAGCCGCGAAAAGCAGATAAAATAATCTTCTTTTGGTATCTGTTGGAGACACTGATAAATAGAGTTGCCAAGAGAACTTCTACACATATACTTATTTCCAGAAAGCATTTTCTTAAGCCTTGGAAATAAAAAAGAAGTCACAGGGATTCAGGTCAGGTGAATAAGGTGGATGGTTTAAAACTTTCACCTTTTCAGAAGCCAGAAAAGACTTAACAACCTCACACTTATGAGAGGAGGCGTTGTCATGTAAAAGGTGGACTCCTGACCATACTTTGCTTGGTCGTTTCTTATTGTAAAACTCTTTTACTTTCTCCAGTACAGAATTCTTGTAGAATCGGACAGTGACTGTATGACCAGATGGACAAGGCACTTGAACGACTGGCCCACTTGAATTAAAGAAAATTGCGTACAACATCTTTTTCGAACTTATGGTTCTCTTGGCAATACATGGGCGTTTTTGATCTTTTCGCTTCCATTGCTTATTATCAGCCCTTCTTTGTGGCTCAAACATTTGCACCCAGGTTTCATCACCTCTTAGCAAGTTAGAAATAACAGACTATTACAGCCTTTGTATGTTTTCAAAAGTTCCCGGGCACATTTAAGGCATTGTGTCTTTTGTTCCTCAGTGAGCAAATGAGGTACCCGCCTAGCGCAAACCTTTCTCAGATCCAAACGCTTTTTTCAGAGTTGTTTGCACACTGCCTTCTGATATGCCAGTACAACTAGCTATATCTTTGACAGACAATCGCGCATCCTATTCGACCACAGTCTTTACAGCAGCGATGTTAGCCTTGGTAACAGAATTTTAAACCTTCCAGGACGGGTATCATCTTCAACAGAAAATTTCCCAGATTTAAAAGCTTTAACCCACCTAAAAACTGTGCGCATTAAAATGTTCTGAGGTCCATATATACCACACAATTCATGAAATAACTGCTTTGAATCTATATTAAACCTAATGCGGCATTTAATATAGCTACGAATTTCAGTCTTCTGCTCCATGTTCCAATGTAACAATAAATTGGTCAGTGTATATGACTTCATCTATTTCAATTTAAAATAACTCGGTCAGTTGGAAAGCAATTTGCACGAAATAACGGGTATCGTTAGCTATTCAACACACCGTTCAAGTGCAGTGAAGCATTTTAAAATATACCGGGGATAAAACTAAGGAAGCCTATTAGTGACAGAACTTTTTGCACGACCCGCGTATGGTAGTAGTTCAGCCAAATGCAGATTCAACATTAAATAGAGTACAATATGGAACCCTTTCCAATGATTGGACGAGATCAATTAACTATGTTAACCTTTCTCTTGCTGAACACGACTTACACTCTCTTTTCTAACAAAAATCAAAAACATATGTTCTATGAGGATATAAGAATAAAACAAGGTCTTTCTTCTATATCATTCTGTCCATTAAGGATTCTTTACAACAGCAAATTCTTTATAATGGCAACATTTTTGGGAACAATTGATGCCGTTGTAACGAAGGTTCACTGTGCCTCTTGGTTTGGTTTGTGTTGAGGTTTTACGACCCAGTCAACCCAGTAGGGTCATGTCGAGCGCGGTCAGTCTACCTAACCACACTTTTACTGGGCAGGCTTAGTCCTCTAAGTGGTTAACCAGTAGTGTGCACATTCTTTCACCTGAAAGTCTCTCTATCGCTTGGAGTCATTGGTAGAATATGTTCTGTGATTCTGGAAAATTCCTGGAATCTTCTTAACTATTTTACCAAATAGTTGGGTGGATTTTATGTTTAGATACGTCCCTTTCAACAGTGTTTCACTGATATCGGGACGAAAAACGGTTGACAATGTAAGGATCTGTAAAATGAAGCGACGTATAGTCAAGGGCTGAAATTCATCTCCAGTGAAATTCGAACTATGTTCCTTGTGATACGTCTGTACCGCTTACCCCTCGACCACGCGTAGGCTTCTCACATTCATCGTAGTGATCACTGAGCTATTCCAGAGGGTGATGCCTTTGTAAACAGTGTAGATCCATATCAGTTGGCTTCTGAAGAAGCCAACTGATCTGGATCTGCACTGTTTGCTATTAAGTATATGAATTTATATCAACAGTCTGGATCAAGTAATCTGATTGGCTAAAAATTAGAAATAGGTGTAGCATCTTAATTTATTCAGCAGAACAAGGGTTAAGTTTGTGAGTGATTCGCCGGATTTTATACATCTATAAAATTCACAAAAATAATAACTCATTCCTTATAATTCCAACTTTGCTATCAAAATGTTAAAATATTGCCGAAAATGTCACTCTTTTGAGACGGCGGAAGGAAAATAGATCCGGCGGATTCATGCTCTGGACTTTATTGAAGTGTAAAAATTTTTCTTCAACCAATGAAATTGCGTGAAATGTGTATAAAATGAAGAGTTAGAATTATTCCGTTTTGATGAGTCTATGGATGTGTGCCAAACAGAGGAGCCTGATCAGACGTCGCGTACTGCGGGGTCTGATTTAAATTTGTGTTATATATATATATATATAAGTTGGGAAAAGGAGCATAATATCTAACAAAAAATCTTTTTGGTAGCACTGGATCCAGAAAGGATGCTGAAATGATAGGCGTTAAAATATATGTTGAGAGTTAATCATTAACAGTGCAAATAATTTGTTTACCTGAGGCCTTTCGGCTTTCGCCTTCTTCAGAGGTTTTCTATTTTAAACATTGTGTATATATATATATATATATATATATATATATATATATATATATATATATATATATATATATATATATATATATATATATATATATATATATATATATATATACTTATTTATTTATTTATTTATTTCAAGAGGGTTACACATTAAACAAAATGCCAGTCTACCATGCGGCCCTCATAAAATACAACATATCACAACATATATACATATATACGTTTCAGATGACCTTTGTGTTCTGTTACATATTTCCGCGGTTGGCTTACGTAGATTAAAGGGCAAATATAAAGGTTTTAATTCTACTAAATATTTAAGGGCACTTCATTAAGGAGGTGACTGCCGAAAACCGCATCAAATTATCTTAAACGGTTTCTGAAATATTGCGATTTGAAATTTGATATTTAACATCCAAGAGGATTGAATTCAGGCTGCCTCATTAATATTCATGAGCCTTTTTATGACATCATAAGGGAACAGTAAAATTTTAAACTTTTTTAAATTGCCAATATTTTTTGCTCTTTAATCTGCATCAATTCAGTTTTCATATTGTTTAATTTATTCAGCTCCTTTAAACTAATATACATAGGAATTTAGCTCTTATTTTCCGTTTAAAGTGTTACATTTCAAATTTAAAAATTTCATTTAAATAATTTAAAATCCAGTTACAATGCTTAATAATTAGCCAAAATTGACTTTTTTGGCATTCATTATATGATATACACCCAAAATTCACTATTATTAAAAAAAAACTTACGAAAAATTTAATATTAGTCAAGTTTTAAACATTTTAAAATTTAGCTTTAAATTTAAATAACAGATTAAATTTTGAGTTAAATTCTCTATTAATGGGCTTATTTGTGGACAGAGACCAATTTCAATAATGGTTAAGGAGAAAAACTGTGTAGCATATAAGGAAATGCAGAATACTCTGTTTAAAATTTCAATTTAAAATTTAAGTTCCACTATGACATCACAGAATATTGCATTGTGGGCCTTAATCAATACACAATCCAAGGGAGGTTACTCTAACAGGAAAAAAGGTAGGTATCGTAAATTAATCACCATAACTTTTGATTGGATTGGAATGTTTTGATGGGGTTTTCAACAAAATAATTCTCTTAAAGCATTCTATCAACACCTTGAAAACCAGGAATATTTTAAAAACCTTTATATTTGCCCTTTAAATATATTTGCAGGAGTTTGGTCATTTATCGCTGTATAAGTGAATACGGCCTTATTGTACTTTAATTTATTATTTACTGGCATCCAGCTTAGGCTTTGAAACATGTCTGCTGAGGGTGTCATGAACTCAGCTTTCAAGATAATGCAGACCGCACAATTTGGGAGTTCATCACTAAAACATACCTATATAATTTTGACCCCCTAAAACCCCACTCTTATATAGTAAAACTGGGGTTTACAGGGGTATAAATTATTTTTTTTATTTCTGCTCAAAACTGTGGGTACTCGTTAGAACCGCCTCGCCGAGGCGGTTCTAACGGGTACCCACAATCTATGTTTTTGAGCAGAAATATGAAAAATATTAGAATTTTTATCTGAAAACTTTCAGTTTTTGGTGGTAAATTTACCAACATATTTGAATAGGCGTGTTTGCGTAATGTTATTTAGTTGTTCAATATTCATATAAGATATTATTCCCTAGTCATTTGAACCGTAGTCTATGAGGGGAAGGATGTAGCTTTTCTGGTACATAAGCGGCTAATTGTTTCAAGAGCAAAATTCGAGAAGAAATCTCAGCACAGAGATAATCGACATGGTACGTCCAGTATAGATTCTCGTTTATAATAATTCCTAATTTTTTTTTTTAATGAATTTACATTCATTATTTGGCAGTCGTCAATTCGATTGTATAAATTCTCGACATTTTGAAGTTTCTTCCTAGTAGCAGCAGCCATGAGAGTGCATTTATCATATTTATAGGCAATTTATACGTTTGCTGCATGCACCAGTATTGATGTCTAATTATTTCAGACTGGAGTTTAGACTCAGCACCGGCTTTGTTTTTATCTGATACTTTGACGGTGCTGTCATCTGCAAAGAAGCCTATTGAGCAATGTTTGATAGATAAAGGCAGATCATTGATAAAGAGTAAAAATAATGTTGGTCCCAAAATTGATGATCCGTTACTGTCTCAGAAAAATGTGTTCATTTTGCTTTTCTTATTAGCGTTTTTGTTAAATTTCGGTATTGTTGGTATTCATTCCAGTTTTGTTTTCTTTTATTGAAATCACGTTGTCATCGTGCGTATCCTATTTCTGCCGTAAACCAACTGGGTAACTTGTTAAAATTGTTTTCGCAGGCCATTTCATTCGAAAACGCAAATACGCAAAAAAGACTTTAATAGAAGTGACTCTGAACTTTTGTCTACCAGTATAAATCTGGGTCGAGTTGTTCAAAGTATCGTTAGCTTAACAAGCTCGTGAGTGGTCAAAATGTTAACTGTTCAAGTAAGTACGATATCTAATTCACATGTATTTTTGCTGAAAAAATGTGAGTACTCACATTTTGTCAGCAAAAATTTAGCGTATATGCCATATTTAATGATCAAAGTTTTAACGATACGTTGACTAACGACATCGCTAGTTTTGAACAACTGGGCCCAGAATATTAACGTTTTTAGGAAGTTTCCTTTCGCTGCAGTCATTAATATAAATATCAAAACAAAAAATCTGCCAGCAAGCTTCAGCAAAATGGTAATTTTCGCCTATTTAGTCTTTTAAGCGTTTCATTCATAAAAAATAAGATTTATATATTCTTTAAAGTGTCAAGGTTGAATTTGACATTTTTCTTTTTTTTTTTTTTTCTGTGCAAAAGAGTAAACAAGACAAATATTGCGTAGTTATATAGACGCATATTAGGAGTTTTATGGTTCTGCATGCTGAGTAAAAATTCAGCAGACGAAATTCTGAAATATTTTGCTTATTTTTCCCCGAAAATATGCTTTGACATTTGATGCAAATTGTCTCCTAATGAGACAATTTGCATAAAATATCAAGGCTTATTTTCTTTGAAGAGTAAGTAAAAATTGTCAATTTGTCGTCTGCTGAATTAGCCGAGAGAATGCTAAAAAACAAAATAAATAAATAAGTAGCTTTTGTCTAATATTTAGGACAAGAACAAATTTAGTAATAAATATTCCTAGAAATTAATAATAAATAAGACGAAACAAAGTGTGCCATTTACTTAACAAATCATAATGACAACAACAAAAATCATCATCATCATCATCATCAAAATCGGTATCATAATCACATTCATCATCAACTACAACAACAGCAGCAGCTTGGGGCAGACTTTTCATATGAAATGTCAAGATTTATTTTCTCTGAAAAATGATAAATAAATAATAAAAAAAATGTCGTCTGCTGTAGTTGTAATTGGGTCAAGTTGTATCTTTAAATGTGAATTTGATTAGATTGTGGTTTCATTATTAAACTGAGCTACAACTTGTGAATTTTCCAATTATAATAAGTATTTTATTGTAATCCGGAGACCCGTAGAAGGGCAATTGGCAAACAGTGCAGATCCAGATCAGACGCCGCAGAACGCGGCGTCTGATCAGGGTCTCCACTGTTTGCAAATAGTTTAGCCATTTTTTTAGGAATATGTAAATTTCATAGCCAGCTGTACCTGAAATTGAAATTGGACTCTTCCAATATATAGTGTGGGAAAGTCTATTCAGTCTACAATCGGTTAATATATAGAAATCATAAAATGGTTAAAATGGTTTAAATGTCCCATTAAAAATCGGACTTTAGCCTTAAGGGTGGAAATATCAATGACCTATGGATTATATTAAAATATATGAGAAGCAAACCCGGAAAACCGCAAAATTGTAGCTGTACAAATCTACTGTACACATATGCATATTCCGATTTCCACTATATATCATAGAGAATATGGGATATATATTACATGGATTTATTAACATTAAGATTAGCAAGTGAACCACAGCGCATGCGCCAAGCGAAGATTTAGACAAAACAAAGCTGGGCACACTTTAGATAGCCAAGGATGTAAATTTTCTTCACACGGACAACGAAGACTCTAATCAGACTGTGCGGATGCCCATGTTAGAAGGAAAGAGTTCCTCACGTTGCTACTCAAATAGCGAAGGCGAAGCACATTACCCCGGGTCTTTTCTGTTCATCGATTTATTCGTCAGTACCCAATGGTTTTGTAAGCAAACAATGGTCCTGATCCGCCTGCGCGTATGCGCAGGCTGATCTGTGTCTTCGTTGCTCGATAGGCGATAAGAACCCTTTTCTTTTAGCACGCTTTATAACTTTTCAGTGGCTGACCGCCCCATACTGCGAGGATGGTCAGTATTTGCTAGGCCTTTTCTCCCATATTAGTTAATCCTTTATTTCTTTATTTTCTAAATTTTCGCCATTATTTTCAAGGGAGACAACTCTTTTGATTCACGGGTTGCTTTCCCGCACTCCAAGTCATTTTTGAAAAGAGGTATACTCTAAAATGAAAAACATCACTGCAGGTCCCTTCTGAAAAAAGGGTCTACTCTAAAAGGAAAGAATTTGCTCCCAAAGGGAGCAAATTCTTTTCTTCTAGAGTAGACCCCTTTTCAATAGGGAGTAAACAAATGTGACAGAATTGCCTCCCTTGAAATTGCATCAGTGACCCTTAATGTGGTAAATCATGACTTTTCGAATTTTTCGAGAATTTCCTGTATATGAAGTCCAGACAAAGAAGGTTTGACGGTCAGATTATTACCGTTTCTGACAAGCACAGTAACTTGCTAACAATGTAAGTCTTTATCTCGTGTGGAAGAATAGTCCAGTGACAGCTCTGTTTGGTAACTATATGACCGTTATGACCACTCAATGCTAGAGGATGACCTATACTAATTAGGACACGTACTATATAGAACATTTGTACTATGTTCGAGCTTCCTACAATATTGCATGTGCGCCCAGCGAAGACTCAAATCAGCCTGCGCTGATGCGCAGGCTGATCTGAGTATTCGCTGTCCGCCTGAAGATGTTTTGGATACTTGGCTAACCACAGAGTGCCCTGCAAAGACTTTGACAGACTGCGTGGCTGATCAGAGTTGTCGCTGGTCGCACACGCAATCTTGTAGGAAATGCTGTGCACCGTCTTATTTCGTAGACGAGATACGGTACGTTCATTCGCCCTTTTAAAGGTAGACACGTTAGTTGCGTTAGATGTAACAATAATCACACACACACACACACACACACACACACACACACACACACACACACACACACACACACAGAGAGAGAGAGAGAGAGAGAGACAAAAACATCTGTTTTGTTTCAACATGATTTTTCAGCGACTGTTATTTTTGATAATGTATTATCCATAGGTTTAATAGAAGTATTATGGAAAAAAAAGGTTTAAACATTATTTTCATTTGTATAAACTGACAAAAATATATATGAAAGTCTGTAAATCATCTACACTCATTATGAAATTAGTATATATGGAAGCGTCCTAGTGCCAGGTGAAAAAAATATTCAAGTACTATGTAGGAGATAGTAACTCCTACGTAGGAGATAATAAGTCCTACGTAGGAGTTAGTAACTCCTTCGTAGGAGATAATAAGTCCTACGTAGGAGACAGTAAGTCCTACGTAGGAGATAGTAATTCCTACGTAGGAGATAATAAGTCCTACGTAGCAGATAATAAGTCCTACGTAGGAGTTAGTAACTCCTACGTAGGAGATAATATGTCCTACGTAGGCGATTATAACTCCTACGTAGGAGATAGTAAGTCCTACGTAGGAGTTACTACGTAGGAGATAATAAGTCCTACGTAGGACTTACTTTCTCCAACAAAGATGCTAGTAACCGCATTACATTGCGGAGACAAACAATGTTGATCATATTTCATTTCATAAAGTAAATCTATTCAATTGATTATTTGTAATATTTAAGAAATTACATTAAAACAAAATGATAGTAATAACATTATTATTGATATTATTGTAAAAAAGTTAAGTAAATAGTTTAACCCTGAACCTTTAACACTCTCTGGGCTAATTCAGCAGACGATAAATTGGTCATATTTGTCTTATTTTACCCAGAAAATAGGATTTGACATTTCATGCAAATTGTATCCAACAGAGACACTTTGCATGAAATGTCAAACCCTTTCTTGTGTGTGTGTGTGTGTCGGGGGGGGGGGGGGGGGGGGGGTTGGTTGGACATTTGATCCCTTAACCTTTATCACGCTCTGGGCTTATTCAGCAGACGACAACTTGTTGGTCTTCCTGGATTATCATTCACTAAATATATTACTTTTTTAATTAAACAATAGTTTTGTTCTTTTAGATAAAACTATGGATCTTCATTTTAATATCGCTTTGAATTATCTATAACTAAATACTATATCCTACGTAGGACTTATTATCTCCTACGTAAGAGGACTTATTATCTCCTACGTAGGAGTTACTAACTCCTACGTAGGACAGTATCTCATACGTAGGACATATTATCTCTTACGTAGGAGTTACTAACTGTTACTAACTCCTATGTACATGTAGGACTTAATATCTCCTACGTAAGAGGACTTATTATCTCCTACGTAGGAGCTAGTAACTCCTACATAGGACTTAGTATCTCATACGTAGGACATATTATCTCTTACGTAGGAGTTACTAACTGTTACTAACTCCTATGTACATGTAGGACTTATTATCTCCTACGTAGGAGTTACTAACTCCTACTTAGGACATTATCTCCTACGTAGGAGTTACTAACTCCTACGTAGGACTTAGTAGCTCCTACGTAGGACACTATCTCCTACGTAGGAGTTACTATCTCCTACGTAGGAGTTACTAACTCCTACGTATGACTTATTATCTCCTACGTAGTACATTATCTCCTACGTAGGAGTTACTAACTCCTACGTATGACTTATTATCTCCTACGTAGTACATTATCTCCTACGTAGGAGTTACTAACTCCTACGTATGAGTTACTATCTCCTATGTAGGACTCATTATCTCCTACGTAGGAGTTACTAACTAACTCCTATGTAAAACTTATTATCTCCTACGTAGGACTTAAATATTTTTTTTCACCTGGCACTAGGACGCTTCCATAAGTATACATGTTGATCATAAAAATAGATAGAAATCCAAATATACCACAAGTTTTTTTTTTCTCTCTCTCTCTCTTTTTTTTTTTTTTTTTTTTTTTTTTTTTTTTTTGCTTTATAATCAGCATTTAGTTGATAGTATATTACGCCCAATGGCTATGTTAACAAACTACCTACTCAAACAACATTTTCTCTAATACAATGTAATACTTTGATATCCAGTTCTCAGTAGCATTTTATATCAAACTATGAGCAGTTGCAATTCATTTCTATTTAGTATTTTCTGATACCAAAATGAAAGATTATAGCAAAAGTAACTCAGGTATCAATTGTTTGTTTCAATGAAACATTATACAATTGATGCGTTCTGTTGAGGTTTACATCAGGATCTGTCATCCCGAGAAAGTGGTGTTCAAAGAGGCGAAGCCGAGGTGAACATCACTCGAGGGTTGACAAATCATGATGTTAACCTAAATAGAACGCATTAATTGTTTTGTTATATGGCTATTTTAGCTATTTGGCAGCAGTGACAAAAGTGATAATGACTGGTCCTTGATCTTAGCTAGGCTATTCTTAAGAAGCAGCAGCTAATTTTAGCACATTACGAAAACACGCCTATACTACTATATAGAAAATTTCACCTCCAAAAACTGAATATTTTCAGACCAAAAAACTCTGATATTTTTCATATTTCTGCTCAAAACATAGATTGTGGGTACTCGTTAGAACCGCCCTCTAAACCCCAATTTTACTATATAAAAGTGGGGTTTAAGGGGGTCAAATCTATATAGGCATGTTTTCGTGATGAAACATCAAACATCAGGATTTGTCATCCCGAGAAAGTGGTGTTCAACAAGGCGAAGCCGAGGTGAACATCACTCGAGGGTTGACAAATCATGATGTTAACCTAAATACAACGCATTAATTGTTTTGTTGTATGACTATTTTAGCTATTTGGCAGCAGTGGCAAAAGTGATATTGACTGGTCCTTGATCTTAGCTAGGCTATTCTTAACAAGCAGCAGCTAATTTTAGCAAACATTAAACATCTGGGCCCAGTTGTTCAAAGCGTCGTTAGCTTAACGAGCTCGTTAAGGGTCATTTCGTTAACTGTTTTAGCGGATTCAATATACAATATTCTGATATTTTTTGCTGAAAAAATGTGAGTAGCTTTTGCATTGCAAAAGCTACTCACATTTTTTCAGCAAAAAATTTCAGCATATTTGCGTATCATTCGATGTAAATTTTAACGAATCGTTAACTAACGACATCGTTAGTTTCAAACAATTGGGCCCAGGATTTGTAAAATACAAAAAAAAAAAAAAAAAAAAAAAAAAAAAAAAAAAAAAAAAAAAACTAATACAACCAGTTTCAACCAGTCAGAGAAGGCCTTTAAAAAATTTGTTATTCGTGGTAATGACTGAACATGACTGTTTCAATACTTTGTGGCAATAGCGGTTTTGTGTGTTCGTAGGCGGCTGGCGAGTTCAAACCACAAGTGTCTGCCACAGTATAACATTAACACACCTGTGCAAATTGTATTTCTTGTCCATAATTCTGGAAAAAGCAGTTTAAACCCAAATATAGCGATATTTTCTATTTTCCTCGCAAATTAGAACAACAAAAAAAAAAAAACAAGAAGAAAAAAAACAACAAAAAAACAAAACAACAGAAAAACAAAAAAAAAAAACAAAAAAAAAAAAAAACATCAACAACAAAAACAAAAACAAAAAATAAATGAAATAAAATAAAAATAAATAAATAAATAAATAAATAAACAAGAAAAAAAAAATACATCATATATTGTGTGTAACTCATTAGAAGCGCCTCGCACAACATACGTTTTCATGGAGATGAACAAAATTATATAATTGTATAGATATATACCGTGATATGTTTATCTAGAACGTTTTAAGTCACCATATAATATGGAAAATATTAAAACGTTTGGTTGTTAAGCAAATTAAGATTCATTTATGCAGTAAAAGGTTGCAAAAAGTATTAAACGAACTGAAAAGCTGGTTTAAAAGCTGCAAATTTCTGAAAAAAACTATTTAATAATGTTAGTCCCTAAATACACTGTTTACATTATATATTAGCCAACTGATCTGGATCTACACTGTTTGCAAAGGCAGTGCATATCCGGGTTCAGCAGGACCAGGGTTAAGGAAAGAATTTACTCCAAAGGGGAGCAAAATGTTCCCTTTCAATATAGGCCCTTTTTCAGAAAGGAAACAAAAACAATTTTGACAGAGTTGTGTCACTAGAAAGTTTATCATTTCCTCTGAAATGCGTTTCACTGGTTGAAATTCATCAGTTACACAGCATTACCCCATTTAAGCCTAGCGTCCTATAAAAGGGGCATTGACAAACAGTGTAGACCCAGATCAGACGCCACAGAACGCGGCGTCTGATCAGGATCCACACTGTTCGCATTGAACACAGGTGTTTCTATAAAACATGGTAATAATAAAAACTGATTCGAATAAAAAAAAAATAAAAACTGATCCGAATAAAAAAAAAAATCAAATAAAAAACGGTTAGTTCCATTAAAATTTCCTTGGATTAAATCGGCCAGGGCTCGAACTCACAGCCTCCTGCACCCAGTAAATCGTTATTCACAGGTGACTAACAGTAAAAAAAAAATCTTGCGTTGTCTTTTATTTGCATCTGCGTAGATGTTTGGTTAGAGGGTTTGTATATTTAAAGAGCCATTATTCTTTACTACTCTATGGGCAAAGTTAGCAGACGATTAATTGATAATACTTTTAATAATTTTCTTTTCCAGAAAATAGACTTTGAATTTTCACACAAATTGTGCATGAAATGACAAGCCTAATCTGGATCAAAATGAGAAAAATATTTCAAACATCGTCTGCTGATTTTTTTTTTAATACAGCGTGCTAAGCATTAAGACTTGAACCTCTTTTTATCAAGTGCAGACGTAATCATTAAATGACGTGCGAACAAAACGGATAAACAAAAGTATTAATAACGTTTTTATTTAATAAAATCCTTATTTAATATGCACAAACCAATAAAAACCCTTTGAAGTAACAGCTAATGCCTAATGAATAATAAAGAATGCACACCCAATGCAAAGATGATCATTTGGTCAGTCATAAACGCCAATTTTGAAATGTTAATTTATTCATGATACTTGTTGATACAAGGGACATTAAAATATTATTAAACATAAAGTCTACAGGTATTGGCTTTTTAAAAACTTAGTAAGCGTAGACCAAACTTTTTGTGAAAGCTAATACTTGATTATAACACTATTGTGTAGTCCATGGAAAATAGCCTTGGACCAATCTATGACCTTTCATAAAGTGTTTCTGGAGCAATGACAAACTCTAAGATTGTCTACGCCCATGGGTGTTGACAAATAGTCCGCCCCACCCCAGATACTGACAGTGTCTTAGCCAATTTCCCTCAGAACACAATCCTTTAGAATGTTCGTTTGGAACATCAGGGCTTGAATTCTACCGTAAACTTCAGGGCCCAGTTGTTCAAAGCTAACGATGTCGTTAGTTAACGATTCGTTAAAATTTACATCAAGTGATACGCAAATATGCTGCAATTTTTTGCTGAAAAAATGTGAGTAGCTTTTGCAGTGCAAAAGCTACTCACATTTTTTCAGCAAAAAATATCAGAATATTGTATATTGAATCCGCTAAAACAGTTAACGAAATGACCCTTAACGAGCTCGTTAAGCTAACGACGCTTTGAACAACTGGGCCCAGAATGCTAGTCGACCACAATAAGGTATATCTGTAGAACCTTTCACTAATCATAAGGGACGTTAGACAACTGATGGATGTAACATAAATGTCTAGATGAATTTGCATCCTCGTTTCAATGGTACAATGCACTAACAAGCAAATACAGAGAATTTATATCTCCGCCTTTTAAAAATCCCAAAGATACCTGCTATGTGTACAGTTTGACAGTATAGGAGCTAGAAAAATGACTAAGTAAAATGCGGAAAAGCGAAAGAAAAAAAATAAAAACGCGGAAAAGGGATAAGAATTAATCTGTAGAGTATATTCAAATTACGTGCACATCTTCAGACCACCACAAAACACCTGTACCTTTTCAAAAAGATCGGCATGAAACTGACAGAGGAGTTGCTGACGCAAGGTACCCACTACCTTTTCATTTTGATAGTATCTGAGCCTGAAAAATGATTAAGTTCAAAACGTGGAAAAAGCAATACAAATTAATCTGAGGATGATATCCAAATTACAAACACGACTTCAGACCATGGCAATAACATCTGTACAGTTTCAAAACGATCGGCATACTAAAAACTGTAGATGGAGTTGACGTATACAAGGTACATATTATCAGAGAGAGAGGGGGGAGTGGCGGGGGGGGGGGGGGGGGTGGGGGGGTGCGGAACTAACCACCAGGAACCACGGAAAGCCGATTACCATGTCTCCTCGATTTTCTAAGACAATATAAAGTTACGAGTAGTCTTGAAAAACTTCACATTACAAAACACGGTTATTCAAATATATAGAAAATTTCATCTGTACAAACTGAAAATTTTCAGATAAAAAACTCTGATGTTTTTCCTATTTCTGCTCAAAACATAAATTGTAGGTACTCATTAGAACCGCCTCGGCTAGGCGGTTCTAACGAGTACCCACAATCTCTGGTTTCGAGTAAAAATAAGAAAAATAATGTATACCCCTGTTTAAGGGGGTCAAATTTATATAGGCATGTTTTCGTGATGAAATTTGCAAGTCTGAAGAACCCATTTTCTCTGTTCAGAGGAGTGTTGCACAACGATTGCTTTAGAGGAAAATGACACTAAAATATGTAGACTTAAAATGAATGGCCTGAACCAAACCGATGCTTTATAAAAAGTCCATGCAACTGTGCAGAGTGGTTTGAAAGTCATGTCCTTTCAAATGTCTCAGAATGACCGCTTTTTGCCAGATATGGAGGCCAAATTTTAAATATGGCTAATTAACTGCAGCAGAATTGTTTGCAAAGCTTAAATCTAGTAGGTATTGTCATGGAGTTGATACAGCGTAAGTGTTTTGACTTATAAAATTGTTAAATGTCCCTCGTATACAAGTAAAAAATAAGCATTTATTGATATCAAGATGTAAGTTTTAATTACCTATAATAACTTATACGAGGCTTTTGGGAGATTGAAAGGAAACGCTGTATTTAATGATCAAGCCGTCGTTAGAATACGCCCGTCGTGTCTAAAGCCGACGTTAGAATACGGCGGTCGTGTATATCAAAAGAATATAGTGATGTGTTAATAAAAAGCCATGAACGTTTAACATGTTACTTTGAGTGGATGTGCACGGATCACCGGGTGACAGGAGATGAAACATGTCAGACACCGGAGCAGTAATATACATTTCATACGCTCGTTTGCTCCTTAACTTGTCTAACGGTTTTATAATCATGTTCAGCTTTACTGACATAGTGTGCAAGTACGTGCAGGCATTTGGCGACAACTAAGGAGCATTGATAAGGTTTCAGGGACGGTAACTTTAAAAATCTGTTTTACACCATCTCCTGGAAAGGGGTCTACTCTAAAAGGAAATAATGAGCGCATTCTTACCAATCAGAGTGGACCCCCTTTTCAGAAGGGGAAGGGAAATAGTATGCAGGAAAATAAACAGCAGGTTACAAAAGTTGTCTCCCTTGCAAAATGGCGGAAAATCTACCACGTGTATCCAGTCCCCTTAGGATGTTCTGCTGCTTTGAGAATGTAACTTTTTGCTTTGTGTGAAATCTACACAAAATTATCAAAGCACTGATAGCACTGGTGGGTCGATTGTTTCTGAGTGTAGGCTTGGAAAATGGTCCTGAATGGGGACTTAAGACTGCTTCATTTAACCCTTAATTTCCTGTAATTTAAGCAAACAGTGCAGACCCTGATCAGACGCCGCGTGCTGTGGCGTCTGATCTGGATCTGCGTTGTTTGCCAATGTCTAAGCACTAAGCCCAGTCCAGGTTTTACAGATAACCATCTTTACACAGCTATCTGACTTCGTAGCGACAAGAATAGCGCGGCTATAAATAACGGTTATCTGGATTCATGGTGAGTGATAATCACGTGGATAACAACCTTGAGAAAATTTTGATGTATGTATATTTTGGCTCGATTATAACAATGGATCCAAAAAATGAATACAGTATTACGCTATTTAAATTGTTGATAAGGGGCTCAGCTTTACATATACATTCCCTTACTGAGAAAATTTGTCTGACAAAGGGGAACGAATTTCTTAGGCTAGGAACTTAGCACAGACCACATGAATTGTTTCCATTCAACAATAATCTGAAAATTTTCAATAAGACGCTTTGCAGTATATTAATACATGCAATGCAAAGCTTTTTATTGAGAGATTTTTGGTTACTATTTGGCCACGATGTAAGAGATCTCTGAGTGAAATGGGAAATTTCTCCTGTTCTTCGCTTGCCTTAAAATATAAACAAGTCCATTTCATTACCAGTTGATCCGTCTAAAAGTGTTGAATGGGCGACAGACAGTGCAGTTCCAGTGGAACATTGGCAAGCAGTGCAGACCAAGATCAGAGCCGCAGCACGCGGCGTCTGATCATGGTCTGCACTGGTTACGTAAACTACAGGAAGTTAAGGGTTAAATGAAACAGTCTTAAGTTCCCGTTCAGGATTATCAGCCTACATACAGAGACAAGCCCCCACTAGTCCTCTTAGTGCTTTGATTAATAAAAAAATACAGCTGTTAATACAGCTATTACAGATTGTTAATGAAACAAAAAAGTCTTACATGCGCTTGCGTGTCAATTCATGACAAGATTTGCATTTGTTTCGTATTTCTGACAAAACAGCTTGTTTTTTTTTTCTTTTTTGTTCTTGTTTCGAATCGTGGTTCAAGATATTACCACATTAAAACATAATTGTGACGGATAACGGTTTAATTATATCTTTAACCTTAACCACTCTCCGGGCAAGTTAAACAGACGACAAATTGATGGTATTTGTTTCGTCTGATCCCAGAAAATAGACTGTGACATTTCATGCAAATTTAGGAGAAAATTTGCATGCACCGTCAAAGCATATTTTCTGGAAAATTTATGAAAAATATTTCATTATGTTGCCTGTTGAAATTTTACCAAGCTTGTTAAGCGTTAAACAAGCTATGTGCAAGCACAACGCATGTTTGTATCGTTGTTTGCGGTTTGGTATTTTTAGCATTACAACATTTATCAGGATGAGGGATAACAGGCATTGTCTCGTGAACAAACAGCGAAACTCTGCTAAGACTGCGCCTGACAGGGTTTAAACTGTTCGTTATCATTACGAAAACACGCCTATTCAAATATATAGAAAATTTTACCTCCAAAAACTGAAAATTTTCAGATAAAAAATTCTAATATTTTTCATATTTCTCCTCAAAACATAGATTGTGGGTACTCGTTAGAACCGCCTCGCCGAGGCGGTTCTAACGAGTACCCATAATCTATGTTTTGAGCAGAAATAAGAAAAATAATGTATACCCCTGTAAACCCCAGTTTTACTATATAAAAGTGGGGTTTAAGGGGGTCAAAACTATATAGGCATGTTTTCGTGTTATTCAGTTCCTTCAAATTTATGATGTTGTCTTTGAGGACAGTTTCTTTTTATATCCATGTATATCAGATTTCATGACAGGGAGGCGGATCTGGGACTTTGCCGTTTTTCTCGTGGTGAAGAATGTTGATCAAAAGGCATAGGGACAATGTCATACGACCTGGAGATTATTAAATAAACCAAACTTGTGTCATTAATTCGCTCATCAGGTTTAGCGTTGCGCCTGCCAAGTTGAATGATAAATGGGGTCGTAAACCGGAGCTGTCCTGGGGTGACGGAAAATACCGGAAACTGACGTCTGTAGTTGGTCTTGGATTGAGTGAACTGAAAACACGGAAAGGGACGTGTGAAGTCGAATGCAATTGAGCGCTGACGGAAGGTAACGGAAATAGACGTTTGTTGTCTTGTTTGAAGTGTCATTAAGACGTAATGGGGGTATGATCAGTTAAGTCAGACATGAGCTCGCTTAAGGAATAACGTAGAACGCTAAAGGATATCGTTCGTAATTTTAAAGGATTTTATTTACATTACGGTAAGTTTGAGTATATTTTAGGGACAAGGATTGTTTTATATAGTGAACAGTTTGAAGTTTGATGCAACAAATAATGGCTATACTAATAATTCTGGATAAAAATGGAAAAAAAAAAGAAAAAGAAAAAAACAAACAAACAAAAAACAAACAAACAAAAAACAACAACAAAAACAATCAACACACACACACACACACACACACACACACACACACACACACACACACACACACACACACACACACACACACATACACACACACACACACACACACACACACACACACACACACACACACACACACACACACACGACGTGCCACGCTAAAAAGTGAACCTTAACGCCATATGCGGTTCCTCACGAAAACATACCTACATAATTTTGACCCCATTAAACCTCTAGCAGTATTCGATTTTCAAAATAACCAGGATGGGCTCAGTGATCCCAAAGGAAATAAAATATAACCTGCACTATGATGACGTACGGGAAGACTTTTTCTGGTGAAGCTCCTGTGTTTGAAGAGTGAAAATATGAACCAGGAATCCAAATCAGAGTGTTCTGCGTTTTTAGTGGACTGGCTCCCGTCTAACTGATTTTGAATCAGCATAAAAATGATTAGTAGGCCTATTTTACAAAATCCTGTCTTTTAGAATGTCTTTCTGTCTGATTTGGCCGATCAGTTTCTGACTGGTAAGGGAGATGATATGTGTAGAAATATAGTCAAGGAGGGGTATGTTACCGTTGCTAGATTTCAAAACTAAAACTCATAGAATGGGGCCAGGCTATATTGTAAATCCTTAAAGCGCCAATCACAACTGCAGCAGACGACACCTTTAAATATATTTTTTAAAATTTATTTTTCTTATAAAATAAGTCTTGACATTTCATGTGAATCGTCTGTCAAGCAGACGATTCACATGAAATGTCAAGGCTTATTTTATAAGAAAAATGTAAAATTCTAGAATGTCGTCTCTTACAAACTTTGCTTGGCGATTTAAGGGTTAATGGTTTGCAAGAACATTCTACATGCGTAATGTAAGAGGATAGTAACAAAGCACGTACAAGATACATTATCTATCCTAAATGTTCGAAGAAACAGACTCGAACAAACAGTGTAGAAGCAGTTTAATCGGGGTCTATACTGTAAGTCTACACTGTCAGTACCTTTAGTTTAGATGTAGCAATAGATACCCGCATGTAAGATGAAAATTTTCGGAGAATAGTAACCAAATTAAGATGTTCAAATATTTAGGGTAGATAAAGTATGAGCCAACTACAAAACCTACAATAAAACCTGTGTGACCAGCGAACTATGGCAAGGGTTTTCGGTGTTTTCCTCTTTGGATATCCTGGAGGCTGTAGAAGTCACATGTGATCATGTGTATGTTTTTTATCTTTCTTTACTTTTATAAGCCTATAAAGTATCTGGACAGACAGACAGACAGACAGACAGACAGACAGACAGACCAAGAATGTGGCGTCTGATTGTGACACTGTTTGCCGCCACTCATCCAGCAATTTTAGACATATTTTGAAAATAGGTAGTCAAATGAGACGGCACACGAAAACACGGACCTTATTGTTTTCCTGTCTGTGGTTCTCCAAATGCACATGCGCAGTCTCTTAATGGGGCTACAGACATGCATTTTTTTTTCTTGAAGCTTCCTCAAGGTCTCTACTATATGTCTGTGAAGAGCAAAGGCTCTGGCAACTCTGGCTTATGCACAGGCTCGCTGAGTCTTTGCTGGTCGCCTTTGTAATAAGTACCCTTTTCTCATGTGCAGGCTCAAATGAACGTTTTCAAGTTTTGGACAAGTACGGTAAGGTTTAAAGCCCAGAAGGCACATGACGTTAATATAACGTCGCCTCAACGTCGATGCAACGTCATGACGTTGCATCGACGTTGAGCCGACGTTGTATAAACGCCATGTGCCCGCTGGGAGGTCTCCAACTATTTAGAGTAAATACGATTTAGGTTATTGCGATAGTTTGGTGATGGAATTTAATGAACTAATAGTTTATTAAATTCCGTTTATCATTTAATGAATTCTTATTAATTTATCATGCTCAATTAAGTTTGTCATATTGCCTATAGAATGTTCTATTTTCTCACTCACTGAACAGTCCCCTCTCCATTTTAGTGGTGTTTCCAAATAAGCACGCACGGTGCAGAAACTTACTAAATGCACACGCATGCGCACGCGTAGGCGCGTGCATGCTTAATATGCATGGATATACACTAATAAAAAATACGTATCAATAATATGTCTGTATTATTGGATACCGTAGCTAGTGATGGCCAGTGAGCCGGGCTGCTTTTGCTTTTGTTGTCGTTTTAAAGGGTACTGCAAAATACAGAACAGAATCAGAAAATTTTTCTATTTTTTGAAGTATAAATGGGCCTCGTCAAGCGAAAAAGTGCCTTCGAAGTGATACTTCTGGGATAATTCACTCCATTTCCCCATAAAAAACAAACAAACAAGTGTTGTGGTACTCTTTAGAAGCGCCTCGTCGAGGCGCTTCTAATGAGTACCCACAACATATGTTTTTTTAGAGAAATAAGAAAATAAAAAAAATATCCCAGAATTATCATCAAATACATGTACTCATCGTTAGATACTGAGTGAAGTATCTCGCTATAGCATTGGTGCTGATTTGAAGTCTCTAAACTTCGGATATCTCCCTTAGCGAACAATATCCTTACCTAAATTCTTGGACTTGGCCCCTCAGAGCTTGGCCCAGTTTCATACCAGATAAAAAAAAAAAAAAAAAGAAAATGCATCGTAAAAGGTAAAATGGATATATTAGTCATACGTTTAGTGGGTCTCTTAACCTTACCACTCTCTGGGCTAATTCAGCAGACGATAAATTAATGATTTTTTTCCAAGAAAACAGGATTTGACATTTCATGCGAATTGTCTCCACTAGAGACAATTTGCATGAAATATCCAAACCTGTTTCCTGGGAAAATAAGAAAAACATTTTAATATGTCGTCTGCTGATTTTTTTTACCCAGATTGCTAAGCGTTAAATCCTTACGTTGCATTGACAAGTGTTATATATCAAAAGACAAGTTTTTGATAAACTACTGTTTTTTTTATGTTGCATGATAATAATACAATAGGCTATGTTGGATCTCTGAAAGGAAAAAAATTGCTGCAAGGGATCTACTGAAAAGCGGTCTACCCCCCAAAAGGAAAGAGACTCCTTTTCAGAAGGGAAACAAAACAATCTTGACAGAGTTGCCTCCCTTGAAAGTGTAGCTATTCCTCTTAAGTACTAGTCCGTAAGCACCCTTAACGCTCCATATAAGTTCAACAGACTTTAGGTCGTATGGTTTATATGGAGTAGAGGGCCGACTCGTCAGCAACCTCGGTAAATATTTTATGCCAGGATGAATTCGATTATACGTAGACATCCGCAGTTTTACAGAGTTTTCTGTACTCAGGTATTGGACTGTATATTTAGGAAATTGTGATAAGCCAGTTTGTATATGAGCAGTGTCAAGCGAAAACAATGCCTTCGAACATGCGCAAAGTGCGCAGATTGAGATCATCCTGCGCATGCCCAGTATCATCCGGGCCTTTGCTCTCCATTCATTCATTCTGTAGTATCCAATTGTTCTGTAAGGGGACAGCGCAGGCCCAGATCAGACTGCGCATCCGCGCAGTCTGATCTGGGCTTTCGCTGTCCGCATGTGCCAAAAGACAGGTTTTCGCATGGCAAAACCCATATAGTGAAGAACCCGAATGATCGGACAGAAACGCCGTCCAGTGAAGGTAGGCTAAATCTTCAAACAATGCGTGAAATAAAGGATGTAGCAGCCATTGCGTCTCGAATCGCAGTGCTATGGATAATATTGACTTTGATATTAATGTTGCTAGTGATATTGAGAATATTGATAGTACTGGTGAGAATATCGATAGTGATATTATTGATAGTGATATTGATATTGATATTACTGATTTTGATATTGAGAATATTGATAGTGATATTATCAATATTGATAGTGATATTGAGAATATAGGTAGTGATATTGAGAATATTGACAGTGATATATTGATAGTGATATTGAGAATATTGGGAGTGATATTGAGAATATTGATAGTGATATAGAGAATATTATTGATAGTGATATCTTTTAGTAATATTAACAATATTGATAATGATATTATTAATATTGATAGTAACATTGGGGGAATGTATAGTGATATTATTAATATTGATAGCGATATTGAGAAAATTGACAGTAATATAATTAATATTGATAGTGACATTGAGAAAAAGTTTAGAAATATTCATATTAATAGTGATATTTGCCATCACAGTGTCAATCCATTCACCCCTGTGTTTCTGAAGTGGATTCTTCCACCTTTGAATTCGGACATATGTACTATTGTAAATATGGGTGTCAGTAAAAATGGCAAACAGGGTCTACTCTGTTTGCTTAGGCTTGTCAACCCGTATTATTATGTTAAATGCTGTATAATTGAATACTTTATGTTTACGTTGCACTCTCCTAATACAAACTTAGTGCATTTAAGTCGTCAGAAACGTGCAAAATAATCCAAGGTAGTTTTGTTAAATTCACAAGATTAATACCTTTTTTACGTAATAAATTGTTCCAGTGTATTAATCGTATTTAACCAAAATATTAGGAGGCAGAACACGTGCCTTAAAATTTGAACATCTTACTACATGTTGATGTATCTAAAACCTTGATGAGAGGCAAACAGTGTAGACCCTGATCAGACGCCGCGTTCTGCGGCGTCTGATCAGGGTTTACACTGTTTGCTCAGTCCTGTCTGTCCCATTATTGCATTAAAAAAATCGAATGGTACACTACAGTTAGTACCGTTTTTTTGTACACGATTGTGGAGGGGTATTACATTATATCATGCGAGTGTCCGTCAGCGGTTCTTTATCGAAATCTAACGTGAAGTATTTTATGAATTTTCTTGCATTTTGCATAGGCATTGGTATTGAGGATGGGTGAATTGGGATTGTAAATCTAATCTTGAAATCTCATGAACTCTCAAAAGAGTTATGGCCGTTAAGAATTTCGTTTCCATTCAATGTCTTGAGAACAAATACATGGATTTTCATCATAGTTTATGTACATGTACAAACTGATATTGGCCAGATCTAGGTTGAGACTAAAAATGGGTCGATATTGTTACTTTTCAACGGAATTATGGCTCTTGATTGACAATAAAATAAACCTTATGTTTTTTTTTGTTTTTTTTTTGTTTTGTTTTGTTTTGTTTCGGTTTGTGGTTTATCAAATGAGCATGCGCAGTCCCCTATTTCGACTACATTACGAAAACATGCCTATATATTTTTGACCACCTTAAACCCCACTTTTATATAGTAAAACTGGGGTTTACAGGGGTATTCATTATTTTTCTTATTTCTGCTCAAAACATAGATTGTGGGTACTCGTTAGAACCGCCTCGTCGAGGCGGTTCTAACGAGTACTCACAATCTATGCTTTCTGCTCAAAACGTATTCACAATCTATGTTTTGAGCAGAATCCTGAAAAATGTCAGAATTTTTTATCTGAAAATTTTCATTTTTTGGTGGTAAAATTTCAGTATATTTGAATAGGCATGTTTTCGTAATGTTACTTTCATTTTTGCCCAAAGCTTCCTCAGGCTATCTACTACATGTCAGCGAACAGCAGGCTCTGGCAAGACGCAGGCTCGCCCGAACCTATGCTGCATGGTCGCCTGTATGATAAGTACCCTTTTCTCATGTGCTGGCTTAATTTAGCAAAGGAGCACAAAAAAAAAAGAGAAAGTTAGCGCTCTTCCGAAAATGGGGTTGCTCTTTTAGGAAACATTTTTTCCCATAGAGAGCAAGTTATTTCCTTTAAGAGTTGTCCTAATTGGAAGGGAATCCAGTATGTCCATGTCTCCCTTAAAAGTGTATCCATTTCTCTTGAACTTAGCGATAAAAATTCTATGCACTATATGTGGCTATAGAAACCCAATTTCAACCTTTACCACTCTCTGGGCTTATTCGGCAGACGGCAAACTGATACTATTTTTTTTTTTTTTATTTTCTCAGAAAACAGGATTAGACATATCATGCAAATTGTCTCCACTGCCTTGAGGATAAAAAATCATTACGAAAACACGCCTATTCAAATATACTGAAAATTTTACCACCAGAAAATAAACATTTTCAGATAAAAAATTCTGATATTTTTCATATTACTGCTCAAAACATAGATTGTGGGTACAAGTAAGAACCGCCTCTGCGAGGCGGTTCTAACGAGTACCCACAATCTTTTTTGAGCAGAATTAAGAAAAAATAATGTATACCTCTGTAAACCCCAGTTTTACTATATAAAAGTGGGGTTTATGGGGGTCAAAATTATATAGGGAGGTTTTCGTGATGGAAATTACATAATATTCCAAAGCAGAAATCCTTTGGAAAACAAAACAAATTAATAGAAGAAAATAGCAGACTCGGTTTGATTGAATTTATTCATGAGGAATAATGACAAAAAATGCAACAACATTAACACTCACGAGCAGCTTTAAGAAGAACTTTTTTTTCGCAAATATTGCCTCAGCCATTACGAAAGCACGCCTATTCAAATGTATTGGAAATGTCACCACAAAAAAAAAAAAAAACAAAAAAACAAAAAAAAAACAAAAAAAAAAAAAACTAAAAGTTTTCAGGTTCAAATTCTGATACTTTTCATATTTCTGCGAGGCGGTTCTAACGTGTACCCACAATGTATGTTTTAGAGCAGAAATAAAAAGAATAACGTATACCCCTGTAAACCCCATTTATACTATATAAAAGTGGTGTTTAAGGGGGTCAAAATTATATAGGTATATTTTCGTGATGCCAGTACTCTCAAGTGCCGAGCAAAGTTCAGTTGATAGTATCAGTGCTATATCTGACGTGACTCCCACCCTGGGGTCAAGTAAAGTACGAGGGTCTCGTATACACCCCTTTATCACGTGAATATTACAAAAATTCATCAGACTGCGCGCCCGTTATCAGCGCTTTCACTTTTTTTTTTTAATTTTTATTGGAAACATCGTTGCTAACTGCCGGAAGACCATGATCATCTGTGAAAGTGCAGTCTGATTTTAGTCTGATTTTAGTCAATCTATTCTCATGTAACGTACGTAAAATACTTTTACTTGTGGACAGGATAAAATGTGCACCGTAAATTCTGGTGTTAACCTAAGCAGCTTTGCATTACTTCCCAATTCGGCTTGATCAAAATACAAGTCGAAATGTAAAACATAACGCCATCGGGCATTTGTCACTAAAATTACTTAACCTATAGCGCTCTCCGGACAAAACCATCAAAAGTTAATATCTTAGTATTTCCCCCCTTGAAAATAGCGTTTGCAATTACTTGGAATTGTCTTTTATGCTTTACCCGAAAAAAGGGATCTAGACAATATCCATAAAACGTCGTCCCTTTTTTTCTGGGAAAAATGAAGTATTTCAAAACGTTGTATGCTGATTTATTGAACTCAGCATGCTAAGCGTTGAAGGTTTCGCGGCAATTCAGATTTTGAGTAACGTTACGTTAGTTACGTCAGCGTTCCCACTTCCTTTTCCGTGCAGTTTCAGACGGCGGGATCATGACCTTTGAACTATTTTAACCTTTCACATAATACATGAAGATGCGTACGTGACATACAGAATGTATAGGAGATACCATATTTACCCCAAGTCTTTGGACACCTTAACCTACCCATACTAGCCCCAAATTTAACCCTTAAAGCGCCAATCACAACTGCAGCAGACGACATTTTTTTTTTTATTTTTCAGAGAAATCAAGTCTTTACATTTGATGTGAATCGTCTGCTTGGCAGACGATTCACATGAAATGTCAAGATTTGTTTTCTCTGAAAAATAAAAAAAAAATTAGAATGTCGTCTGCTACAAATTTTGCTTGGCGCTTTAAGGGTTAAACATACCCATTTTACTACGTACCTGTACTGAGAGACTAAAGCCTATTGGATGACTGGAAAACAGTGCCAATTCTGACCAGACGCCGTCTGATTTGGGTCTACACTATTTGATCAGGCTTGTCGGTTCGAATACTTTTAATAGTCAATACTGTAATGATATTACGGCGAAAGATCTATAAATGATTATTGTCACTGATTGTCATTAATTTGAGAATAAAACGTCAGATCGGTATGCACAAATTAGCAATGACAAACCTTTTATGGTGCAAAAGATCTATAGCTGAGTTTACTGGCCAGAGTTGACCGTGGCTAAGTTGGTAAGCTGATTAGCAATTCAACCATTTTGATTCATTTGGAAATTCGTCTATCTTGATGGTAACATTCTTGTTAGCGCGACTAGACACCAACTCTCCGCCACGGAAGTGCAGTTTGCGCTACAGTTCTAAATAAAACCATCCATTTTGTGAAAGCAGCATGCACCACTCAACTTCCGCGTTGGATAAACATCGGAGTGATTAGTCTGACAGGTATCTATGTTTTCCGCTTTGAGGTAATTGATGTGAAGATGGGGGATGGAGTAGGGGCTTTGGGGCATCTATTTCCAAATCATTTTTGTCCCCTTCTGAAAAGGGGTCTACTTTAAAAGGAAAAACTTTAGGGAGCAAATTCTTTCCTTTTAAAATAGACCCTTTTTTCAGAAGGTACTTAGTGTGCAGGACCGCAAACAGGAAGTTATCAAATAATTATAATTCTTGTAAAAATGGCAGAAATCTATCAATTTTATCCGGTCCTTTTAAAAACTATCCATGATACAGTCGTTCTCATGTATGGTGCATCACGAGAACATACCTATATAATTTTGACCCCCTTTAACCCCACTTTCATATAGAAACTGGGGTTTACAGGGGTATATATTATTTTCTTATTTCTGCTCAAAAACATAGATTGTGGGTACTCGTTAGAACCGCCTCAGTGATTGTGGGTACTCGTTAGAACCGGTTAGAACCGCCTCGCTGAGGCGGTTCTAACGAGTACCCACAATCTATGTTTTGAGTAGACATATGAAAAATATCAGAATTTTTGTATCTGAAAATTTTCAATTTTTGGAGGTGAAAGTGTCTATATATTTGAATAGGCATGTTTTCGTTATGAGTTTACTCATCCTTACCCTATCCTACGAGGTAATTCCTGTAAATATTCTACAGGGGACTGTAAAATTTACGTTTCATCCGCTGCATCACGAAAACACGGCTATATAATTTGGACCCCATTAAACCCCACTTTTATATAGTAAAACTGGTGTTTACAGGGGTGTATACATTATTTTTCTTATTTTAGCTCAATAACAGATTGTGGGTACTCGTTAGAACCGCTTCGCCGAGGCGGTTCTAACGAGTACCCACAATCTTTGTTTTGAGCAGAAATATGAAAAATATTAGAATTTTTTATCTGAAAATTTTCATTTTTTGGTGGTGAAATTTTCAATATATTTGAATAGGCGTTTTTTCGTAATGGGCAGCCAGTTGCCAGTATCTTACAATAAAATCTACATATTTTTTTATACCCCGCCACACGAAAGTGGCGGTGTATTTTGGTTTCACGTTGGACGTCCGTGTGTCCGTCTGTATTTCGTTTCAGGATGATAACTTGAGTAAATTTGAATGAATTTTCACCAAACTTGGTATATGCATTGATATTGTGGAGATCTGGTTGGGATTGCTAACGGGCGAATTTTGGATCAATCTTTGACGGAGTTATCTGCCCGAAACACACCATATTTTCTTTTCCGGAAGATAAATTGAGTAAATGTCGAGGAAATTTAATTAAACTAGGTACATTCAATGATATTAAGGAGATCTGGTTTGGGATTGCTAGTGGGCAAATTTCGCCAATTATTGACAGTTATTGCCCGCGACACGATATTTTTTTTATTTTTTTATTTTACAATGTGTATAAGTACATTCTGTTGTACTCTGTGTATCGCCTACCGAAAGTAAGCAACTCTGACTTTTTGCAACTGTTACAATATCGTATCTGAAGCACATCGTTTTGTACTCATGGGCTATGCTTACCAGATTTGGTGTATGGCTTGACATACGACTTACTTAATGCAAATACAAACTGTGGTGGGCATATGACTTTTATAGTATTGCTTATAGGTTTACCAGACTTACAGGGAAAACAATGCTTGTAAAGAATATTACTGAAATGCACGATATTGTCAAACTGTCGATTTCAATGCAATTTTGATCTAAATCGTATAATAAACAAATCATCAAGTTTTGAAGATATCAGAACTACAAATATTTAATAAGGCAACAATTTTAAAGCTCAATATTTGAATTCATAGCTTCTTCTTTATAGACCTTTATGAATTTTGCTTGAAAGTGCATTAATTTATGTCAGAAAAAGATTGTATTTAATCTTTTGAAATGTTTAGAACCTCATTAAATAGCCACAATCATCAGGAAAACATATCTATCTAATTTTGGACCCCACCCCTTAACCCCACTTTTATGTAGTAAAGGGTTTTTTTTTATATATATTTTTTTCTAGATTTTGGTGTCCTTTTGTTCAGCGGTGCGGAACCATTTTAGAAATTTTGGTAGAAGGTAACCCAAGGATAATTTCTGTGAAATTAAATTAAATTGTGGACAACGCACAACGGACGACGGACGTCGGACACAGGGCGATTATTCTTATTTCTGCTCAAAAACATAGATTGTGATACTCGTTAGAACCGCCTCGCTGAGGCGGTTCTAACGAGTACCCACATTCTATGTTATGAGCAGAAATATGAAAAATATCATTTTTTTTTTTCTGAAAACTTTCAGTTTTTAGTGGTGAATTTTTCAATATATTTGAATAGGCGTGTTTTCATAATGATGGCGGCGACCTTGGTAATGGTCATGAAAGCTTAAGATATCTTGAACTTTCTTAGCTTTTCTCCGATTTTGATCAAAGTTATATAGAAACGCATAATTTGTCAGGATCATTACTCTCAGTACAGTCTTCACCAAGTTTGCGTTTCCCGTTATTAGATAGGTACATCAATTGCAGACAGTTTGTCACGTTAAAAAAGTAGGTAACTATGACCTTCTTTATAGAAATTTTTGTTTGGTGCATATATCCTTTTACTATTTGATCTATGCTTACTAAGGTGTTCGCTCAAATGTAGAAACATGGATCATCTTGTGCGCTGTAGTACTCCATCTTATTTCTTTGTTAGCTCACCTGAGCACAACGTGCCCTGTGTCCGACGTCCGTCGTCCGTTGTGCGTTGTCCACAATTTAATTTAATTTCACAGAAATTATCCTTGGGTTACCTTCTACCAAAATTTCTAAAATGGTTCCGCACCGCTGAACAAAAGGACACCAAAATCTAGAAAAATATATATATAAAAAAAAAACCTTTTAACAACCTCTCCTCCTAGGCCAACAGACCGATTTCAAAATAATTTCACAGAAATATTCCTTGAGTGACCCTCTACAAAACTGCTAAAATGGTTCCACTCCGCTGAACAAAATGGCCACTAAAGCTAAAAAAAAAAAAAAAAAAGAACCTTAAAACATCTCATCCTAGGCCGGTTGCCCGACTTCACAGAAATGTTCCTTGAGTGATCCTCTACCAAAATTGCTAAAATGGTTCTGCTCGGCTGAATAGAGTGGCCGCCAGAGCTAAAAATAAAAAAAAAAAAGCCTTTAAACGATATCTTCTCCTAAGCCAAAGGTCTGATTTCAAAATAATTTCATAGAATTTTTTCTTGGATGACCCCCTACCAAAACTGCTAAAATGGTTCCGCTCTGCTGAACAAAAGGGCCACCAAAGCTAAAAATAGTAAAACCTTTAAACGACATCTCCTCCTAGGCCAATGACCCGATTTTAAAATAATTTCACAGAAATGTTCTTTGGGTTACTCTCTACCAAAATTGTTAAAATGGTTCCGCTTCACTGAACAAAATGGCCGCCAAAGCTAAAAATATAAAAATCCTTTAAACGACAGCTCCTCCTAGGCCGATGAAAAAAAAAAATAATAATAAATAAACGACATCTCCTCCTAGGCCAAAGGCCCAATTTCAAAATAATTACACAGAAATATTCTTTATTGGCCTTTTTGTGCTAAACATTATTTATTAGCGACCTTTGTGACACCACGTAACATTTTTTACTCCTGGATTTGACACGTTATATCTGTTTGCACTAGGGAATCATAGAGTGTTTGCCCTAAAGAAAGATGACGGGTATCAAATATTAACCCTAAGTATTGGAGCAGACAGGCCTAATATAAAAAGTGTAAACCGAAAACAGACGCCGCATGCGGTGTGTCTAATCAGGATCTACACTATTTGTCACTCATTTAGTTGTTCTAGACACATTAATTAGCAGACAGGGACATGGACTTTGTTCCTACAATGCATATAGTGTGAAAACGGGTGTAAGGGATTTACATTTTTAGACGGATTTGAAGAATTTACAGTTTTTAATAGTCTTTTAATGTGTATTTACTGTGCTCTCGATATCTTTCAGAAAGTCGTTGTTTGCTTGGCGCTTTACACAGAAGCTGAAAATTTGCAAACTTTTGTCATGACTCAATGCAAAACGATTTGTCATAACTACATATGCATAAAAAGTTTTATTCTAGTCGCTGATTTTTGTTTTTGTTTTGTTTTTTAACTTTTCCCATAGTAAAATGAATGCAAATTATGCAGAAATCTGTAGGGTAGGTAACTTGGGGGAAGATTTTCAACAAGTTCTACTTGTTCAATTTTTCTGAAATTTTCACAATATTGTTGTGAAACATCAATAATTCAAATTCAGCAAAGACAAGTAAAAACTATTTTCTACGACAAAAAATAAAAAAAAAAAAAGTCACTTTACTATATAATATAGAAAGTGCATAGGTCAGACCAATTTTGCCGTAAATTTCATTTTCCATTTTAGGGCACATATTTGAGAACAAAACACAGAAACAGAAGACAAATGGTTTCTGATCAGAACAAAATATTTTTATTTAAGATAAAACACAAAGCAAAAAAAAAAAAAAAAAAAAAAAAAAAAAAAAGAAAAACGTCTTTCGGAGTGATGTCGAAAGAACAGTTTTTACCTTTTTACTGCATAAATATGGCTTAATTTCCGTACTAACAAAAATGGTCGTAATTTTACATATTATATAGTGAAATACACAGCTGTCATACACAGCTCTACATGTAGATATGAGAGGTATCAAGATAAATAGTTTTAAATATTTGTCTTATTTCTCCACAAAACATATGTTGTGGATACTTATTAGAAGCCTTTATTTAATCTCCCCGTCATATGATGCACAGAGGGTCGGGGAGGGCAATAGCAACAGAAATGACACGGAATAACTTAACCCCCCCCCCACCCACATACACCAAAACAACAACAATAAAAACGCATACAAATAAAGATGCATGAGAACAAAATAAAGATGCATGAAAACAAAAAGACAGGAAGGAAGTCAATCTGTTCTGGGCATCACCTAATCAAGACCCAGTAAAGCCACCGTGACATAGCATAATAATGCTGTCCTTTTTTTTTTAAACTTTGTGCTTTCCATTTATGTACATGTAACTTGTTCTTAATTTGTATTTCAATGCTACGATGAATAGGGTTAGATTAATACGTTTGGATAAATAAATATTGTATTTTTTGGTAATTATAATTTGTAAATCTGCGTGTGTAAGATTTTTACCAATATTAAAAATAAACAGTTCCTCAGTAAGTGGTATATTAATATTATATGTTAACAGCCATGTTTTTTTAACTGGCTAATTAAAGACCGATAGCATATGAATAATATCTTTTTCCACCTGGCACGAATAGAACAATGGGCTTGGAATAGCGTTTATTGTATAAACCCAGCTAGCATTCTACGTAAATCTAATCGGGCCGTCATCGGCCCGTCAGCTACCCTGACGGGCCGATGACGGCCTGATATAGATTTACGTAGAATGCTGACTGGGAAGATATTTCTTAGCAGGTAATATTCTGTTGTTTATTCCTGTCTTAAACTACTGAATAGTTGTGCCTACATTTAGTTTAAATGGAAAAGAATATGTGTCTGCTATATCGAATATATTTTCCCATTTACTTTGGGATGAAGGTTTATCACTACTTTATATCAATATATTATAAAATTCCTTGCAGCCGTTATTCGATGTGACAAACAGTGTCAGATATGTTGGAAGTATTGGCTCTTGTAACTTTTAAGTCATTTTTTTTTTATATTAGCCTTTAGATTTAGACACTCTTTAATAGATTGTATTGTACCATTAACTTGAAGAAATATGTTTTATACCATTTAATATTCAGTTTTCACATCTTGCTCAGAGTAAAATTTGCCGCTATCATTTTCAATGTCATTAATATAAGTCCTTTCTTTCACGTACCTTTGACTGAAAAAGACTGGTTTACCACCTATGAGGATATTATGATTAAAATAAATAGGACTTGACAAGGCAAATTCTTCTGTGCTTTGCTGATCTAATTCAAGACTTTTTTGAGGTAGATTTAATAACATCTGCCCAAAATGGATTATTTATTTGTTTAATTACGGAGTCTGTAAATGCGTTACTAAAATCAAATAATTTCTTAAAATTAACATTCCTTTAAATTAGAGCTTTCCATTCCCTATCAGTTTTAATCTGTTTGGTAACAACTGTTTGCTTTATTTTGGCTGGGCTCTCACATTAAAAACTCATATAAAATGTAGTTAGTTCTTTAATAAAATGATTGCTTGGATTTAGTAAAGAAGTGAAAAGGTGCTTTAAGAGGGTCATAAAAGAGATTTGATAAATTATTTTTCCACGTGGTGTTAGGTCTCTTTATTAGTGACTTTATCGTCTGTATTTTTTTTCTTTGAAATCTAAGAGGAATTATGTAACACATTCAATGGTTCTCTTAATGAATTATCTGATCCATCAAAAATTACAGCTGCATCATCTGCATACTGTGACAGCTTGTATTCTTATTTTTTTTTTACCGAAATATCTTTTATGTTTTTGTTATTCTTTATCATTAATGTTAAAATTAAAACAAATATACTTGTTAAAATAGGATCCCTTGTCGACAGCCTCTCCTAGTGTAAAAAAAAGAAGACGGGTTCCTTCCTTTATTAACAGCTAATTTGGCATTTTTCTTGAAAACTTTGATCCAAGAACTCAAAGCGAGACCAAAAATAAACAGTTCTAAGTCTATATGTATAAATGACCAAGACATAGAATCAAATGCTTTCTCAAAATCTTCAAATAAAAGCAAGCCTTTTAGCCTTATTTTGTTTTCATTATGATGCAAAATGTCATACATAATTCTTATATTTTCACCTAAGTATCTACCTGAGATAAAAACAAGTTTGATCTTTATGTATGAGTTTATTTAGTGTGTTTTTTATTGGGTCGACTGTTTACAATTCAACCAAAGTATACATGTACCAAAATCTCCTTACGGTTGTTGTCCACGTGACTATCATTGGCAAACGAAATCAAACCGCGCTTTTGTACGATTCAGTTCAGTTCAGATCAGATTTTTAACCCTACTAGGCAACTGAGTCACATGGAGGCAGCGCCTTTTGTACGAAATCCAGGTAACAGTATTTATAGTCCCGCTATTCTTGTCACTGTGACGTCAGAGTGCCGTGTAAAGAGGGTTACCTGTAAAGCCTGGACTGGGGCACTGGCAAACAGTATATAACCTGATTAGACGCCGCAGATTAGGGTCTGCACTGTTCGCTTAAATTACAGGAAGTTAAGGGTTATATGAAACAGTCTTAAGTCCCATCAGGACCATTTTCCTGGCCTACATTCAGAGATTATTGACCCGCCAGTGCTGTCAGTGCTGAAATGGCCTCTGATCCAATTTTGTATTTACAGTTTAACAAAGAAATTGGTCTGTAATTGGTAATGACTCATGGGGTATTGTCTTTAGGGATACAGGGTTTCATTCCCTCCATTTGTGTTACTGATAGTTCCCTTTCATTTAGCCTTTGTAGGGCGTTTCTAAATAATACCCACAACATATGTTCTGTGGAGAAATAAGAAAATACCAATATTTTGTGTTTAAACACTGGCTTATGTAGAACTATGGCTAAGAGGTGTACATTTCACATAGAAATGTAAACCCTTGTCATGCTGAATAAATTAAGATGCCACGCCCACTTCTGACTGTCAGCCAATCAGATTACTTGATCAAGGTTGTTGATGTGAATTCTTATACTGAATGACAAATAGTGTAGATTCAGAAGCCAACTGATCTGGATCTACACTACCTACAAAGGCAGGGTTTATCCGGGTTCAGCAGGACAAAGGTTTACATTATGTTCTGTGGCTACTGGTCCTTCTTTCTTTGAAATCAACACCAAATGCTTTATGATTAATGACAGTTAATCATGACATGCCGTCATGGACATTTATATCATCATATAAAAAAGTTTATTCACCTCTGTTAACTGCTCAAAAGATATAAAAAAAAACAACATCTTTACATTCTTTTCTCAAACATAATGTCATATCCTTTAAAACAACCATGTATATCCAACATAATAAAATTATTTGGGAAAACATTGTCACTTCAGAGCGAAAAGTCAATGAATCCATTAAAATTATAAGAAGTTATTGACTTTTTGCGCTAAGGTGATGACATCATGTACTTCTAATTACATTACGCGCTTAACGCTCTGTATGCTGTGTAAACATTTCAGCAGACGATATTTCGAAACTTTTCCTATTTTCTAAGGAAAATAAGAAAAAAATATCACCAATTTGTTATCTGCTGAATTAGCTCAGTGGTAAAAGTTTCGGTAACTAAACTGAAGGAAAGAAGAAAAACAGTATGTATTTCATAGCCGGACCACAGGCTCGCGAAACTTTGGTATCAGAATTCTATATTCTGAGTACAAGGTCGATTCATACCCCAGCAAACTATGACTTTACACCCCAAAACCGCGTCTGGCTTTTTGACTTTGACAGCCATCTCTGTTTAAACATGAGTACAGCATAGCTAAAAGGACAAAACCAAAATCTGAAAGCAAAAAAAAAAAAAAAAAAAAAAAAAAAAAAATCCGTTATTAACTGAAACAAGAAGCATCTTCAAAAAAGATGATAAGCGACGAAGAATAGCAGATAATCGTTGGCATTTTCTTTTTCAATATTATAATAGAGGTTCTTAAAACGAAGCCCACTTTACACCCGAATCGTTGACAGTTTCCTTGTCAAAGTCACACCCCACTCTGTGTAACGCTGGATACGAAGTTGATATCTACTTTCACCGCCGTACGTGCCTTTCTTCGCACGATAGCTTCTCATTGCCATTTAGACATGCCGCAATATAAATCTATGGAATGACTGTCGAAATCCTTATAGTCCTAGGATGCCTGATTGTACCATTTTTTTTTTTGTCCGTGCCAGTTCACCTGAACATTCTCACTCGCCACTGGTCAACGTCTAACGAATGCTTTATGGCTTGGTATGCAGACCACATATGTCTTGTTGTCAACAAAAAGCCTGGTCACTTTGCATAGTTGCAAAAAAGGTAAGAGAAAAGACAAGTTTCAAACATTTCTTTAGTTTTTATTTATTTATTTAAACAATGTTTAAAGAGGATGACACAATTAGCTATAAATAACTATTCTACCTTGTGGTCCTCTAGATAAAATTTATATACATATATACAACAAGACTTAACTAACAGCTAAGAAATTCATGGGATAAAAGTAGCTTGTAGCGAAGTGAATGCTTATATAAAGTTTTTATCAAATAAAAAGTGCTAACAGGTATGTGCAAATGATTTAAAACCAAACATGGCACTTAATTAAACTAGGATCTGAACCAGGGTCCTAAACATAGTAGAACAAAGCAAACACAATTTCATTTTATCTTCTGACATTGAGAACTTGAACTAAATGTCCGTCATGATTTTGTTCCATTTGATTTCCCGCTAGGTTCCAGCAAAAAGGCATATGATTTACCCTTTCTGGGTCCATTGAAACACGCCCAGAACACCCACAAACAACACTAAAACCACCCAAACCATACCCCAGAACACATTTTAAACTTCTTGAGTCACGAACAAACAGTTGAAAATCAAACACGAATAAATATTATTTGATTAATCATCTACATACATTATGGAAAAAGTATTTTTACATAGCTTCTAATGATTAAAGGCACCTTACCTAATGACTGTCTTCTTTGTTCCATAATATGCAAGGTGTGAATCTCTATATATGTCGGCTTCTTTGGATGTGAAATAACTGCTGTCTTACCTCAAATTGACCAATACACTGTCGATTCAAACATCTACTTTTTGCATTTTAGTCCACTTGAAATAGAATCAATTCTTAAATTTCTCAAAACAGGAAAAGCCACAGGTCCGGATGAAATTAACAACCGTATTCTTTGTGAACTTTCTAAGGAACTTGCTGTCCCTTTTGCTCACTAGTTCCTCTTTCAGGTAATACTCTCTCAGAATACAGTTTACGCAATTCCAATGACACTCAAACAGTTCAAACACGCACACCTCTGTACTACAATTCCTTTTTTCCCCCTCAACTGTAAGAGAATGGAATAATTCATCATTAGAGTGCAGAAATAGCGACTCTGTTAATACCTTTAAAGGTTCCATATTCCTCAAAAAAGACATTTTTTTTATCCAAGAAAGGTTTAATAAATTGATATATATTATTAATACTATCATAAAATGTGGCATCTGACAGCCTGCACAATTTCAGTTAGTCTCTGGTTTTGTAACCTGGTCAACATTAATTCAGAGATAAGATAAAAAAAAAAAACAACAACAAAAGAACAAAACAGAACAAAAAAACAACAACAAAAAAACAACAACAATTTATTTCAAGAACGAGAGACAAACTGAAATTTTACAGACTGTCAGGTACCACATTTTATGATTGTATTAGTACCATATATCAATTTATTAAACCTTTCTTGGATAGTAAATGTCTACTTTTGAGGAGTATGGAGCATTTAAACGCTCCATGAATGAAGGCTGTGCTATTGTGCCAAAATATTTATATTCTGGAAACAGGCGTTTCCAGATCCTTCATACCTGCTTAAGAATTGTAGTTCTTTGAACAATGATTTGTTCCTAAAACGCATCTCGGACTCTCCATTATTCCGGTGCGGCGCCATTGAAAACGCCCTTCACTATTTCTTAAACTGTCCGTAGTACGCCCATCAACGTGCAGATCTCATACACACTGCCTCCCAACATATCAAAGTAAGCCTTCGCGTTATTTTATGTGGGGACATCACACTGTCCAGCCAGACAAATACATATTTGAAGTTGTACACAAATATATTCGGGACTAAAGGTGAGTTAAGTTCTTTCCAAAAAAATAAGCAACTTTTTCCCGCAATTTCTAATTAGGAGAGAAATCATAGACAGAATATCATTCACTCTATGTAGTTACAAATAGTCACTACCCAGTCACTACCCAGACACAAAATCTCTCTCTCTCTCTCTCTCTCTCTCTCTCTCTCTCTCTCTCTCTCTCTCCTTATTGACTAGAAAGTGTATACTACTTTCTTTCGACTATCAGATCTATCGAACAAACAAGACATATAATATGCGATGTTTTTGTTTTTTGTTTGACATGTACTGTAATGGTCTTTTCAATGCTTGATCATACAGATTTTTCCCGCCACACTGTATACAGAACATTAAAATCAGTGAGAGAAACCAAACTAACAGATTGCTTTTGTTCAAATCCTATAAAATGCGTTATTTGTTGTTTGTACTCATGAAAGTGTTGAAAACAATAAAATATGTTTAAACTTAATTACAGGGCAAAGAGTTTATTTACCTTTCTTTCATTTATTTTGTTGTTTTCTTTGTTCGCTCATGCGATTGTTCTTACATACCAAGTGCATGTGTTTAAGAAGAAGAAGAAGAAGAAAAAAAAATATATAAATAAATAAATAAAAAACAAAAAAAAAAAACAAAAAAAAAAAAAACAAAAAAAAAAAAAAAAAAAAAAAAAAAAAAGAAGATCACATGCATGTCCAGTGGAAGAGTGAGCGGGTACCACATTACGAAAACACGCCTGTTCAAATAAATTTAAAATTTCACCACCTAAAACCTGAAAGTTTTCAGATAACAATTCTGATATTTTTCTTATTTCTGCTCAAAACGTAGATTGTGGGTATTCATTAGAACCGCCTCACCGAGGCGGTTCTAACGAGTACTCACAATCTATATTTTTGAGCAGAAATAAGAAAAATAATGTATACACCTGTAAACCCCAGTTTTACAATACAAAAGTGGGGTTTAAGGGGGTCAAAATTATATGGGTATGTTTTCGTGATGAGACAAAACGGCCTTTGGTGGGTTTTTTTTATTGCAAAGATCCTGCTCAGTCTGTGTGGATGCACATGCTGATCTGGAACTTTGTTGGTCAAATGTATTCTTGCACGTCATTACATATGTCATGTGAGTCATTTTCTACTGTAAAGACCCAAAGACCTTAATTAGACTGTGCAGATGCACATGCATGCATATGCTGATCTAGAACTTTGCTGGTCAGATGCTTCTTGGGAATTACTTTATATTTCATTTAAGTTGTTTGCTTTTGCAAAAGTCCTGACCCGCCCATTTCACTTACGTTTATCTGCTGCAAAGACCCAGATCAAACTGTATTGATGTTCATTATACTGAGCTATCAAACATCTTTGAAACCCCATTTCACTTGAGATAATAAATAAACAAAATAATTTAGAGTAAAAAAAAATAGATAAGGTGAACTGGTGTGAACGGTAAATAAATAATGTGGCTTGGGGTATTTCGGGGTTGTTTGCGGTGGTTTGGTGTGTTTCAATGGGTTAATCTTTTTTTTTTACGAAAGCATCATCGCGCCATGTACAGCATTAATTACCAAGTTGTTATTCTAAATAGAGGAGGTTTACTTGGCCTGTCAAAACTTGACTTTGGCGTGAACTTGAAGATCATGGCCCAGTTGTTCAAAGCGTCGTTAGCTTAACGAGCTCGTTAAGGGTCATTTCGTTAACTGTTTTAGGGGATTCAATATACATTATTCTGATATTTTTTGCTGAAAAAATATGAGTAGCTTTTGCACTCACATTTTTTCAGCAAAAAATTTCGGCATATTTGCGTATCACTCGATGTAAATTTTAACGAATCGTTAACTAACGACATTCTATCTCACACACCTTTCTTTTAAGACAAATATTACATATGCAGCAACTTTCTTTTTAATGCTAATCTTCATGTTTTGTTAACTTCGCATCTTGGAATACACTCAAACCTAGCCTTTCCCCAGAATTGAATGGTGAATGATTTCGAAACTAACTTGAATACAGCATTGGGACAGTGCAAACAGATTACTATGTTTTGGTGTCCTCAGCCTTATTTTCTAGGTCACATGAGCTTTGTGATTGTCAAAATGGCAGATGCCTATAAAGCTATTTTATGCTGCTTAACAAAAGTCTTCATTTTCTTCTAATATATTGCCTATAATACTTCTTTACCTCACCTGAGCGTGCAGTGCTCATGGTGAGCTATTGTGATCGGTCAATGTCCGTTGAGCGCTGTCCGTCGTGCATCATGCGGCGACACAATTTGCCATAGATGAGAATACCTCCTTAATTCCTTGGCCAGTTTCAATCAGTTTTTGCAGGAATGTGACCTATGTGACTCTCTGCCAAAATAGCTAAGTTGTTCCGCACCAATGAATAAGATGGCCACCAGATCTAAAATCAGAAATTATATCATTGGACTAATTTCAACCAAAGTTTAACGGCATGTTGCCTATTTATCTCTCTACCAAAATCGGTAATATGGTTTTGCTCCAATGACCAAGATGGCCACCAGAGTTAAAAATAGGAAAAAAATTTCTGAATGACAACTGTTTCTAAACCTTTTGGTCAATTTCAATCAAACGTCACGCGAATCTTGCTTAGGTGACTCTCTACCAAAACAGATAAAATGGTTCTGCACCAGTGAACAAGATGGCCGCAGAGCTAAAAATAGAAAATCTTCAAATGACAACTTCTGCTACACCCTTGGGCCATTTCAATCACAAATCATACGAATATTTGTGTTGATGATATATTTATATCATCTTTTTCATTGGAGCAGAACCATTTTAACTCTTATGGTAGAGAGTCGCCTAACAGCATTCTTGTGAAGTTTGACCTAGCAATATTCTTGTTAAGTTCGATTTAAATTGGCCAAAATGTTTAGGAGGGGTTGTCATTTAAAGCTTTTTTAAGCTCTGGTGGCCATGTTGTTCACTGGAACAAAAGGTTTTAGCTATTTTAGTAGAAATACACCTTAGCAACATTCTTGTAACGTTTGATTGAACTAGCCCAGTGATATAGGAGGAGTGGTCATTTATTTTTTATTTCATTTCATTTTCTTTTAACTCTGGCAGCCATCTTGTTCACTGGAGAAAAAAAAAAAAAAAAAAAAAAAAAAAAAACGTTGGAGCTACATGTATTTTGGTTGAGAGACACCGAGGCAACATGCCGGTAAAGGCTGATAAAAATTGGCCCAGATATAGAAAATGATGTCGTTTAAAGATTTTTCTGTTTTTATCTCTAGCAAGCATGTTGTTCATTGGAGCAAACCCAGTTTAGTTCGTTCGGTAGAGAGTCATCTAGGCAACATTCCTGTAAAGCTAGATTGAAATTGGCCCAATGGAGTTGTCATTCAAAGAGTATTCTATTTTTAGCTCTGCTGGCAATTTTGTAGATTGGTTTGGAACAATGTTTGCTATTTATGTACAGAGTCACACAGGCAATGTTCCTGTGAAGATTGATGAAATTGGCTCAGCAGTGTAGAAGTTGTCATTTATGGGAAATTGTTAATGCCGCATGATGCACGAAGCACGACGCACAAACGAACATTGACCGTTCACAATAGCTCACCATGAGCACTTCATGCTCAGGTGAGCTAAAAATACTATAGGCAATATATTAGGAGAAAATGAAGACTTTTGTTAAGTAGCATAAAATTTATCCTCATGTTACCTGCTCATTTGACAATTCCACAGTCCATGTGACCTTGAAAATATGGTCAAGGTCACCAAAAGTTAGCTATCTTTTTGTACGTTCCCAACGTTGTATTCAGGTAAAGTTCAAAATAAGTCACTATTCAGTTCCGGAGAAATGCTAGTTTTTATTGAATTCCAACATGCAAAATTAACAAAAAACTGAAGCTCTTCATAAAAGAGTTGCTGCAGGTGTCATATTTTTCTTTAAAGAGAGATATGTGTGATAGGATATTACCTAAGGCACTTATCTAACAAATAGATAAAGGTATAACTGGGTGTGCTATATATTTCAAAAGAGAAACAATATTTAAAACATGGAAACCTCAGGTTCATGCTGAATTACCCCGCCCACTTTTATGATAATGTTTCTCCAAAACTAGGGCTTACGTTGCAAAATTAATACTGTTTTAGTAAATAGGACACTATAGATAATGAATCTGCAAAAAATGAAGACTTTTGTTACGAGGCATAAAAGAGTCATATGGACCCCACCCCATTTCCAGATCAGAATGTGCGTCAGGGCCTTCGCCTTTGACAAGCAGTGTCATCAGCATTGGGGTCTTTTAGTTTATTCAGCATGATATTGTTTTATTTTTCAGAGAAAAAATGACTTAGACATTTCAGGCAAATGTGAAAGTCTGGGCCCGGTTGTTCAAAGCTAACGATGTCGTTAGTTAACGATTCGTTAAAATTTACATGGAGAGATATGCAAATATGCTGAAATTTTTTGCTGAAAAAAATGTGAGTAGCTTTTGCAGTGCAATTTTGTATATTGAATCTGCTAAAACGGTTAACGAAATGACCCTTAACGAGCTCGTTAAGCTAACGACGCTTTGAACAACTGGGCCCTGGTTGTCTGGGTAAAATAAGAAATATATTTCAAAATGTCGTCACTTGAATTTTTTAACCGACATGCTAAGCTTTAACAATGATGTCCCCGACGGTCGTAGAAGAGCATGCTGCCAGAACCTTCGGTGTTCACATAAGATTTTGCTTATTTGTTTTTGTTTTTTTTTTTTTTCTTAATACAACTGTAAAATAAAAATGTTGTGGTCGCTGTCATTATGTCATCTAAACATTTGTCAAACTGTCTCGACAATACATGTAAAACAATGTTTTGTCTGTTTTTAGCTCCAAATGTTTGTATGTCAAGGTCTAGAAAAAGTTTGGTGATATACTTGCTAAAGTCGCGGATTTGATATACGCAATTATGTACGGGACTAAAATAGGCTAGCGTAATCAAGGTGGCGAGACACGTGACTCAGCCTACATAGTTTGCGGTCGCGGCCATTTTGAATTTTATCTCCACTTCGCAGTAGATTTCCATCTATTCTCATCCTCTTCACAAGCTAAGCGAGAATTGTTCATTAGCTGTGCTTATATGTAACTTTGTGGGTAACATATGCATTTTACGCTCTGTGCACGTAATAATTTAAAACAATCACTGTTCTGACCTTATCTTCGGCCAGACACAATCCATGCAGTATTAACTTGTGTGAGGTGAAACTGATAAACAAAAGGTGCTGTTTACAAGTTAACCCATTTATGCCTAGTGTCCCTTATAAAGGACTTTGTCAAACAATGTAGACCCAAATCAGACACATAATGCGGCATCTAATCTGGTCTACACTATTTGCACTGTATACAAGAATTGCTATAAAACATGGTAACAATAAGAAAAAAAAACTAACAAGGTAACCCTTTTACTTAGCAGGGACCTGTCCAATGAGTTAAGGTAGAAGAGTCCACCAGACATAAATGGGTTAAATACATCTAAACTATATATACTTTGCATTAGCTCATCACGTAATCATGCCTATATAATTTTGACCCCCTTAAACCCCACTTTTATATAGTAAAACTGGGGTTTACAGGGGTATACATTATTTTTCTTATTTCTTCTCAAAAACATAGAGTGTGGGTACTTGTTAGAACCGCCTCGTCGAGGCGGTTCTAACGAGTATCTACAATCTATGTTTTGAACAGAAATATGAAACATATCAGAGTTTTTATCTGAAAATTTTCAGTTTTTGGAGGTGAAATTTTCCATATATTTTGAATAGGCGTGTTTTCATAAAGTCATGCTGTATTTACTTACTTTTAAAATAAAAATGTTACTAAGAAGAAGAAGAAGAAGAAGAAGAAGAAGAAAACAAAACAAAAAAAAAACAACAAGAAATTTACATTATATCGAGAGAGATTTCAAGATGGCTACGTCCTTTTTGCACGTTAAAAGATGACGTCACAAATTACGTTTTCCTCAGCACTGGTAATAGCGTTGCTGAGTTGAAACAGTAAGATGGAAAAAGCTTGCGTAATGTATCGAATAAGGTAAGCGGATTTTTTTTTTTTCAAACAGACTTTTAGTCATCTTTTGTCGCTATTAAATGATGCAATAGCATAACATGGATTTCAAAGAACTAAACAAAAACGCACACCTCTTTCCCTCTACCTCTATTAAATGTGAATGATCGAATGAAGTCGATGGCATTATAAGTTGTGAAGTGGTGTCTTGTTCAAATCTAGGCATTTCTTGTAACCTCATCTAAGTCACACAGGCTCACACATTACGAAAACATGGATTTCAAAGAACTAAACAAAAACGCACACCTCTTTCTCTCTACCTCTATTAAATGTGAATGATCGAATGAAGTCGATGGCATTATAAGTTGTGAAGTGGTGTCTTGTTCAAATCTAGGCATTTCTTGTAACCTCATCTAAGTCACACAGGCTCACACATTACGAAAACACGCCTATTCAAATATATAGAAAACTTCACCTCCAAAAAACTGAAAACTTTCGGATAAAAAACTCTGATATTTTTTCTTTTTTTCTGCTCAAAACATAGATTGTGTGTACTCGTTAGAACCGCCTCGGCGAGGCGGTTCTAACGAGTATCCACCATCTAAGTTTTGAGCAGAAATTAGAAAAATAATATATACCCTTGTAAAACCCAGTTTTACTATATAAAAATAAGATTTAAGGGAGTCAAAATTATTTAGGCATGTTTTCGTAATGAGGAAAATACTATAGTAATATAGGCATGGCCCAAAAATATGTCTTAATCTGTGCATAAACGAGGAATGATTGATATATTTTGAGCCTTGTATAGAAGGATTTAAGCAAAGCTGCCTATTTTCAGCCCTATTATTCCTTGACTATTTACAGTTATGTAACTAACAGCCCGTGTCACGGCGTAGCCCCTATGTGACTCAGTTGCCCGGCTACGTTAAAAATGTGACTACTACTACTACTACTAGCTCGTGTCATTTGGTCTGGTAACACGTTAAAGCAAACAGGGCACGTGACTTTTGCAAATTGTTCAAAATTGCTGAATTTAGTATTTTCATAAAAGAGTCTAGCGCCTAAAGTTATTTAATCTGATATGGTAGCAACACTGGGGAAAGATGCCCCTTTATAACCTACCGTAAAAAAGTAGGTGGTTGAATTTTAGCATGGCAGGTAGAGCCTTGAGGATGACTCCCGTTCTGAAAGGCCTGTCACTGTGGCAACTTCCGAAACAGTCACTAAAGTGCATGGTATGATTATGGGTGACAGATGAGTTACAGAGAAATACATAGCTAGTGCTGTTTGGATTTCTCAGGAAAGAGCTCATTCTAATCTCACGGAAGAGAAGATCTGGATAGGAGAAACTCGGCCACTTGGGTACCCAGACGTCTGACAGTTGATCAGAAGCACACAAGACAGAATATGTCGCGCTTGCTAATATGAACCTTTTCACAACAGATCTTGTCAAATTTCTGCCTATTGATTAAATATGGGTCCATCATTTCACCACAGAGTCCAAACAACAGTCCAAACAATGGAAGCATCTGGCTGACCGTCGCCAAAGAAGGCAAAGACTATTCTGTCAGCTGGGAAGGTTATATCCTCAGATTTTTGAGATGCTGATGGTACTCTTATGGTAGATATCTCCAAAAGGGCACACAATCAATGGAACATGTTAAGCTTTACTTTCTTGGCAGTTAAAAGGTAACATAAAGGCACGCGCCGTTGGAAACTCTGTAATGCACTAGTCATTTGTAATCCCTGCACCAACGAGGCCGGGAATAACGGGGCTTTACAATTTTCAGGCAATGCGGGGACACATTTATGGCAAAGCCTCTGCTAAACGTCACTCCACCTGGAGCCAGTTTTGTTTCCTGGAACAGTCTGCTCTTTGTTGCAAACATTAAGCTGTACCGTTTTCATGGTAAAATGTCTGGTTTACTCGATATAGCTAAAATTCAAAGGTAACGTATCATTGACAGTTAATTAGAAAATTATTGTTTAGGGTCCATGTGGCTCTAGTTTATATATACAAAGCATTTTGGCGGGAAATTAATACACCGGCACATTTACGGCTCCGCCAGGACTCATCGAATGTTAAATCACGGCACTTAAGCCCCGCTATATAATATACCCCATCATCCTCAGCCCCGTTGGGGCCAAAGTTTCGAATTACTGGTGCATAAAGGTGTTGTTTCACTAGGACAATGCTCCAGCTCACACGTCTATCATTGCTATGGCTGCCATCAATGATTGTGGCTTTTGATTAATCCAACACATTACGAAAACACGCCTATTCAAATATATAGAAAATTTCACCTCCAAAAACTGAAAATTTTCAGATTAAAAAATCTGATATTTTTCATATTTCTGCTCAAAACATAGATTGTTGGTACTCGTTAGAACCGCCTCGGCGAGGCGGTTCTAACGAGTACCCACAATCTATGTTTTTGGGCAGAAATAAGAAAAATAATGTATATCCCTGTAAACACAGTTTTACTATATAAAAGTGGGGTTTAAGGGGGGGTCAAAATATTATAGGTATGTTTTCGTGATGACCCCTTTACTAGCCTGATCTCGCTCCATCAGATTTTCATTTATTCCCAGTGTTGAAAAAGGCCATAATTAGTACCCATTTTCGGTCACACGATGACGTCATTCGTGCAGTGGAGGACTTTCTGGACAGTCAATGAAAGAACTTCCTTAAAAGTGGTATTGAGGACCTTTAACATCGCTGGCAAAAGTGTACAGACTGACATTGAAGGGGATTATGTTGAAAAACAATACAATATGTAGCCGCAAGTTTTCAATCAACCCTCGTACGGTATAAGATTTGTAAAGAACAAATATGAATATTTCAAGCGATTTCCAATACTTTCAGCAATTTAGTGGATCTCCAACAACTGACTATGAACGAAAGAATAACTAACCGAAACATCAAATGATCGAATAGGCAAGTGACTGAAAATGAGAATCTGACTGGCTACCTCATTACGAAAACATGTCTATTCAAATATACTGAAAACTTTATAACCAAAAAGGGGAAATTTTCCGATAAAAACATCTGATATTTTTCATATTTCTGCTCAAAATATATTTTATTGCTGGGGTTAGGAGTATGGTAACTACTGATCAGTCTGAGGTGGTGGCTCTAGTATTCATCACGAAAACATGTCTATATAATTTTAGCCCCCTTAAAGCCCACTTTTATACAGTAAAACTAGGGTTTACAGGGGTATACATTATTTTTCTTATTCTGCTTAAAGTATAGATTGTGGCACTCGTTAGAATCGCCTCGGCGAGGCGGTTCTAACGAGTACCCACAATCTATGTTTTTGAGCAGAAATAAGAAAAATAATGTATACCCCTGTAAACCCCAGTTTTACTATATTAAAGTGGGGTTGAAGGGGGTCAAAATTATATAGGCATGATTTCGTGATGTAGTTTAAGGTATTTTGTAAAACAAAATGGCTACCGATACTGTGAGAGAACGGATGAAATGTGACTTAATGCCTTAGAGCTTAACGCTTACATGTAGCATTCTGGACCAAATTTTCATCAAGCGATATACTGAAATATTTTTATTACTTTTCTCAGAAAACGGATTTTGACAAATCATGCAAATTGTATCCCAGACAATTTGCATGAAATGTAAAATCCTGTTTATTGGGAAAAATAAGAAAATATCATTTATTTGCCGTCTGCTGAATTAGCCCAGAGAGTGGTAAAGGTTAAAGATGTACTAGTTTACACATGAAATTATATTTTAATGTATAGAAGTTAAATTAGAAAGCTTCTGAATGTTTTATGGGACATCGTAGACATGAAAATATTATTCATATGTTTCATGCGCTAATTCTTTTAATTGTTTTGACGTACGACTGACAGTCGTACATCAATGCAATTATTATTCTTACGGTAAATTTAATTTCATTTGCATGTTTCTTAACCTTTACCCCTCTCTAGGCTTATTCAGCAGACGACAGATCGTTGATGGTTTTTTTCTTATTTTTCCAAGAAAACAGGGTTTGACATTTCATGCAAATTGTCTCCAATGGGGACAATTTGCATGAAATGTCTAATCATGTTTTTACTGGAAAAAAATGAGAAAAAAAAAATATTTCAAAATGTCATCTGCTGAAAACTTACCCAGAGTGCTAAGCGTTAAAGTTTTTGAACGGATGTAAACAAAAAACTTCTTGAAACAAAAGTAGTAATTTATAAGTGACACATTTAGCTGAGATGTTCTGTAAAGATCAGAATTACATTTTGGTCGCAAGCGAAAATGTGTCTTCGAGCATGCGCAAAACGCACAGATTCAGATTCATCCCACGCATGCGCAAAATCTGATCAGGGCATTTGATGCGTTCTATAGTGTCTACTGATTCTGTTAGCTGACAGCGAATGCCCTGATCAGACTGCGCGGATGCGCAGTCTGATCTGGGTTTTCACTGTCCACATATGCCCAAAGACACGTTTGCACATGATACTAGTACTACTGTCTTGTCTTCATCTCGAAATATTTTTCTGCATGAACCTATATATTCAAAAACATGTAAATGCAAAGTATTGTTTTTTGTCGAAGACATATTAAGTTAAGTTTGCAGTGAAATATGGAATGTAATGTATACCGTACAATTTTATTTACAAAATTCTGACAACCATTTTTTAAATGGGGTGAGAACTCCATTTTTATATTAAATCACGTACTATTTCAAAAATATAAGTGCCTGGGAACGCATTAGATTAAATAATGTGGAATTCATTTACAAGACGAAAATGTGTAATATAAAGCCACTTTACAAAACTTTATGAATTTTTTAGACTCTCGTACAATGCAACCACGTTCGAAATCCAACCAAAGAAAATCAACTCCGCCTAACTGAATGCGCTTTGTGTCGCTTTCGGGATTCACGGTACAACTTTGCTAAATCAGAATGGGGCGCACAGACAATATATATATATATATATATATATATATATATATATATATATATATATATATATATATATATATATATATATATATATATATATATTTAGTTGTACAGACTGCTTCTTCTCTCTCAAAAAAAAAAAAAAAAAAAAAAAAAAAAAAAAAAAACACACACAACAAAAAGCGAAGCTCTGACTTTTTTCAAAACTTATTTTATATTAACCAAGCCGTTGATACCTTTGACAATCATCGTTTTGAAAGATACTTCTTGTATTACCATATTTTTAATGAAAGACCATTTATGGTAACTAGTTTTCGTGTAGCTATTGTTCAAAAGTAATGAATATTTAGTTTTTGCCATAGCTGCAAATTACGCAGAAGTCGTGGTAACTAGTTTTCGTGTAGCTATTGATTCAAAAGTAATGAATATTTAGCTTTTGCCATAGCTGCAAATTACGCAGAAGTCGACAGAATACCGCATTTACCCTAATTATTGGGACAGACAGATCTGAGCAGACTCCGCAAACATTATGAAAACACACCAATTCAAATATGTAGAAAATTTCACCTCCAATAACTGATTTTTTTCGGATTTAAAAAAAAATCTGATATTTTTCATATTTCTGCTCAAAACATAGATTGTGGGTACTCGTTAGAACCGCCTCGACGAGGCGGTTCTAACGAGTACCTACAACCTATTTTTTTGAGCAGAAATAAGAAAAATAATATATACCCCAGTAAACCCCAGTTTTATTATATAATAGTGGGGATAAGGGGGGTCTACATCATATAGATATGTTTACGTGGTGATTAGGCAAAAGGAAGACGAATCCAGGCCTTGAGGTTATATTTTTTTTCATGCTCAACTCAGCTGAGCATGAATTTTGTCGTGCTAATTAGAACAAATCTCAAATTACTAATAATTGTAAATTCTTTCTTACTAAAGGTGGCTAAATATGAAAATTTCTCTGCTAATAAATATGAAAAAGCCAACTATTGTCGGCATTTTCATATATATTAGCTGAAAATTTTAATGCTCAACATTTGTGCATTTCTGAACGCAGTCTTTGTGTTAAGATGAATGAATACACTTGAAAGACTTTGCCGCCATTTTGCAAAGGGGGTAGGGCATTATTTCGAAAGCAAGAATATCGCCTCCCGTACATCAAACCTTTCAAAATTGGGGGTTACACTTATGGGAGAAATTTGTTTCCAGACGGTGCAAATATGTTCCTTAAATTATAATAACCAATGTGACGGGAGGCAAACATTTCCCTGTCAAAGTTAATTTTTTTGTCCCTATTTCCCTATAACGCTTAGCATGCTGGAGAAAATTTCAGCAGATGACATTTCATTACGAAAACACGCCTATTCAAATATATTGAAAATTTCACCACCAAAAACTGAAAGTTTTCAGATACAACTTCTGATATTTATCACATTTCTGCTCAAAATATAGATTGTGGGGACTCGTTAGAACCGCCTCACCGAGGCGGTTCTAACGAGTACCCACAATCTATATTTTTGAGCAGAAATAAGAAAAACAATGTTTACCCTGTAAACCCAAGATTTATCAAATAAAAGTGGTGTTTAAGGAGGTCAAAATTCTATAGGTATGTTTTCGTGATATTGTAATATATTTCTTTTTTACCCAGAAAATAGGTTTTGACATTTCATGCAAATTGTCTCTACAAATGGTCGCTTGCCGAATTTGACAATAGAGTGGTATAAAGGTTAATTTGTCCAAATATTTAAGGTAATACAATTCGAAATCGTTGTATGACCCACATAGCACCTCAGTATTATATCACAAGGGACTTTTTGTTTATGTTAAAGTAAGGACAAATAAAGAATAGAGGCATTCCTGAACGTCTTCTGCTACTTCATCATATACTTTAGCTTGTTGAATTTAAATAGTAGCAGACGACATTTCAAAATATATTTTTGTATTTTGTCTCAGACAATAGGGAGGAGGGCTTAAAATTTTACTTATGAACTATTTCAAGGACAGTCCATATTGGATACAAAAGGTGAGAAATAAAAACACATTTGTCGTCTGATGTTTTCGCCTTCAGTATGTCAAAAGCTAAGGATACCGGATATACATACCTAGTAGATTGTTTCCGCCATATTTTTACAAGTGAGAACCTGTTAGCTTTCCTGTAGACTGGCTCAGTCTTCAGTGACTAAATATTTTCCTTATAATCTGTTTAATAGTCCACTAAAATAAAACCAAAGCAATGTCAAGACTATCAAACCGGAAATTGAGAGAAATATTTAGTCACTGGAGACTGGAGCCAGTCTAGCTCTCCTGCAGAACAAGACCCTCTGAAAAGGAGTATACTCATTTTGAGTAAACCTCTTTCGAGAAAAGAGGCAAAGCAACAATTTTGCCAGTGAAATGTGCAGTCGAACCTGAATAACACTAACCTCTTTGGGACCATGGGAATTTGTTCGGGGTATGGGTATCTCAAGTCACTGAGGGTTAATCATAGCGCCAAGCCAGGAGGCAAATGGCGATAATTTCGGTGTTTTTTTTTTTCGATCTTCTAGACAATAATTGTATGTTGAGTGTACTCATTAGAATCGCCTCGATCAGGCGATTCTAATGAGTACACACAACATACAAGTTCATGATAAAATAAGAAAATTTTCCTGAATATTTGTTTTCTTGAGGCATGGGAAGAATTTTGTAGGGATTCAAAAAGGAGTTCGAGGTAGCCATGGTGAACGAGCTATCGGTGTTTTACTACATTCCCTTTCAAGGGACTGAATACACTTTGAAGAGTTGCCTTCATTTTTTTTACATCAGGTGGTGAGGTGGGGGTGGGCTGGTGGTATGGACATCTTCTGTAACTTTCCGTTTGCTTCACTGCACACAAAGACCTTTATGAAAAGGGATCTACTCTAAAAGGAAATAATTCTTTCCTAGGGCAGCAATGTCCACTCCTTTAAGAGTAGACCCTTTCTCAGAGGGGAAGCAAAAAAAAAAAACTGTTTTGACAGAATAATATCCCTTGAAAATGTATCTATTTCCCTGAAAGAAAGGAAATTCTGAAAGGCCGAGGGGTGGGCTGCGAGCGGGAGCAAATTCTTCCCTTTTAGAATATTCGTCTCTTCAGAAGGGAGCCAAAATAATTATGACAGGGTCGTCTCTCCTGAAAGGGAACCCACTCCCCTTAAGTAAAGAAAACAAGTGCTATCACCGGTTAAAACTAAGCTTAAACTTTCCTTGTTTGAGTGCGTTTTGTTCAGCTAAATGTAGGGTTGGCTCCACTTATACAAATTTTAAGTCCAACCAATATTATAGCCGCAACGTGAGAAAACGTGCCTATTGACATGCGCGCCCAACTAAGACTTAAATCAACCTGCGCATCCGCGCAGTCTAATCATAATCTTCGTTGTCCGCACGAAAAACTTTTCATCCTTGGCTATCCAAAACGCGCACAGTGAAGATTCTGATCAGACTGCGCATGTGCAGTCTGATCTGAATCTTCGCTGGGCGCTCATGTCTGAAGGTACACTTTCTGACATATCGGCTTATTTTTTCTAAAATATGTCAGTGTTATGTCGAATAGTTAAGGATGTACTTATGGCACAGGTATTAAACCATCGCCTGTACTAGTGACTGGTCAGTAAATAATGCATTGAGTGAGCAATGACTTCTCAAAGTGTCACATAGAAAGCAGAGTACTAACATACCCTGAAGCCAGGTTTCTAGCGCAGTCGGTAGCGTTCTACTGCAGATCCAGATTGCAAATTCGAGCCCATCTGGGCCACATAAATTTCGTGGAGATTGATTATGAAATATTTTCTGAGGTCACTCTCCCTCTTCTACTGATTCAAGAATGGCAGTTGTAAATTACTGCGAAAGTTTGTGTCTAAAGTACTGGACAATTGCTTAGAGACCTAACGCTGCCAAGAAAAAGTGCAAGTGCCGTAAAACCCCAGCTTAAACAATCAAAACAATACATTAAAACATATTGCACACCCGACCTCCAAAGTGTGTGCTTATCATAAACTGCAGTAAGGTAATATTTTATTGTTCGCTAATATTTTCCAGCTGCAAGCCATACGCAGACGCCACCTTATAGTCCATATACCTCACCTTCCCGTCCTATGCATCCTTAAACGAATCCTATCGGCGGTTAAAAAATTGGCCGAAAAGCTCAACCAAATAATTGACCTAGGGCCGAAACGACAAAGAACCCGTTAGTATCAGCTTTTACCCTATGTACAAGCGGTGCTGAAGTACATATCCTCAAAGTTTGCTATCTTCCATGAAAGATGATGGCAATTAACATATAGTAAAATGATTTGTTTGTTCAGAAATGAAGATAAAAAAAAATATACAAATTACGAATGTTTACGGTGTTCAAAATTTACCAAATTTATTGAACAATTCCCATGAAAATGAAATGTTGAGTCAAATGGTGGTTCGACTGGATCCAACGAATCCTCTCTGGATCCGCCCCGGCATAGATTTTCACGGAGTATTATCATAAAAAAGCTAAACACATGAATATATTGGAGTGTCATAATTGTCGAAATATTGACCATATTTAGCAATATTTAGCACCTGAATGATTTAAATGTGCCTGTTAATGTCAGACAAAACGCTTATTTGACAAGCTGTAAATTAAATATATCAATTTTAACATACCTACCTGATTAGCTTGCCATCAATGTATACATTTAAAGCAGTAGTTTCAAAGAAATACTGTGTACACAGAATGCCTTGTCAAATATGCGTTATAAATTGTATTTTTCTGCTGACGTTAGAAAACAATGCGTCCAACGTCAGAAAACGTGCCTTCTGATATGTGCCCTCCTGCGAAGATTCAGATAAGCCTGCGCATTGGCGAAGTCTGACCAGAATCTTCACTGAGCGCACTTTGGATAGCCAAAGATATAAGATTTCCTCATGCCGACAACAAAGACACCGATCAGACTGCGCGGGTGCGAATGGTAATTTAAGTCTTCATTGGGAGCACATGTCCGAACGTTCGTTTTCAAATGTTGTGGCCGAAATGTTTTTATTTTGTGTGTGTCAAATATACGTTATATATAGTAAGTCTGTCTTGTCTGTGTCGTTAGAAAACAATGTGCTTTTATACATATTCGACAAAGGGCAAACGTGATAACGAGGACATCACAGAAAACTTTTCCATATATAGGTGACACATCCCTACTCAATGGATCGAACAGCTTTGGGACCATGAAAATTTATTCGAGACATGGGTAGTTCGAGCCACTGAGGGTTAACCATAACGCCAGTTCAAGAGACAAATAGGGATAATTTAAGGATGTCTTTTTTATCTTCTTTAGAATAATGGTATGTGTGTACTCATTAGAATACACACAACATACATTTTATGATAAAATAAGAAATTTCCCAAAAATATCTATGCATGTTTGCTTTTTTGTGCTATCAAGAGAACTTCCTAGGGACTCAAAAACGAGTTCGAATTAACAATGGTAAACGAGCCATCGGTGTTTGAGTCATTGAGGTTTTAGTGTACTTTCTTCATAGGCCACAATGCTAAGAGTTAAAACAAAGTCTCTCACCTGCTTCCATGGTCTCAAACTTTCAGATCCAGGTTTGGCGCGATGTGATTGCCACTTGAGTCAGCAACAGGTCCTGAGATTGTGATGGCTTCCTCACCCCTTCGAAAACCCATGACACTCTCCGCGATCCCAAAACCTCCTCATATTCAGGGTCACAAACAGAAATGACTGACCAACTCTTTGTAGCATTCCACACAGCCAAACAGATCCCTACAGAATCTTTTACTGTTTGGAATTTCTCCTCCAAGAACCTCCTGTTGCCTGAAATAAACAGAACAATGTAATCTTTTGAAACCTTACATTGCATACACAATCTACTCGGTGTACTCTAATACAAAATTATTTGTCAGGGTACAAAAACAGTAAGACGTCTCCGCATACAACGGTTAAAAAACAAAATTAAGAAGAAAAAAAAAAGGATAGCATAACATTCTTCGATGTTCGAAATACTTTTGTGTGAATAAAAATCTAAGCTGTGAGCTTCAAGAAATTTATGAAAATTTGTTATAGGGAACGTTCAAAATTAACGTCCTGACTATAGCTAAATTTTAATTTTCATTGGTCTCCGTCGGAGTCGAAGTTTACCGGGTGCCACAGCGTCATAAAATTATCCCCGGACATGGATTCCTAGTCTGGCCCCAGACCCTTTCTTTATTTTTCTTTTCTTTCTTTTTTTTTTTTTTTTTTTTTTTGAGGGAACACAACACTTGTATAGCTCGTAGAATTTTTGTTTACTTCAGTCCCTTGGCTAGAAAGAAAGGTTCAGCCATAGGTAACTTGAAGTTGGATTAAAGAGGATCATGATAAAAAAATAATGTAGAGAAAGAGAGAAATAGATATAAAACAAAAACGACTGGAGACAGTCTAATGGATTCCAAGCTAAGACTCAGATCCACGTAATTTGATCTTCTTTGGATAGGTTTCGATATGGAGACCCGTAAAAGGGTGATTGGCAAACAGTGCTGACCGAGACATAATGCGGCGTCAGGGTCTTCACTGTTTGCAAATAGTTTAGTCATTCTTTTCCAGGAATATCTAAATTACATAGACTGACATACCTAAAAATGAAATTGGGCTCTTCCAGTATATAGTGTAGGGGAGTTTATTCAGTCTAAAATTAGTTAAACAAATTCTAACCAGTTTAGGCTGTCCTAATTGGATTTGTATTCCATGAATAGACCGAAATGAGAACATCGTTTCTTTTGTCTCCTATGTTCTCTCTTGTAATGACAATACAGTAGACAAATATTTTATTGCTGGGGTTAGGATTATGGTAATTACTAATCATTCTGAGGTGGTGGCTTTAGTATTCATCATGCCTATATAATTTTGACTCCCTTAACCCCTTCTTTTACATAGTAACACTGGGTTTATATTGAAAATTTTACAACCAAAAAAAAGGAAAATTTTCAGATAAAAAATTCTGATATTTTTCTTATGCTGCTAAAACACAGATTGTGGTACTCGTTAGAACCGCCTGGGCGAGGCGGTTCTAACGAGTAACCACAATCTATGTTTTTAGCAGAAATGAAAAATATCAGAATTTTTTATCTGAAAATTTTCCTTTTTTTTGGTTGTAAAATTTTCAATATATTTGAATAGGCGTGTTTTCGTAATGGTTCGTTCTTTGCGGATCTTATTACCTGCCTTCTGCTGTTTCATGTTTTGTCCTGTTTGTTGCCTTATTGTTGTAGTTGATGCAGCTGTTTGGCATTGCGACCATCCCATTGTTTACTGTTTGACAGTGTGATCAGCCCGTTATTTGATGCATCTGTTTTGCAGTGTGATCAGCTCGTTGTTTGATACATATGTTTGGCAGTGTAATCAGTCTGTTGTTTGATACATATGTTTGGCGGTGCGATCAACCCATTTTTTGATGGATCTGTTTGTCAGTATGATCAGCTCGTTATTTGATGCATCTGTTTGGCAGTGTAATCAGCTCGTTCTTTGATGTCTGTTTTGCAGTGTGATCAGCTCGTTATTTGATACATATGTTTGGCAGTGTAATCAGCCTGTTGTCTGATACATATGTTTGGCAGTGTAATCAGTCTGTTGTTTGATATATATGTTTTGCAGTGTGATCAGCTCGTTGTTTGATACATATGTTTGGCAGTGTAATCAGTCTGTTGTTTGATACATATGTTTGGCAGTGTGATCAGCTCATTGTTTGATACATATGTTTGGCAGTGTAATCAGCCTGTTGTTTGATACATATGTTTGGCAGTGCGATCAGCCCGTTGTTTGATGGATCTGTTTGGCAGTGTGATCAGCTCGTTATTTGATGCGTCTGTTTGGCATTGTGATCAGCCCGTTATTTGTTGCATCAGTTTGGCAGTGTGATCAGCTCATTGTTTGATACATCTGTGTGGCAGTGTGATCAGCACTTTGTTTGATGCATCTGTTTGTCAGTGTGATCAGCTCGTTGTTTGATGCATCTGTGTGGCAGTGTGAACAGCCCGTTGTTTGATGCATCTGTTTGGTAGTGTGATCAGACCGTTGTTTGATTAATCTGTTTGGCAGTGTGGTCAGCCCGTTGTTTGATGCATCAGTTTGTCAGTGTGATCAGCTCGTTGTTTGATGCATCTGTGTGGCAGTGTGAACAGCCCGTTGTTTGATGCATCTGTTTGGCAGTGTGATCAGACCGTTGTTTGATTCATTTGTTTGGCAGTGTGGTCAGCCCGTTGTTTGATGCATCTATTTGTCAGTGTGATCAGCCCGTTGTTTGATGCATCTGTGTGGCAGTGTGAACAGCCCGTTGTTTGATGCATCTGTTTGGCAGTGTGATCAGACAGTTGTTTGATTCATCTGTTTGGCAGTGTGGTCAGCCTGTTGTTTGATGCATCTATTTGTCAGTGTGATCACCCCTTTGTTGTCATCTGTTTGGCAGTTTCATCAGCCTGTTTGGGATGAGGGAGCTGGTGTTTTTGCTTTTCTTTGGCTTTTAACATGTGTGCTGTCCGTCGTGGTTTGATTACTCTTTCATTTGGTTCCTCTGTTTACTCGGGCCTATGTTTGTTCGAGTACCTAGGGTAAAAGACGGTACTTCATACTAGGACTTGAGTTTGTCTTATATTTTAACCTTTACCACTCTCTGGGCTAATTCAGCAGACAACAAATTAATATTTTCCCAGAAATTAGGATTTGACGTTTCATGCAAATTGTTTCCATTGGAGACAATTTTCATGAAATGTCAAACCGATTTTCTGGGAAAAATAAGAAAAATATTTCAATAAAATCGTTAGATGAAAATTTTACCCAGAACGCTAAGCTTTAACAATAATCACCCTGACAAGTAAAGTGCGAACAATCATTTATCACATGCGTTGATCACTCGGTACTTGACAGAACTGTCAAGTTGATGTACAAGGCCAATAAAATGTACACGCATATCTATTCATTTGTCGAGTATACGCATACGAGGGATGTTCGAAATGAATTACTTATTTCTATCTGGAGACTTCAAATTTCAAGTTAGCCGAAAAGTATTCATTTCATGCCCTCGAAGTACTCCCCGTGGCTAGAAATGCAAAGTTTCAGCCGATGTATCCACTTCTTGAAGGCATCACTGTACGCTTATTTGGGCACAGTAATAAGGTACTGATGAATGGCAGATCCAAGTGCCTGTCGGGACTGGTATTTCCGCCCAGCAAGGAATGCTTTCAATTTCGGAAACAAAAAGAAATCACATGGGGCAAGGTCTGGGGAATACGGGGGGTGAGGCAAAACAGTTACTTTTTCTTTTTTCAAAAACGCCGTAACTATTGCGGAGGTATGAGCTGGGGCATTGTCATGTAGAAGACGGACATGTTTAAAACCAGTGGCAGGGCGTCGTTTCTGATAATACTTTTTCAGTTTCTTCAGTACTACGTCTTTGTAGTACTTTCCGGTGATGCTTTTGCCCTTTTTCACTGGCACTTTTATTGCGACTCCTTCACCAGAGAAGAAGATTGCATACAAAACCTTCTTTGTACTCAAATAACGTTTGGCAATTATTGGGCGTTTGCTGTGTTTAGTGGCCCAGATCTTATTGCTAACCTTTCTGACGGGCTCAAAATAATGGACCCAGGTTTCATCACCTGTGACGACATTGGCAAACTGCTTTTTGTCATATTTTGGAAACATTTGAAGCAGCTTTTTGGCCACTTTAACCCGTTGCCTCTTTTGCCCGTCAGTCAACAGATGTGGCACCCATCTAGCAGAAATCTTTCTCACTTTCAAATGCTTCTTCAAAATAAGGTGAACCGTTGATAGTGATATGCCTACCTTTCGTGAAATATCACGAACTGTAAATTTGGCATCTCCTTCAATGATTTCCTTTATTTTGGAAACGATTTCTTTACGAGATGCAGATTTTGGCCTACCTGATTTCGGTGCATTTTTGATGGACTCTACACCAGACTCAAATTTCTTTTTCCACCGCCGAACTGTGTCATAAGACACACAAGAAGGTACAAAAGCAGTAGAAATTTCAGTCATCAGCTTCTTCAAAGAACAACCAAGTTTTGAGCGAGCTTTTATGTAAGCCCGTATTTCATCTTTTTTTGTCGACGCTTCTACCAACCATTTTTACTGCAGCGGTCAATGACTGCGTGTATTCAAATGGCAAATTTTATGTCTTACACTTAGTCTAACATGTACATTTATACACCATTGTGTAGATATTGAATAGCCCTATACAGGTATGTATTGGTTTTTATCGTGCCCCACGTGGATATCGAGCTAGAGGACAATAAGCAATTCATTTCGAACATCCCTCGTACATTTTTGCAATGCTTCCATTATGGCATTCCTTTCATTCCTGAGTTTCTGAAGTGGACTCTTCCTTCTTTTAATTTGGACATGTCTACTGTTGTAAATATTGCTGGCTATCTAAAACGTTAAACAATAGCAAACAGTGCAGTTCCTGGTGGAAACGGTTTATCACGAACCGTCGCATTTGGCTTTGCACTGTTGCATAGGTAAAATTGTTGGTCCACAGGACTAAAATGGTTAAATTCAGTGACTTATTTATGGGGTATTTCATACTTTTTCATCGTTTTGTGGAGTCATATAAAACTCCTTCAAATCTATACATCTGCAAACAGTGTAGATTAAGGTGCGACAACTCGTAATAAGGTGTCACATCCAGTTCTGCACTACACTGTTTTCCATTCTATTATTGAATATTAATCGACAACAAAGACTAGCTCCTACACCTTGATATCTTGTTTTTATCACTCCTAAATTTATGTATGATACCTGGTGTAGCCAGTCTCTAACCCATTGTAGACTGAATAGACTCCCCCACACTATAAATTGGAATAATCCAATTTCATTTTTAGGTACGTACGGCTATGAGATTTAGAATTTTCCTAAAGAAAAATGGCTAAACTATTTGAAAACAGTGAAGACTCTGATCAGACGCCGCGTTCTGCGGCGTCTGATCTGGGTCTGCACTGTTTACCAATTGCCCTTTCAGGGGTCTCCCGACCACAATGTCTCTGATATTTCCAAGATGAGTTACTACTATCAAAAAGGTGAGGCTAGACTGGCTTCAGTCTATTGATTTAAGCAATAACTGCATAAAAATACATTTATTGTACTTATAGAATCAAATTAACCTAAATTTTTTCTTTCCTGATTTCTCAAATCAATAGTGACCAGCCTCTATAATCATGATATTATATTGATTCTATTTTAGTGGATGTATCAAACAGGCTTAAAAGAATAAATATTTAGTCACTAGAGACTGGAGCCAGTCTAAGCAGTAAGCAGTAGAATGCCCTTAATTCGTCAAGTTAATAAATATTCATAATTCATTGATGAAAATAATATTGATATCCGACTAGTAGCTAGTCTATCGACAACCCTATTTACAATATTGAACATGTAACATTTAATGAAGGAAGTTTTCACTTTAGAAATTCAGGGGTGAAAGGATTTAGTAAATAGACACATATATACGTCGACATAACATGCACGCACCCACTGCACGCATCACAGAAATTCATCATATTTCTATTTCCTGGACATAACGAAAGAAAAGGGCCGTAAAGTCAGAAAACGTACCTTCTGGCATGTGCGCCCAGCGAAGATTCAGATCAGCCTGCGCATTCACGCAGTCTGATCAGAATATTCACTGGGTGCATTTGGGATAGTCAAGGATGCAAGGTTTCTTCATGCGACCAAAGAAGACTCTGATCAGACTGCGCAGGTTGATTTGAGTCTTCGGGTCTGTGCCCATTTTTCACGTTGCGGCTCTAATCATATTACGTTAACACACAAAAAAAGTAAAGCGCTGTTTTAAATACTAGACTGGCTCCAGTCTCCATGCAGTGACTAAATATGTTTTCTTATAATCCGGTTCGATAGTCACTAAAATAAAACCAAAATAATATCATGACTATGAAGGCTGGTCACTAGTATTTGGTTTTATTTCAGTGGATTATCAAACAGGATTATAAGAAAAAAATATTCACTGGAGACTGGAGACTGGAGCCAGTCTATTTGAATACAAAAAGAGTTGAAAGTTTCCATAATTCTCCTTGAAGAATATATTAGAAGTGTCTCGCAGAGACAAAGCAATACGAAAGACTATTAATCTGTATACTCTCTTATCTATAGTTGGTTTTATCCGTGTAAATTTAACCATACATGTACAATACGAGGAAATGAGGAATATTAACTATTAAGTATATTAACCTTTATCACTCTCTTGGTTAATTCAGCAGACGGCAAATTGGTGATATATTCCTTATTTTTCCCCAGAAAACAGGATTTGACATTTCATGCAAATTGTCTCCATTGGAGACAATTTGCATGAAATGTCAATTCCTGTGTTCTGTGTTCTGGGAAAAATAAGAAAAATATTTCAAAATGTCGTCTATTGAAAATTTTACTCAGAGTGCTAAGTGTTAAGAAATATTGACCGATCAAAAATACAGCTATAAAATTTAATAAGTGCTAAAATCTGAAAATTCGCCTTATTGTGTACCCCTGCCTACTCTATGGAGTTTATATAAGTATATTACGAGACTGACTTCAAGTTGATAATGTGATTACAAAATATTAGTCCCTCAGTTCATCTAAAACAGTCGCGTATCTGAAAGAATCTGAAAAAAAAAATAGATAAAAAAGAAACTCAGGAAGAAAAAAAAATACAACAACAACAAAAAACATACGTTTTTATAAGTGAATATAAGCGATGCGAGGGGCGTATTCAGCCCTGCAACCTGCATTGCTGCCATTTCAAGATTCTCAATGAAAACCTGTCGTTCTTTCATGTGTTCGATGTTTCCAAGAGCAACCTTCGTTTGGCTTCAGTGTACCAGTGTGAAGTGCCGCGTGGCTGCTGTAAAACGTCTCCGTGTACAGTGAACCCTCATTACAACGACAACATGTGTTCCAAAATATGTTGCCGTTCAAATGAATTTGTAGACTGGCTCCAGTCGTTTCTGCATTGTTTTTGTCATTCTTTATCACTTCCTGTAGCTGTATTTGTCTCTTCAATCCTTTTTCACTGCTTTACTATCTTTTCCACTAAGGGTCATAACTTATCAAATCATTATAAGCTATGCTAGATTGTATACCTTTGAAAAGAAAAGAAAAAATGACAGAAAAGATAGAGTCTGGAGACAGACTAATGAATTTGCTGTAAAGAATGCTTAATGAGCAGAATGATACGTAAGAAATGTCTTGTTTCAGTCGTCTTCCCTCATAGAACATATGTTTTGGATATTTGTTAGAATCGCCTCATATATCCAAAACATATGTTTCTTGAAGTACTAAATACGCTTTGCATAATTTATGATCAATTATCACCTCTTCAGCGAAGGTTTCGAGTCAGTCAAATATTATCATTATAACGAATTTTGTTGTTGTATCGAGTGTCGGTATAAAGAAGGCTGACAGTACCTCAGCATAGTGCAGTTTTTCATCGTCCATTCTATTGTCTTGGAAAATCGAGGTCCACTTAAGCCGGTGTTCTCTTGTTCGTCTGTCATAACTGACAATGACCAATCCTAATCAACTATGTGATGTGTTATTATTTGTGTGTTCTAAGATGGCTGATGAGACCATTCTTAGCTCTAAACTGCCTATTGCAGATAGAACAAGAGAGGTCTGAGGAAGAAAGTTCTGCTGGCGATGCCTTAGCTCTGGCTTTCCGCTGTGCACGTTTCTGCTCGGCTTCGCTGATTCTTTTTGCTTCGTATTCACCAGCTCCCCTTTTTATGAGACCTTGCCACTTTGTACGATCTTGTGCAATCTGTTCCCATGACTCAGTTGATATGTTGAAGTCTTTAAAGGAGGCTTTGAGGGTGTCCTTGTATCGCTTCTTCTGACCACCATGGGAGCGTTATCCTACTTGAAGTTCTCCATAGAGGATTTTCTTTGGCAAACGTTCATCAGGCATTCTGGTAACATGGCCTGTCCATCTTAACTGTGCCAATTTCAGAACAGTATGTACACTCTGCATCCCTGCCCTTTTCAGGACTTCTGTGTCTGGAATCCTGTCTTGCCACTTGATCTTTAGAAGTTTTCTAAGACAGCTTGTATGGAAGTGGTTCAGTCTTTTGGCATGCCGTTGGTAAACTGTCCAAGTTTCGCATGCGTATAATAGTGTTGGCAGCACTACCGATCTATAAACTTTTCAGCTTTAAGCCGGTGTTAAAGGGTGTATGTAGCCCTGCAAATTACAGTAAACACCTCAATGGCTCGAACACCGATGGCTAATTCGAACTCGTTTTCGAGTCCCTAGGGAATTCTTCCGACATCTCAAGAAAACAAATATTTAGGGATATTTTAGGAATTTTTCATATTTCATCATGAAAAAGTATGTTGTGTATTCTCATTAGAATCGCCTCATCGAAGCGATTCTAATGAGTACACTCAACATACCATTATTTCATAGAAGATCGAAAAGACATTCATATAATATTCCCGCATTACGAAAACATATCTTTATAATTTTGACCCCCTTAAACCCCACTTTTATATTGTAAACCTGGGGTTTACAGGAGTATACATTATTTTTCTTATTTGTGTTCAAAAACACAGATTATGGGTACTCGTTAGAACCGCCTCGCTGAGGCGGTTCTAACGAGTACCCACAATCTATGTTTTGAGCAGAAATTTGAAAAATATCGGAGATTTTTATCTGAAAATTTTCATTTTTTTGGAAGTAAAATTTTCAATATATTTGAACAGGCGTGTTTTCGTAATGGTATGTTTCTGCTGATTTTATCCCGATAGCAGTAAAGGTTAACCGGTAAATTCGCCTTCTAGTTTATAATCATGATACTACTACTACTAGTACCACTACTGCTGTTGCTACTACTACTACTACTACTACTCTTTATAACCATAAACATTTGTTGAAAGGCAATGAAAATGTTAATACGAAACTCTGCCTTTATCAGACTTTCGTTTTTATACATAGTAACCTTTACCACTCTCTGGGCTAAATCAGCAGACGACAAATTGATTATATTTTTTCTTATTTTTTCTCGGAAAATAGACTTTGACATTTGAAAATTTTGCAGTTTTCATTGAATGTCAGTCCATTTCCTGGAAAAAAAAATAAAAAAAATAAATAAAAAAAAATAAATTTTACCCAGCCTCTAAAGCGTTAAGTAAAGATTCTATCTTTGTATGAAAATTCAGACGTACAGCCGAATACCTACGAATGTTTCACTTTAATGACACCTTTATGGACAATAACTGTAAGTGCGCATAGTGGTAGGTCAAAACTTGATTTATGAACACCTGTGTGCCCTGCTGACCAAATAATAATCTACAATATCATGCCTGTCTAAACGTGTCTTAACTGATAGTCGTTGATAGCCTTTGTTCTAGGACTTGTTATACATTGTAGACACATATATTTGCATTTGCGTTTTGCAGCTGGAGTATGATGATTAATTTGTTATTCAAATTATTATTATTATTATTATTATTATTATTATTATTATTATTATTATTATTATCTTCACTGTTTGTCATTCAGTATGTGAATTGATATCAACATTCTGGATTAAATAATCCGATTGGCTGACAATTAGAAATGGGCGTGACATCTTAATTTATTCAGCATGACAAGGGTTAATAATACAATATATTTTTCTTATAACTAAGCCCCTTCAAATAGAAAACGACTTCGTAACATATGCGAATAGGGGCTACTCAAGTCAGCCTGCGCATCCATGCAGTCTGATCGGTGTCTGGACTGATCGTTATCATAATACATGGACCTTAAAAGCTCTAACAGCGAACAGCGTAAACCCTGATAAGACTACACGGAATCGCAGGCTGATCTGGGTTTACATTGTTCGCCTACATGTATGTCATATAGTCGTGTTCAGCTTGGAGAGGTGCAATTATACTGCCATATCCAATTAACACGCAGGCTGATCTGGGCCGTCGTTGTCTGCATAGGCGATAAGCGGCTTTTCCATACGTTTTAGGAGCATACCGTATTCGACCTAATCACCGCACTGTGACTGGGAAAACTTGTAAAATATGTATCTACCTACTAAGTTTACACTATAAAAAGATCAGTAATGGACTTATTTGATGATGTTTATGCGATTTTCCCCTGATTTTCTTTATGAAAGCATATGTTATGGGTATTCATTTGAATTGCATCGACAAGTCGATGCAATTCAAATGGGTACCCACAACATTTGCCTTTATAAAAAGTCTGAAAACTACGGAATTGCTTGACTGTGCGCTTATACAGGTATGTGCGGTAATTAGGTCGGATAAGGTATTTTTTTAAAAAATAAGCATGTCCATTTAAGACGTCCACAAACCATGCGTTATAATGTTCTGACATAGTTCTACATACCAGTAGTTGCAAACTAAACTTTGACCTTGTAAAAACAACCTGTTAAATGTTCTTAATGTCCCTGTGGCCAGGCCATTATCTGCTTAACACCTGTCTTTGACAGTGAGTGAATCTGAAAAATTATCCGTGCATATTAAATTTACGACAGTGGCACTCTTTGATATAACACACTTTAGTGTAACTATAGACATTTGTTTTAGCGACATATAGACATTTGTTTTAAGGGCTGCTAATATATAACTTTACAATTCTGACATTTAAGGGGAATTGATGCACTTTCATTGTGGTGGTGGTGGAGGGGGGGGGGGGGGGGGGGGGGGGGAAGGGAGGGAGCTGAATATGAAAGGGGTTTGTGTGCTGGAAAGCAAACAGGAAGTCACATGGTGGAAAAAACAACAATCCAGTATATCAATATCAATTCCTCTTAACACTCAGTGAAGAGCATATGTTTTTCTCTTTTCAGACGATGCCATCAGCGATCATTTGCTTGATTGTCCTAATAACACTTCAACCAATATGTGACAGCCAAGCCCAACAAGCGATCACCTTATCAGCAATTAATAGGTAAGTGTTTTCCAAATGATTTCATATTTAGTGACCTTACTCGTTAAGGGTTGACAATACTAATGAAAATGCAACTGAAATGAAAGCTTGACAAACCATGCATTTTCATACAAATTTGATCAAAATGTGATAAAAAAAAAAAAAAAAAAAAAAAATGAACGAAAAGGAAAAGGAAACTAACAGACATTTGTAAACTTCAAAATTGTTTTGATGGCAGCTTCCGTTTTCAATATGTAATAAGGCTTAATGACATCACACAGCTAAAAGCGCAACAATATATGAATCATATTTGTAAGGATATTTCACCTTTATATTTGTGTGTGCGTGTGTAGCTTGTTTTTTTTTTTTTTTTTTTTTTTTTTTTTTTTGCATTTATTGATTTGCTTAAATCTGCATTGTTTTCCATCAGAAGCAAGATTTTATTCAAAATTTGAAATATTTTATTGAAGTATTCTCATTACATGCGGTGCCTTTAACATAAATTTCTAAAATCTCTAACTTTAGGATACTTTCTTATTTTTCATCCTATTTTGTTCACGTCTACATCAAAATCCACGGTTTGTCAAGAAAACAAAGCTCCACACTAAAAGACCCTGTATGCGACACAGACACAGACAAAATGAGTCTTCGTGCGAAAAACGAAGATCCAGACAACATCGCGAAAACATGCCTATATAATGTTGACCCCCTTAAACCCCACTTTTATATAGTAAAACTTGGAATTACCGGGGGGTATACATTATTTTTCTTATTTCTGCTCAAAAACATAGATTGTGGTACTCGTTAGTACCGCCTCTTCGAGGCTCGTTAGAACCGCCTCTTCGAGGCGGTTCTAACGAGTACCCACAACCTGTGTTTTGAGCAAAAATATGAAAAATATCAGAATTTTTACCTGACAATTTTCATTTTTGGTGGTAAAAATTTCAATCTATTTGAATAGGCGTGTTTTCGTAATAATGACAAATCTGAGTTCGAAAAGCGAAGGTCCGTGCTCAGACAGTTTGTGTGTTTGGCGAACATGCAGTCTTTTTTTTTTTTTTTTTTTTTTTTTTTTTTTTTGTTCTTTAAAACAAAGTTTTTTTGTTGTTTTTTTTAGATAAAATTTATTTGCTTTACAGTGTCAAGTGTTTCGTCTTCTTGCAGGTCGCTCAATCCAAGGCTTCTTAACTGGCTCAACTCATTATTTTTCCTGCCACCGGAAGGAGAACTGCGCGTGCGCAAGGAATATCGTCTACTCTCAGACACCGAACGAAATAATTATCATACAGCTATAAGATTAATGAAACAGGATACGGTAGGTGACTGACTAATTACCTCAACATATAATAGAAATTGAGCCAACGCACGAAAAAGATTTGGCAGATTTTAGTGGCCTTGTGGCAGCTCACTGCGGGCTTTTTATTCGTATTTTGTTCTGTTCGTTGCATCACGAAAACATACCTATATAATTTTGACCCCCTTAAACCCCACTTTTATGTAGTAAAACTGGGGTTTACAGGGGTATACATTATTTTTCTTATTTCTGATTTCTCGACGAGGCGGTTCTAACGAGTACCCACAATCTATGTTTTGAGCAGAAATATGAAAAAATATAAGAGTTTTTTAACTGAAAAATTTCAGTTTTTGGAGGTGAAGTTTTCTATATATTTCAAATAGGCGTGTTTTCGTAATGGTCTTATTGTTGTGTAGTAGATCCTTTCTGGCATTATGATCACCTTGTTGGGGAAGATGGAGCTGGCTACTTTGCATTTCTTTGGTTTGGGGCTTGTATACTGTCTGCCTTGGTTTGTTTCCTCTTCCTCTTGTTGTCATTGGTAGGATATGGTCTGTGACTGTGGCAATTTGTGGCTCTACCTGGATATCTTTTATATTATTTTTCATTTCAATGTTTGGTTTGTCAAGATCCCTCTTCTCAGATACATTCGCTACCTGCGTTGCATTTCGTTTTAAACGATGTCCTAATATGTCATTAAACATAACACGAACATAAATAAATCAGGGTTATTACTATTTATATGCTATATAGCTTAATCACAACATTTTTTGCTGTGTCATCCATCACGAAAACACGCCTATATAATTTTGACCCCCTTAAACCCCACTTTTGTATATTAAAACTGGGGTTTACAGGGGTATACATTATTTTTCTTATTTCTGCTCAAAAACATAGTTTGTGGGTACTCGTTAGAACCGCCTCGGCGAGGCGGTTCTAACGAGTACCAACAATCTATGTTTTGAGCAGAAATATGAAAAAAAATATCAGAATTTGTTATCTAAACATTTTAAGTTTTTGGTGGAAAAATTTTCAGTATATTTGAATAGGCGTGTTTTCGCAATGCATCGGCGCCCGAGCGATATATCTCTTTAAGCACCAAGCCAGATTTGTAGCAGCCGACATTCTACTTTTTTTTTTTTTTTGTTTTTCAGGGAAAATTAAGTCTTGAAAATTAAGTCCTACTGTTGGTTTTCTTTTGCTTCAGCATTTCAGTTATTTCTTGCTGTCACGTCCTCATCGTTGTTTAATCTCTGTATTTGTTTGACTTTTTATGTTCTCGGAGATGCTGCACTGATGAGTTAGGAAACCTTCACGCGGACTGAACAAATGTTTTGTCTATACCATGGCAAAACGAAAGGCCACGTTAAATCGATTTAAGCCCTCCCCCCCCCCCCCCCCCACACACCCTATCAACCTCGCCCCCACCCCCAGTAATATTTTTACTGACCGTTCCAAGGCGGTGCTTCTACTGTGACTTACTAATTCTGTCATTGTATGTCTTTGCATGTATGTCGGTTTTTTTTTTTTTTATTTTGAATACATGTAGCCGTTTGGCCATTTTTTTGGGGGAAGCTTTCTGCTTGTAGTGTTTTGATTGTGGTGCCGTTACTTTAAGTGCGTCCTTCTTTTCCCTTTAGTGTTAGGTAATTGTATCGATTCCTGATCATTGCCGTCCTTTTTACTGACTTTTCATCTGAATCGTCTGCAAATAATGGAAAAATATATATGTCAAAATGTCGTCTGCGATATTTGTGATTGGAGCTTAAAGGGTTAACAATGGCCATCTCCGAGAACTGATCATGGGTAAACGATAACTGCAAAGACTGAGATATAAAGGCCGAAAGACAACCAACAACTATTGTTTGCTTACAACTATCTTTCGGTCATCAGTGTACTTCAGTTTCAATATTTAAAACAGGGCCAGCTACTGTTGACATAAACAATGCGGACCCAAGCCAGTCAGAATTGGATCAGATCAACTTGTACATCCGCGTTGTCTGGTTAGGCGTCACCTGAACTGTCTCTTAATTTTTTACCCCACCCACACCCCTTTTTTTCAAAGCATTACGAAAACACGCCTATTCAAATATATTCAAAATTTCGCCACCAAAAACTGAAGGTTTCCAGATAAGAATTCTGATATTTGTCATATTTCGAAAAATAGATTGTGAGTACTCGTTAGAACCGCCTCGGCGAGGCGGTTCTAACGAGTACCCACAATCTTTGTTTTTGAGCAGAAATAAGAAAAATTATGTATACCCCTGTCAACCCCAGTTTTACTATATAAAAGTGGGGTTTAAGGGGGTCAAAATTATATGATAGTAATTGGGACATACATGTAGTTATTTCTGTATGAATGTCGGTTATTCCACCTGTACCTTCATCACGAAAACATGCTTATATAATTTTGACCCCCTTAAACCCCACATTTATAAAGTAAAACTGGGGTTTACAGACTGAGGTATACACTTTTTTTCTTATTTATGCTCAAAAACATAAATTGTGGGTACTCGTTAGAACCGCCTCGCCAAGGCGGATCTAACGAGTACCCATTATCTAAGTTTTGAAAATATCATAATTTTTATTTGAAAACTTTCAGTTTTTGGAGGTGAAATTTTCAATATATTTGAATAGGCGTGTTTTCGTAACGTGTGTCTTTTTATTGTTTATTCCTCATCTCTTCTTATTTTCGGTACCTCTTGAAGGTTGTGCTGGGTGATTATAATCTTTTCTGGATCATTTATGATTTGACATTTTATTCATATTGTCTGCCAAATAATATTGACATTCATTCAAATTTTAATGGAATGTCAAGCCTGATTTTCTGTGAAAAACAAGAAAAACTAGTCAACCTTTTTTATACTGACACTCGCTACAACGACAAAATTCGTTATAATGACAATTTGACTGGCACGAAACATGCCTATATAATTTTGACCCCCTTTAACCCCACTTTTATATAGTAAAACTGGGGTTTACAGGGGTATACATTATTTTTCTTATTTCTGCTCAAATACATAGATTGTGGGTACTCTTTAGAACCGCCTCGCCGAGGCGGTTCTAACGAATACCCAAAATCTATGTTTTGAGAAGAAATATGAAAAATATCAGAATTTTTATCTGAAAATTTTCCTTTTTTGATTGAAAAAATTTCAATATATTTCAATATGCGTGTTTTCGTAATGATACCCAAAAAATATGTTCTATGAGGAAAAAAGAACAAAACAAGGACTTTCTTGCAGATCATTCTGCTCATTAAGGATCTTTTACAGTAGCAAAAAAAATTATACTATATAATTTATCAACGGATAACTTACCTCCATATATAATTGTTAGGATGCGTAGGACAGTGTGAAGCTACTGATAACACATTTGCTCGAAAACATATTTATGCTTGCCGCGGCCTAGTTGGCGCTTGGCTATAAACGTTTCTTGTCGAGCCCATTCAGGTCCTGTTTCTGGTTTTCTTGTCTTCTGGTTTCAGATCGCCATTGAGCCCTTTGCTTTGTTACAGCAAAATGTTTGTGATTATATGTGTTTCACTGTGATGTTTCACAGATGAGGTAGAGGACCTCTATGTAGACTGAATGTATGTTTGTAATTTGGCTCTACATAAAAAATAAACGTAAGATTTCGCGCGAGTAAAGCCGGTTTAAGTTCCCATTACGAAAACACGCCTATTCAAATATATAGAAAATTTCACTTCCAAAAACTAAAAATTTTCAGACTAAAAAACTCTGATATATTTCATATTTCTGTTCAAAACATAGATTGTGGGTACTCGTTAGAACCGCCTCGGCCTCTGCGAGGCGGTTCTAACGACTGCCCACAATCTGTGTTTTTTGAGCAAAAAAGAAGAAAAATAATGTATACCCCTGTAAACCCCAGTTTTACTATACAGAAGTGGGGTTTAAGGGGGTCAAAATTATATAGGCATGTTTTCGTGATGCACAGTCAGTTAATTGTCCGCTGACCGTTCAAATGTGATTGCTCTGTAGCAGGTCTTCTTTGTAAGTGCGATGTTAGTGTCACATGTGGCATTTGTTTTGTCATGCATCACGAAAACATACCTATATAATTTTGACCCCCTTAAACCCCACTTTTATATAGTAAAACTGGGGTTTCCAGGGGTTTACATTATTTTTGTTATTTCTGCTCAAAAACATAGATTGTGAGTACCCACAACCAACGTTTTGAGCAGAAACATGAAAAATATCAGAATTTTTTTGTGAAAAAATTGCCAGTTTTTGGTGGTAAAATGTTCAGTGTATTTGAATAGGCGTGTTTTCGTAATGGTTTGTTCCTCATCTGTCTTTCTTTTGTCGCCTTCAGAAGGCCATGCTTAGTGATTGTGGCATTTCTTGGTATCTCCACTTATGTACGAGTATGTTTTTATAAATATTCTGGCTGTTATGTACTCACAAGCTCACAATGTATATATATATATATAAACAAACAAAAACAAAAACAACAACATGTTTTTTCTCTATTACCACTCTGCAACATTCTACTCAATTATCTAACAAATATATTGGTCCAGTTTTGGACCCCACCACCATCCCCGTCCCTGTAATTTTCCTGCTGTTTTGACAAAAGAAACAATGCTTCGTTTTTTTTTTCTTACAGACTGTTCCACCAAATAAATATGACGCGCTCGCCTCTCTTCATCATCTGAACACAGCCCAGTCAGCTCATGGTGGACCTAATTTTCTGGGCTGGCACAGAGTCTATCTCGTGTTGTAAGTATAAGACTTATGGGAACTGAATACACATGGTAAATTTTCCGCCATGTTTTACAAGGGAGACAACTTTTATGACGTTATTAGCTTTCCTGCAGTCTTTTCTGAAAAAGGTCTACTCTAAAAGGAAAGAATTTGCTCCCATCGGGAGAAAAATATTTCCTTTTTTGTGTAGACTCCTTTTCCAAAGTGAGGCAAACAATTATGAAGGAGTTACCTCCCTCCTTTGAAAGTGTAACGATTCCTATAAAGCAAATGGATGTTCTTTCAAAGGGTGATCATTCTGACGTGAAAGTATTTGCCTCTCTTCTTAAAGGGATTTCTATCGAAGGAGACAAATTAGTCCCCTGTCTCGAAGATGCATTTTCCCTTAAAGTGCTTAAACTTTGAGAAGGAATTCATAACTCAGGTAAGATTTCCCCTTTGCAAGAATAGCTCACCCTGAAAAGGGAGGTAAAAACTTCCAACTTGGAGTGATTTCTCTTTCATCACCCACAGAACGCCCTGTGAAGACTGATCAGACTGCGCGGGTGCGCAGACTGATCTGAGTCTTCACAGGGCGCGCAGACAATCTTGTTGGAAATACTGTTTTCCGTAAACTCCATATTATCCTTTGTATGTATTAAACAAAACGTCTGGATATGAACTGGGTGATAATATAAGTTAAAAAGGGGCTTCAAAATTTCAATCAAATTGGTTGAACATCACAGCAAAAAAAAAAAAAAAAAAAAAAAAAAAAATAAATAATAATAATAAATGCAACTGTGAAGAAAACATCGTCACAATTAAGATTGGTATGATTAGGGTATATTTAACATCAATTAAAATAAAAGTTGATACTCCAAGAAATGGAGCAAAAGTGAAATTGCATTTCAAAGACGATTTCAAACTGTTGAGAAGCTGCAATTACACAAACCTTTGCTTTTAAATATTTACATCACGAAAACATGTCTATATAATTTTGACCCCCTTAAACCCCACTTTTATATAGTAAAACTGGGATTTAAAGGGTATACATTATTTTTTCTTATTTCTGCTCAAAAACATAGATTGTGGGTACTCGTTAGAACCGCCTCGCCGGTTCTAACGAATTCTAACGAGTTCCCACAATCTATGTTTTGAGCAGAAATATAAAAAATGTCAGAGTTTTTATTTGAAAATTTTCAGTTTTGGAGGTTAAATTTTCTACATATTTGAATAGGCGTGCTTTCGTAATGAAACTGCTATGAAATATATTGACCAATCAATATTTCTTTTAATTTTAGGTGTGAAAATGCTATGCGAGAAAAGGTGGCCAATATTACGATACCCTACTGGGATAATACCATAGAGCAAACGCTTTCGGACCCCAGACAATCCATTTTGTTCTCTCCACTGTTTATGGGTACTGCCAATGGCCAAGTTACTTCAGGTATGTATACGTTTATAATTACAAACTCAACAGGCTGACAAAATATTTGAAAATAGAGTTCTGCTCATGTATACATTAAAGGGCGTAAACAGTGTTGCAAACTTCATTACTGCTAATGAAGCGTCTCAATAAAACCGAGATTCCCATTTTCTGTCTGTAATGTGTTCTTTCTTTCCAAATGCAACCTTTCAGAAATTTATGCCCCGCCACAAAAAGTGGTGAGGGTATTATGTTATACCGTCTGAAATTTTAGTGTCCGTCCGTCCGTCCGTCAGCGCTTTCATCATTCGTGTCCGCACCATAACTCTGATACCGTCAGAAAAATTTTAATAAACTTCACACAAATGTAAAGCACGATGAGACGACGTGAAAACACGTGAACAGTAACTCTGGTTTGCCTACTTTTGGAGTTATTGCCCTTGGAACATTGAACATAGCCATTTCTACCATATACTCGTGTCCGCTCTGTAAGTTGAAAACCGTTAGAGATATTTGCAGGAAACTTCACACAAATGTAAAGCACTATAAGACGATGTGCAGAACACATAAACCGTAACTCTGGTTTGCCTACTTTTGGAGTTATTACCCTTTGAACATTGAACATAGCCAATTATACCACATATTCGTGTCCGCTCTGTAAGTTGAAAACCGTTCCAGATATTTTGATGAAACCTCTCATAAATGTAAAGCACCATAAGACAACATGCAGAACAGAAAAACCGTAACTCTGGTTAATCTACTTTTGGAGATGCAGCCCTTTGAACATAGTTGATATTGAAAATAGCCATTTCTACTACTCGTGTCCGCTCTGTAAGTTAAAAATCGTTCCAGATATTTTGATGAAACTTCGCATAAATGTAAACCATCATAAGACGAGGTGCAAAACACAAGAACGGTAACTCTGATTAACATACTTTTGGAGTTATGGTCCTTTGAACTTTGAAAATAGTGATTTCTGTAATATATTTGTGTCCACTCTGTAACTTGAAAACTGTTCGAGGTTTTTACTTGAAACTCTATACAAATGTATATCACCATAATACAATTTGCAAAACACAAGAAACGTAACTCCGACTTACCTGCTTTTGGAGTTTCCACCCTTTGAACATTGTCTATAGTGATCCAAGTCATATATGTCTTTTCTATAATTTGAAAATTGTTTCAGAGATTTCCTTGAAGCCTTGCAAAAATGTAAAGGGACATAACATGCAGAACACATTTGAATTTTTGACAGAGTTATGGCACTTGCTTGATGTAAATGCAGTGGCGGGGCATGATGCAGTGCTTGCAGCGCTTTTACTGATTTTGTTTAACTAATTCTTCTTTGCGTAGATTTCGAAAATAAAACTATTTACCCCCGTTTCACCCGTAAACATGGCCGAATAGAATTATAAAATATGAATTATATTTATGTGAATTTGATCGATGTCGGCTTTAGTCTGTGGGCGATTTGTCGGCGCTTAGACAGCGATAAAACCCACAGAAAGAAATCCCATTAACCCTTGTCCTGCTGAATAAATTAAGATGCCACGCCCTTTTTCCAATTTTCAGCCAATCAGATTACTTGATCCAGAGTTTTGATATAAATTCACATACTGAATGGCAAACAATGCAGATCCAGATCAGTTGGCTTCTTAGAAGCCAACTGATCTGGATCTACATTGTTTGCATAGGCAGTGTATATCCGGTTTCAGCCGGACACGGGTTAATATAATGATTTACAACGGATTTCTTTACCTCATTTACCGTAAATATTTGGACAAACATACCGAAGCACATCAGTGTAAGCCTGGATTAACCCATTGAAGACTGGAGACCCCTAAACGGGTAACTGGCAAACAGTGCAGACCCAGATCAGACGCCGCAGAACGCGGCGTCAGATCGGGGTCTCCACTGTTTGAAAATAGTTCAACCATTCTACTTTAGGAATAGCTGCGTCAAAAAGCATGACAATACCTAAAATCGAAAGTAGACCATCTCAATATATATAGCCTGGCACCACGCTATGAGTTTTACATTTCTAATCTAACAAAGGTAAAATACTCCTCCTAGACTAGTTTTATACACATGTCATCTCCCTTACCAGTCAGAAACTCATTTAACTGATCAGCCAAATCAGAGAGAAGGACATTCCAAAAGACTGAATTTTTGTAAAATATAGTTTTTTGTTGATTTATGTATCAGTTTGTTTGTGTTGAGGTTTTACGACCCAGTCAACCTAATGGGGTCAGGTCGAGCGCGGTCAGTTTACCTAACTACACGTTTACTGGGCAGGCTTAGTCCTCTAAGCGGTTAACCAGTATTGTGCACATTCTTTCGCCAGAAACTGACAACTGCCCTTCTTGAATCAGCGGAAGGGAGAGAATGACCGTAGAAAATATTTCATGATCAGTCTCCACGAAAGAATGTTGCCGACCTCGGCGGGGGTTGAACCCGCGACCTCCTGGTCTCCTGTCGGACGGCGCATCCAGCTGAGCCACCGAGCCGTATGTATCAGTTAGACGGGAGCCAGTGTAAATATATAGTGTGAGGAGAGTTTATTCAGTCTTAAATGGGGTAAACTGCTTTGAAAAGAAAACAACATGTGGCCTTACTGCCTTTACCTTAAATATACGGACAGACAGGCTTGAGAAAGCAATATAGACCGAGATCACATTTTTTCCTTATGAAGAATAATTTGGTTATTAACCTAATTAGTACAGATTTATGCAGTTTATACAGTTGCTTAACCCATTTATGCCTGTCGTCCAATAAATGGGACATTGGCAAACAGTCTAGACCCAGATCAGACGCCGCAGAACGCGGCGTCTGATCTGGGTCTAGACTGTTTGCATTAAATACAGGAATTTCTATAACACATGGTAATAATAAAAACTAACCAGACACCCCTTCTGTTAGAAATTGACCTGTCCAAAAACCACTGGTAAAAGAGTTCATTCGGCCTATATGGGTTAAAGTAACAAAACACATTTGAAAACTGATTTTAAATATGCAATATATTATTTAAATATTGTAAATCCACCTAGTATTGTAGACACTCTCATACCCCTCTTTCATTGTACATTATATGGGAAAGTAAAAGTACACGTTACACAGACTTCTTAACATAATGGTATGTAGGTAGGTGTATAGCCAGAGAAAGAGTGACACTGACCGGCCAGTTTTAGTTTTCTCCGGTCCATAAAAACATGAATTTATATCATCATAATGTAATAACTGCTAAATGAATGACATGAATGATTTACTTGGCTATTATATGAGGTCAAAATTGTCTTCTATGCACTGAAATCTGTAACACCAACGTAGCCGAATAATTTGTGTAACCAATGAGAAACATGTGATAATGTTGGGACTAGACTGGCTCCAGTCTCCAGCGACTAAATATGTTTTCTTATAATCCTGTTTGATTATCCACGAAAATATAATCAAAACAATAACCCGGTCCCAAAATGGAAGAATCCACTAGGCATACACTCGTTAATATGCGGTCTGTCGGAAAAGGATTGCGTCACATCCCCTGGCCAAAAATATAACTGAACTTAACCCATTTTAATATGGAGACCCCTAAAAGGGTAATTTGCAAACAGTGCAGATCCTGATCAGACTCCGCATGTTGCGGCGTCCGATCAGAGTCTACACTGTTTGCAAATAGTTAAGCCTTTTTTCTCTAAGAATATCTTAATCACATAGCCAGACATACATAAAATTGAAACTGGATTCTTCCAATATGTGGCGCGGGAGAGTTTATTCAGTCTAAAATGGGTTAACCTGAAAAGGCCATAGTCACGAATCACCAGCAGAAACAACTGCTGGGAAGTGGATGGGAGGGGTGGGCTTAAACAAGTGTTACTCGATCGAAAGCGGGTGCAACTCAAAATTACAAATATGTGTTTGATCCACGTAATAGGGCCTTCTACCTCCCCAGCGGGCGTGTAACGTTTATACAACGTCGCATTAACGTCGATGCAACGTTGCATCGACGTTAATGCGACATTGTATAAACGTCATGTGCACATTAGGTCATCAGTAAGCCTTCACAGTCAAACACAAATGCTCACAAAATTTATAGGGCTATGTGGTAATTTCAAGCCAGGGCAAGAGAAAACTACGATGGATACATGACTGGTGGTAGCTACCTTAGCATGGCTCCCACATTTTATTAATAGCACAGCATACAATAACTCAAATAGCCCCCAGTTAAATCTTTGTACATGAAATGCGCGAGGGAAACAATTTCAGGATCCGACGCTACAGTCAACCCTCTTTATACCGACACTCGATATTACGACAAATTCGTTATAATGGCAATTTGACTGTCACTAAACTCTCGCTTAAGGGGTAACAGTTAGTCATAAATTATGCAAGGATATTGTATTGAATACTGTAAAGGAACATATGTTTTGGATATTTGTTAGAATCGCCTCAGTGAGGCGATTCTAACAAATATCCAAAACATATGTTCTATGAGGAAATAAGAATAAAACAAGGTCTTTCTTACATATCATCTATTAAGGATTCTTTACAACAGCAAATTCATTTTAATGGCAACATCTTTGGGAACAAATGCTGTTGTTGTAACGAGGGTTCACTGCAATTAAATTTATATTATGCAGTGCAATTTATGACATCTTCATAGAGACAAACATGTTTATTGTTTGAAGAAATACAGAGGTTGGTGACCGTTTGACTAACATATCTAACGTGACTATTCTTACATCCAAACTCATGACAATTTTATCATAAAATTTGAACAAGTCCATAGATTGCCCTGGGAAACAAACAAAAACAAAACACACAAAAAAAGAACTAAAATTGGATTCTCGGTTTAATTATCTATATTTTCTTTATATTTTAACTCCTTTTATCTCAAACTCCTGTTATCTCAAAGCAAAATATATGGTCCCTCGGGCTTTGAAATAACGAGAGTTGACTATATATTTTTATACAGTGAACCCTCGTTACAACGACAATATTTGTTCCCACAGACGTTGCCATTATAATGAATTTGCTGTTGTACAGAATACTTTATGAGCAGATTGATATGAAAGAAAGGTCTTGTTTTGGTCTTATTTCCCTACAGAACATATGTTTTGGATATTTGTTAGAATCGCCTCACTGAGGCGATTCTAACAAATATCCAAAACATGTTTCTTTAAATTATTTCATACAATATTCTTGCATAACTTGTGATTAATTATAACCTCTTAAGCAAAAGTTTCGTGACAGTCAAATTGTCATGATAACGAACTTTGTCGTTGTATCGAATATCGGTATAAAGAGGGTTGTCTGTATCTCAACTAACCTTATTTTTACTACATTCAGGTCCTTTTGCCTTCTGGTCTACGCCCTTTGGTCCACTACGACGAGATGTTGGAAACGACAGGCGACTGATGACTCCTCTAGACATTCAAAATATCATGTCTCGCCGGCTTCTTGCAGACATCTCCAATCCTAACGCCCCAGACTCCTCCAACGTAGAAGAGCTTCACAACGACGTTCACGTTTACGTTGGCGAACAAATGAGTCGGATCGAATCGGCGTCCTATGATCCTATTTTCTGGTCGCATCACGCCTTTATAGATTGCCTGTGGGAAGAATTTAGACAAAACCAACGGAGAATGGGGATTGATCCGACTAGGGACTATCCCCGTATAGTCGGGGAGCAGACACACCAGCCCCTTGCGGCCATGGGGCTAGGCAGACTCTTAGTGATAGATGGGATAAACACTATGTTTACCCGCAGAATTTACAGGTGTGAAAGAAGACCAACGTGTATTCAAAATTCTAACACCTGCGGGTCTCCTTATTTACGTTGTGACTGGAATAGACAAAGATGTGTTCCTTTAATAATGAACACGGGGGGCACAGCGCAGGCGCAGAGAGGCCCAGTGGTACAGAGGTTACCGTGGTGGGCCCGACAACAGGGCTTCAATGGTGTGGGGACTGTAGGTGGTGCAACTAATAATCAGTTTGTGTTTGGATAGATAAATTTCATTTCTCTGGCGTAATACTTTAAGCTTCATTCAAAATTAAAGCAGACGACATCCTAAAATAGCTTTTCAAGGAAATAAGGCTTGCTATTTCGTGTGAATTGTCTGCTTCAAAGCCAATTCACATGAACATTCAAACCTTGTTTTCTCAGAAAAAAGGGTAAAAGTATATATATTTTAGAATGTTGTAACTGGCGCTTTAAGAGCAGATGATTCACATGTATTTCCTTTGATAAAAAATATGAAAAGAAATAGAATGTCGTCTGCTACAATTTTGCTAAGTGCTTTTTAAGGGTTAATACTTGTAGACGTGAGCTGTACCGAACGGTGCTGCAGTCACACAGGAAATGATGTCATTAACACATACTGGACGAAGCAATGTGGAAGACAAACACCCGCTTGTGGAGACAGCGGCCAGTTGCAGTTGGCATTGAACATATTAGCTTCAGTTAAGACACTTTCTTCAACCAAATGTAGATTTTTCTTATTTTGCATGAAAACATATGTCAAAGGTACTCATTAGAAACGCCATACTTAGGCGCTTCTAATAAGGACCTTAACATATGAGCCAGCACAGGACAAACCTACAATAAAATGCGTGCGCCCAGCGAAGACTCAGATCAGACTGGGCGGACGCCCACAAAACCTACAATAAGACTTGTGCGCCCAGCGAAGATTCAGATCAGACTGGGCGGACACCCAGTCTGATCAGAGTCTTCGCTGCGCCAAGTGGGTAGCTAAGGAAACAAACAATCGCAATGCGGACAGCAAAGACTCTGACCAGACTGGGCGGATGCCCAGGCTTATCTGAGTCTTCGCTGGGTGCACATGCCATTTTGTTGGTTTTGTCATGAGGTGGCCCATTTGTTTCGATAGGATAAGCAAAACACCTTTCTGGATTCTCCACCGATATGGAGTAGTGGTTGAATCGGCTTTCAATCAACATAAACGTACAATGCCATGTATTTGGTGGGTTTGTGTCCCTTTATTTGGACCCCTTCGCTCTCAGTACTATCCGATCAGCTCAATTTAAAATGGCAGCAATATTTCATGCAAAATAATTGCAGACGGTTTTCTAATTTTCTCCTTTTCGGACAAAACAAGGCTTGACATTTCATGTGAATCGTCTGGTTATTTCCTCTGAAAAGTAACTAAATAAGAATGGCATCTGCTGCTGTTGTGAGTGACAGTAACACATTACAGTCTGGAGACTCCTAAAAAAGTATTTGACAAACAGTGCAGACCAAGATCAGACGCCGCAGAACGCGGCGTCTGATCAGAGTCTTCAATGTTTGCAAAAAGTTGTCATTTTTCTCTAGGAATATTTAAATCACATAGCCTGGCATATATAAAATCTAAATTAGAATCTTCCAAAATATACATGTAGTATTGGGGAGTTCATACAGTCTACAATGGGTTAAGGATTAAAACATTGTTCTTATTTTCACAGAAAATCCATTAAGCTTAACTGCAGGAAATACCAATAAGTTTTCTATGCAAAATAAGAAAATATATTACATATCTGATGCTATTTTTAGTAATTTCTGTGGAAAATTATAATTATAATTTATAATTCCCTGTAGAAAATATTTCCTTTAGAACACTATCATGCCGTGCGACGTTCGTCAGAAAACTTACTGACGTCATTTGAAAAGGCGTAAAACAGAATCCGAAGAAAAAGAAATCATTTTTATGATATGTTATATATTATTTATACACACTGAGTTAAAAATACAGAAAATACTTCCCTCGGGACTTGCGAATTTTATAAATAAACTCGTGCTATGTACTCGTTTGTTTATCGGATTTGCATATCACTCGGGAAATATTTCCTGTATGTGAAACTCGGGGTGCATTTATCTCTAAACATCCCTCATTAGAGCAGTCACGATAGAAAATGCAATGATTCTTCGGTTATGTGAGCCCAGTGAAGTCTAAGCACAGCCTGCGCATGCGCACTCTAATCAGTGCACTGGGAGATCTCTGGCTAGGCAGGGACTCAACGTTTCGTCAGGCGGACAGGAAAGAATAAGTCAGACTGCACGGATTCGCAAGCTGATCTTTGTCTTCGCTAGGCACACATATTATAAGGTACTTTTTCTCTTGTCACTACATATTTATCAACTGATTCCACCTAGATCATATTGACCTTGACCTTATTAAAATGGGTAGATGACACAGGTGTGATACAGTTTCTTATTTTAATTTTTCCTAACTAAATAGGGCTTGATCAGTGGACTTGTTATAGAGTAATATTTGATAATAAATCTTGAATAATTGTCTACATAATATAACATATGTTGTTGGTACTCATTAGAAGCGCCTAAAGGATGCGCTTCTAATGAGTACCGACAACATATGTTTTTATGAAAGAATCAGAAAACTTTTCACAGAATTATAACCAAAGATTCCTCATTAACAAGTCCTCTGTCATGATACTTTATTTTATAATCCATCTTTATTTTATGAAAGGCCAGTTTCTATTTTCGGAGGAGTAAATAAGAATTGTATCTAAAACTGTTGTCGTCTACTGTTTGAAGTATGCAGCAGCCTTTGCTACGTTTTTTTTTTTTTTTTTTTTTTTTTTGGCTATTCTGTTAGTTTAGAACATCTACAAACATTTGAATGTTAATTTGGTTTATATACAAAAGAGAAAAAGGAAAAATTTAAAAGGGTGTGTTTGCTTTAAATTATCTGAAGTTATTTAACGATTATTGTTAATAAAATAATTCAAAAATCCCAGCTTGCCAACATTCTTAAAACAATGTTGTTTCGACGTTGGTTCAATGTCTAGTACGTTGAATCAACGTTTAAACGACGTTGTTTCAACGTTATGTACCCTCTTGGATACCGTATAACTAAACCAAATGCTGAAAACGGCATGTTAAAAGGATTGAATACACTCAAGGGTTGTTAACTCTGTCAGAATGTTACCTCCTTTCTTAAAGGGAGTCTACTCTAAAAGGAAAGACTGCATCACTAGGGAGGTAATTTTTTTCTCTTTACGAAAACATGCTTGATCAATTATAAAATTTCAACACCAAAATTTGGAAGTTTTCAGATAAAAATTTGATATTTTTCATATTTCTGCTCAAAACATAGATTGTGGGTACTCGTTAGAACCACCTCGGCGAGGCGGTTCTAACGAGTACCCACAATCTACGTTTTTGAGCAGAAATAAGAAAAAATAATGTGTATTCTTGTAAACCCCAGGTTTACTATATAAAAGTGGGATTAAGGGGGTCAAAATTATAACAGTATATTTTCGTAATGCTTTTAGAATAGTCGCCTTTACAAAAGGGACTTGACGCTCAGGAAAACAAAAAAGAAATCCCAGAAGTTGTTTCCCTTTCAAAAACTGGTGGAAAATCTCCCAGGTGTATCCAGTCCCCTTAAAAAAACTTAAGACCGTTAAAAAACAATACCAATGCACTTTACTTGAGGCCTTCTTGAAAAGTGGGAAGTAGCTTATCAATGTTCATGAAGGGTAATGACGTCATATAACATATACATTGTCCTAACATTATAATCTTTATTCTTATAAATAGTTTCTTATTTAATTGCAAGATTTTAAATTATTTTGCGTGGTACTGAAACATATGCGGAGATGTCACTGTTTTGATTTTATTTAATTTATGAATTTAGTACGTGTAATTTACACTTTAAATCATTTACCTGATGTTTAGCTCACCTGAGCACATCGTGCTGCATATCATGCTCAATGCAGGCTACAGTCGAACTTCAGTAGCTCGAACACCGATAGCTCGTTTACCATGGTTAATTCGAACTCTTTTTTGAGTCCCTACGAAATTCTTCCAACAGCTCAATAAAACAAATAATTTTTCTTATTCTATCAAGAATTTGTATGTTGTGTGTACTCATTAGAATCGCCTCATCGCTCTGATGAGTACACTCAACATACAATTATTGTCTAAAAGATCGAATTTTTTTTTCTAAATTATCGCTATTTGCCTCTTGACTTGGCGCTATGATTAACCCTCAGTGGCTCGAATAACTTTCCATGGTCCCAAAGAGGTTCGAGTTATTGAGGTTCGACTTTATTTCGGTAGAACAGGTGTCTGTCGTCCGTCGTCATCCATATGTCGACCTCCTTCTACATCACAGAGTCAAATTTTAAATCGATTTTACCGGAATGATACTTAGGTGGTATTGACTAAAAGTTGTTCAAAGATATGGACTGAAAACAGAATTCTGGTTGCCGTGGCCACCAAATGGAAAATCTTAAGAAAGAAAAACTTCTTATCAAAACCCTTTGGCTGTTGTTTAATATAATTTGGCAGAAATATTTCTAGAGTCATCTTCTACAAAAATGATTTAAGCAATGAATCTACGCACAGTCGGTACGTCAGTCTTACCAGAACTAAATATATTATCCATAGTCCTGCTAAACCCGGATATACCCTGTTTTTGCAAACAGTGCAGATCTAGATCAGTTGGCTTCTGAAGAAGCCAACTGATCTGGATCTGCACTGTTGGCCGTTAAGTATGTGAAATTATATCAACAATCCGGATCAAGTAATCTGATTGGCTGAAAATTAGAAATGGGTGTGGCATCTTAATTTATTCAGCAGGACAAGGGTCATTTATATATATTATATATGAACAGTGCAGACTCAAAAGTATCTTTTATGCAACTTTAGACTTTAAGGGGAATTAATCACTTGGTAGATTATCTACATTTTTTCAAGGGAGACAAGGTCTGTGACTTCCTGTTTGTTTTCCTATTCAAGAAGTCACTTCCAAAGAGGAACCATTTGTTTCCCTTTAGAGTAGACCCCTTTTCAGAAGGGAGGCAAACATTTTTGATAGTTGTCTCCCCTGAAAGTGTATCAATTCTAACTAGATCGACAATCTCTGGATTGAATAACTGACAAGGTAGTACTAAGCGACAGAACATGGGGTTAGACTGGCTCCAGTCTCTAGTGACAAAATAATTTTTCTTATAATCTATTTTAATAACCCACAAAAATAAAACCAAAGTAATATCATGACTACAGAGCTGGTCATTAGTGACCAGCCTTTATAGTCATAATATTTTTTGGGTTTTATCTTAGTGGATTATCAAACAGGATTATGAGAAAAATATTTAGTCACTGGAGACTGGAACCAGTCTACAATAAAATCAATGAATATTAAAGCGTTGATAAATAAGCCATGTTCTATTCTAGGACAAAGCTTCCTCGTAAACAGAAACAAGGTAATACAGGCAACCCTCTTTATATCGACACTCGATACAACGGCAAAATTCATTATAATGACAATTTGACTCACACAAAATCTTCGCTTAAGAGGTAACAATTAGGTCACAAATTATGCAAGAATATTGTGTTTAATACTTTAAAGAAATATATGTTTTGGATATTTGTTAGAATCGCCTCACTGAGGCGATTCTAACAAATATCCAAAACATATGTTCTGTGAGGTAATAGGAACAAAACAAGACCTTTATTGCATATCAATCTGCTCATTAAGTATTCTGTACAACTGCAAATTCATTTTAATGGCAACGTCTGTGGGAACAAAAGCTATCGTTGTAATGAGGGTTCACTGTATATGGTCAAAGCATGTAGCACATGACAAGACCGTTCCATAGTAGACTCAACTGGGCCGTTTGGGTTTGGTTCGATGAATTTAAACTCTCTTTTTTTTTTTCCTAAATTCTCCTAGTATGTTTCCATTCACGTCATCACGAAAACATACCTATATAATTTTGACCCCCTTAAACCCCACTTTTATATAGTAAAACTGGGGTTTACAGGGGTATACATTATTTTTCTTATTTCTACTAAAAGACATAGATTGTGGGTACTCGTTAGAACCGCCTCACCGAGGCGGTTCTAACGAGTACCCACAATCTATGTTTTGAGCAGAAATATGGAAAATATCAGAATTTTTATCTGAAAACCTTGAGTTTTTTGGTGGCGACATTGTGAACATATTTGAATAGGCGTGTTTTCATAATGTCAAAAAACCTTTAGTTTTTTGGTGGCGACATTGTGAACATATTTGAATAGGCGTGTTTTCATAATGTCAAACATAGAACGCATGGGTTTATACTTGAACTATAAACGACTTACTAACGGTCAGTGTATAGAATGTTATTTAATTTGTATATTGTGTCTCATTTGCAGTCTGTAAACTTATAATTGTTAATCTTTTATAGTTTGTATTCAGTTTAAGTTCATGTGTATGCTAGAATTGACCATATCAGAAAAGCTAGACGAGCATATTGCTTTGCAGCTATTTATTGTCAGTTTATTTCGCATTTGCTTCAAATAACACTTTTTCATAATTTTGTTCTGCTTTTAATAAACTTGTAGCATTGGCACACTATTTGCTGGAATAAATAAAGCATTTTTAAATCCGTTCAGCTACATGTAAATCCTTAACATGTTATTTTTTTTTTGTTTTTGCTGTTGGTCACTTTGTTTTATATATTCTGTTTAAAATACGAGCGATTAATTACGAAAGGTTGTTTCAAAGTCCTCATTACTTTAATTTTAAAGCCATCAACAGTCTCATGAAAGGACAACTTTGGCACTGTAAGTTGACGAAACGTGCATGATTTCAGTTATGTAACATGTCTTTTTCTGTGTTATTTGGCGGAGTGCGATTCTAAACATGAATAAAGCCATAAAAAAAGAAGACCACGCTGTCTATACAGTTGAATCTCAAGAACTCGAACATCAAAGGCTCGTTTACCGTAGCTGATTCGAACTCGTTTTTGAGTTCCTACGAAATTCTCCCGATAGCTCCAGAAAACAAATATTTATGGAAATTGTCTTCTTTTTATCATGAAATTGTATGTAGTGTTTACTCATTAGAATCGCATCATATAATGAGTACACTCAACATGCCAATATTGTATAGAAGATTGAAAAGTCCTCCCTAACTTATTATTATTTGCTTCCTGACTGGGGGTCAATCATGATTGACCCCCAGTAGCTCGAACTACCTGTATGTCGAAGAAGTTTCCATGGTCCCATGTTCATGAGCTATTGAGGTTCGACTGTTTATGCACTCATGTTATGACATTCGCAGTTAGTACAGGCTTCTTTAGACATTATAAGTTTCTCTACTCAAGTCTAATATAACATGTACACCTTTTGTTTTGGGCGGTATATCCAACCTTCTCGGGTTATTTGATATCACTGCTGGTGTCATTTTGTGCGTGTGTGGGAATCTTTTTACTACGTCCCATTAACGTCGATGGAACGTCACGACGTTGCGTCGACGTTAATGCGACATTGAATAAACGGCATGTGCCCGCTGAGCTCTATTCATCAGTTGTGACATTTCTGGGTAACTCATCTTCAATTTGAGGTATCTCACTTTTGTATGTAGTCATGCACTTCCATATATGTACGTACCTTTCACGTGACAAGTTACTCTCGGCATTTACCACCTAGACATACAGACGCACATGTTATCAATGTACTGTGCTGTAGCATGGCAGGTTTTAAAGAGTATAAATAATTATATGCCTTTGGAGGAAAATACCACAAGTCTTTCATTAGGAAACATAGGTAAAATGCCTTTTCGGATATGTGCAAAACAGCGTTGACACAAATTAGGCAAAGCGTCCGCTAACTGATTATAGTACACGCTGTACGATAGCTTTGAATTTGTGTCTTCTGTTGTTAATAGTAAAAACCTTGATCCAGTGATGTATTTCGTGATTTCTTGATCTTTTGTTGTTATCACATGCGTTACTGTAGATGGAAAGAAATGTAAAATTAAAAACAAAATGAATTTAAGTACTTATGTTATGATATTTATACCATTTGCCTAATACATTTACCTTTACCATCCCATTCGGGGCCACACATCCCTGGCCCTGCCCACAGAGATCACATCAAAATTCCGAATGTATTCATCCAGTCCTCATCCATAGGGCTATCATCTGTATTTCGAGAATCTAGCTTAAAAGGTCTAGGAGCAATGGTGTGACATTACAGACAGGCGGCCGGACGTACGGATGGACGGATGGCCGGACGGACGGGGGGCATAATGCCACTATCCCCGCTTTTTCTTCGAAAAGCGCGGGGATAATTATTTTTGAATTTCATGATTATAGATTACAATTTCAATTATTTTTGAAGAAAATGTAATCGATTACAATTACGATTACTTTACAAAATGTAATCATGATTACTTTATGATTACTTATGATGGCTTTCCAGGGGTAACCTTATTTCTTGTTGGAGAATATATATATAACTATGCATGTATCTTCTCTGCATGACTTACAGAGGAATGAAATGAATGAAAAGATATATGTACGATTAAGCGATTTAATTTTTGCAATATTCATTTCTTCAAGTAATTGTCAAACTAACTGTCAAACTAATAAAAATTACTTTTCTGCAAAATGACTGATACTCATCTTTATGTTTATACCAACATAGTACAATGTTACTTGAAACCATACTGACAGCACTAACATATAAAACTTTATGCTCTGTCCTGTGTTTAAAATTTAAAGAAGGTAAGCATTACAGTAAAGCACTATTAACATAAACATTATTTAGTCATCACTAAGATCATCAATAGCACTGTCCTAAAATTCACATGCACAAAAAACTGGCTCTTCGTACATGTATTCCAGTGGAAGCTTATTTATTTATTTTCTTCCGAATATTGAACAAATTTCCAGTAAGTCAAGCTTACAGACGGGCCTTTGTAGTGAAATAGCAACAGCTATCTAGTTGACATATTTGATGACCTTTTTTTACTTTTGCTCAAAGCATGCATTTTTGATACTTTGTAATGGAGCAGGAGGTTTACTACGGTATTCTTTGCACATACTTATTAATGTGATGTATGCCTTTCAGGCATTGTGTAACTATAGAAATGATCAGATTTTTAAATTGTTATTATCATAGCATATTTGTCTAAAACTAAGACTATATTCTCATCCAGCTTTGTGTCGTAATTATCACAGCACATTTATCTAAATGAAACCAAGACTGAGCAATTATATCTCTAAAGAGTCAATTTGATTTTCCTATAAGTCCCAGTGCTAGAGTGACTGTGCAGGGACATTTTAAGAATAATAAATCTGTCATGCTAAAAGCTCTTTTCTTATATATTGGCTCAGTCGTAAGGACCCATGTTTTTTTTTCCTAAAAGGTTTGGATTCTTATATTAAATACTATGCAGTAATTCTAGGGAATATAAAGCACTCAGAAAGCACTGAAAAAAAAGCTTACAGCATATTTTAGTGCAATCTTTAAGATTTTAAATGTTTGTGATGAATGCATTTCTTCTGTAAAAGGTATCTTATCTCTAATTAAAGACTGTTTTGACACCCTACTTCTCAGTTTGCACATATATGCGGTAGTCCATCCAGGTACAATAAAAAAAATTAAGTGTCAAATACAGGTCTTAACAAAACAAACAGGGCCCAGTTGTTCAAAACTAACGAAGTCGTTAGTTAACGTTTCGTTAAAATTTACATCGAGTGATATTGCAAAAGCTACTCACATTTTTTCAGCAAAAAATATCAGAATATTGTATATTGAATCCGCTAAAACAGTTAGCAAAATGACCCTTAACGAGCTCGTTAAGCTAACGACGCTTTGAACAACTGGGCCTGGTGTGCATTACGAAAACACGCCTATATAATGTTGACCTCATTCAATCCCTCTTTTATATAGCAAAACTGGGGTTTACAGGGGTATATATTAATTTTCTTATTTCTGCTCAAAAACATAGATTGTGGGTACTCGTTAGAACCGCCTCGCCTCGCTATGTTTTGAGCAGATATTTGAAAAAAAAAAAAAAAAAAAAGAATTTTTATCTATTTTTTTTTATTTTTTAGTGGTAAAATTTTCAGTATATTTGAATAGGCTTGTTTTCGTAATGTAAATAACAAAATGAATGATCAGCCTGCACAACAGAGGATTATCTGGCATGATAAGATCTTGTAGATTTTGGGAACAGCTAAAGAAATTAATTACAACCCATTTTCAATAATTAATTGAGCATCAATTTAATTGTCTTATTAGGGATAAAGAAACAAGTCAATTTCCTTTCCTGTCTTTATGACAAACAAATTTGGTGCTTAGTTTTTTCTTTCATCTACTGTGCTGTGAAATAAAACCTACTTTTTAGCAACAATACAGATTTTGTTTACAACTGTAACATAGTAACAGAACTGTATATTATCAATTTAAGATACATTTGTTTTGTTCTGTTCTTCACATAACACAATTTAGGATATTTCACTGTCAGTTTCAATATGTAATCATAAAGTAATCAAAGTAATCATAATTACAGGCCATTTTGAAATGTAATCAATTACATTATGATTACTTGTTATCATGAAAATTCATGATTACTGATTACTCTGGGATTACAAGTAATCATGATTACAGATTACAATTACCCCAGGTCTGCTTTATATGTCTCGGATCTATATTTCATGGTCGAATGACTTTGTCAACCCTAGTATATAGCACATCTTATGATTAACTATATGACCTACACTTCCTCCCTAACAGAGACTCCAAAACTAGGGTATCGTTTTATGACCCTGACCTATATTGCACGGTCTAATGACTCTGATACATGCATTTTTGCATCAACCTTAGCACTTAGTTCATTTCTGATTAACCATACGCCATGCTCTTTCTCACTGAAAAAGATTCAAACACCGCGATGTCATTTTATAACCATGACCTACATATTGCGACGCAATGGCCATTCCTTACATGCTTTTTATCTGGGCCCAGTTGTTCAAAGCGTCGTTTGCTTAACGATCTCGTTAAGGGTCATTTCGTTAACTGTTTTAGCAGATTCAATATACAATATTCTTATATTTTTTGCTGAAAAAATGTGAGTAGCTTTTGCAGTGCAAAAGCTACTCACATTTTTTCAGCAAAAATTTCAGCATATTTGCGTATCACTCGATGTAAATTTTAACGAATCGTTAACTAACGACATCGTTAGCTTTGAACTACTGCGTCCTGGTCTATAATAATGACAGGAACCGGTAGGCGCGACGCTACCGTCTATAGAATTTTCGTGTTTTGTGTTTTGAGTAATTGTTTGAATAATTGTTAACATATTTCTTTTGACATTTAAGTACCTATCCAGGCAACTACTTATTAAACGCTCGTAAGTTATATTCACTAAAAAAAGAAATCAGAGCTTTTAATTAAAAATATATTGACCGATGTAACACGTGCTATTAACCAATCAATGAAGTTCTTGTTTCTGTCGGAAGAAAATGATTATAAAGAAAGATTTGAGAGAAAGTAATAAAAAAAAAAAAGGATACTTTGTCGCATATGCTGCTGGTGCGTCCCGCATTCTGTTAAGATATGTATATGTTATCAATAGAAGTAAAAAGATAGACCTGAAAGAAGTTGTCTACAACTTTTACAAATATGAAAGGTCCCTTCATAGTATTCGAATTGTTTTCAAAGAGGAGAGCTACTCTAAAAAGAAAACATTTGCTCCCAACGGGAGCAATTTTTTTCCTTTAAGAATAGCTCCAAAATAGAGGGCCGATTGCAAAACAAATATTATTTTTTCTTTAAGAGTAGCTACCAATTAGAAAGGTGGTAAACATTCCCATGTTATAGTTATGTGGACGTATATCCAATCCCATCACGAAAACATTCCTATATAATTTTGACCCCCTTAAACCCCACTTTTATATAGTAAAACTGGGGTTTACAGGGGTATACATTATTTTACTTATTTCTGCTCAAAAACATAGATTGTGGGTACTCGTTAGAACCGCCTCGGCTATGTTTTGAGCAGAAGTATGAACCTTATCAGAATTTTTATCTGAAAATTTTCAGATTTTGGTGGTGAAATTTTCATTCTAATACCCCCTGCTAGTGCTGTACCTTATTAGACTTTACATTTCTAGCCGTGCTTTATCTAAGGTATTTGAGCATAGGAATTTCCTCGCCCCTGGTAACTATGGACGCTAGCTTACAATATTGGCCGAAACATTCATATACATAATAGATTATATTATGTATTAAGACAGAAAATGATCTATGAACATTGCAGTTCTTTGACTTTTTTTTTATCTGATGAGTTCCTCTACAGGTTAAACCATTCAAACACATTCCTTTTACTTCTTGTTTCCATCGTGTATTTGTTGACATGTTCGAAAACAAAAGAGATCTGTTAACATTCTTATTTTGCTATTTTATATCTGTCCTTCTTAAGTCCATCCAGTTTCATACGTTTTGAAATCCTTTCGTGAACACAGGATACAAGTTTTTATATCTTACATCGTTTTTATATTTTACATCGTCAGCTGATTTGTATAAAGTGTCCGCCATTTTGAGGTTCATCGAACCTTGTAACCACGTAACCGTGTGACGTAATGCTTAAGAGGTATTGTCAACTACCAAAGGGGAAGTGCTCGAATAGGTACAACCCAAACTTAACTGTGCTTTATCTTAGGCATTCGAGCATGGTTCGGAATAACTTATTTCTTGAATAGGCGTGTTTTTGTAATGAATGCATAATTATATTTAACTGTTTATAGATAACGACAGCTCCATATTAAAATGAACCGGTATAGACAATCAAATAGGAATTCTCATCCAAACACTGAATTTATTTATTTTTTTCCCCACAAATTTATCAAAGTTTATATTTTATTTTTGCAAGCAACTAATAGAGAAACTTCACCATAATATTTGTTATGGCTCGGACGCAATTTTAAAGTGTACTATTACATCAACTGAACAATAACAGTTACTTTAATTTTTGTTGAGACGAAAGCAAGTACAAATGTATTCACGATTACAGCTTATTAAGAAAAAATATTTTCCAATATTTGTAAAGGTAGCATTATATATCATCTATCTATTTCCACTGGTACTTTGTGATGTTAAAGGCCTAAATTATAGTGGAAATAAAGTAATATCTATCACTTGTAAATCGTCGGATGATCAAAAGAAGTAGAAGAAGAAGAAGAAGAGGAAGAAGAAGAAAAGAGAAAAGGAACATGTGAAATAAAAACTCTTTTAGCTCCAGTTTGAGGTGTCGTGTTAAACACAGACGATTTGCAACATATTGCACAGTCCATATTAGTTGTGTTAGGTAAGATATAATCAATATAGTTAAATACATTTAACTGAATTCCTTCTGCATTAAGCTAGTTGTATGTAATTGTATATCGTTTATAAGCGAGATGACAGATTATTATTGCTAGAATATTGTTTAGATTTATTGAACTGGCTCTTTACAAATATGCTACACATATGTTTTAGCCTCGGCAATCAAACAGTACCTTATTTTGTGTAATAATTCAGATTGCGCTTATCCACACCAGACTACACATGCTTATTCTGATCAATCTCTTAACTTGGCTGATAGATTATGAATAGCGAACGTGTAGACAAAAATTACTTACTCTACACTGAGGCACAGGCGACCCGGTCAAGAGGAGCGATGTACCATAAGGCGCGTTTTTGTTTGGCTCAAAACAACTGTCGCACATACTGTGGTTGTACTTGAAATCGAAACTAGTGAACAAAAACATTAATTAAATAAAACAGAATATGATACATTCTGCTATACATCATGTGCCCATAACAAAGGATTTTAAGAAGCATTTGATAATTCTCAGACGCTTCTCTAGTTCTGCTTAAAAGTGTATTGTGGGTACCTATTAGAAACAGAGGCGCTTTTAATGAGTCCCCACAATATATTATTATGGAGAAAAAAGATAACAACATCCCAGATAAATGAAACCAAGTACTTCTTATTAATGGTCATCTGCTATGTGAGATTTTAAAGCTATAGAAGTATTAAAGATAGTTAAGTTATAAATGTGAACTGTTTTGGTAGATTCATTGGGAGAAACAAACATGATTAGCTATGCATTATCATGGACGATTAAATAAACCAACAAATAAAATGCGGACTTTCAGGTATGTGAAGCAACTTTTTTTTCGAATTCTGAAAATAAGATAATCAAAACAGAACAGCAGCTTACATAAGAACGAGAATGTTCAATTTACTAAAACCTATCGCATATTTCATTACACAGTATAAATGTGGAGAATGTCCAATTTACTAAAACCTACCGCATGTTTCAATATACAATATAGAAATGGAGAATGATCAATTTACTAAAACATATCTCATGTTTCAAAAAACAATTTAAAAGTGGAGAATGACCAATTTGCTAAAAGCTAACACATGTTTAATTTAATAATATATAAGTGGAGAATGTCCAATTTGCTAAAAGCTATCGCATGTTTCAATATAAAATATAAAAGTGAAGAATGTTCAATTTACTAAAACCTATCGCATGTTTTATTACACAATATAAAAGTGGAGAATATTCAATTTGCTAACAGCTATTGCATGTTTCAGTATATAATTTGAAAGTTGAGAACGTCCAGTTTGATAAAAAAAATATCGCATGATTCAATATAGAATATAGAAGTGGAAAATACTCAATTTGCTATAATCTTTGGCATGTTTCAACATACCCAATATTAAACATATACGTCTCTTACAAATGTGTATATTGCAGATGTTATACAGGAAGATGTCTGTCGCAAACAGGTGTAATGTACATATATGTCTCACAAGTTTTTGTACAGTATACCCCACTGTCATCATATAATAATAGTAAAGACATGGTTTACACATTCGTTACACAAATTTCTCCGTGCAAAATATATTCCTTTAGAGAGAAACCCCGGTTTTAAAATGGGAATGAAAAGTACCCAGGAAATGCCACAATTACGAGGTACAGCCTTCCCGAGACACCAAATGAAGGAGGGAGGAGAGATTAGGAACAAACAGTGACAAAAGGAGTGCGACATATGCAATCACCGACACACCAACAATGAAAAACTGCAACAGATGGACCGTCTTGGGCTGGCCATAGAAAAACTATTATGGGCTTATACCAGTTTTACTTGGCGAGGCCTCGCCATTATTTCTATATGGGTACCTCTACCTCATCAGTGAAGAATCACATAAAACATATAATCGCAAACACTGTGATATAACAAGTAAAAAGGCTCAAAGGCGATCGAAAGCCAGAACACACACACACACACACACACACACACACACACACACACACACACACACACAAACAAAAACAAAAAAAAAAACAAAAAAAAAAAAAAAAACACAAATTTGATCACGATGAGCCAGACAATAGTCATTGAAAGGCAATAGCCAGCTTTCTGTTACAGATTAAGGAGGCAGCCGTTATTTAGTCAGAGGATTTTCTCACCGTCGTGCAATTAAGAGGGAAGCATATGTATCAACCATAGTTGGGCTAACAACCATGCATGCAATTTGCCGCAGAATATCCATGTTGAATTTACAATCTCCATAAAATTAAAGTTCCGACATTCAGGATAAAGATATTATCAAGAAGAAACGAAAGAGTTCCTCGAATTTTCTTACAATACCAAAAAGTATATACAGTGTTTAAGGTCATCAGACCTGACAAAAAAAAAAAAAAAAAAAAAAAAAGAAAAAAAAAAAAAAAAAGAAAGAAAAACAATTTTTATTTCAAAAGGTTCTTTCAATAAAATATATAAGTTTATCTTTAATCAGTTTATGGGGCAATGTTGTTTAAAGCGTGGAAAAATCATATGTATACAAACTAGACGCACGAAAATCTTTAGATTTAATTTTAGTTTAAACATGTACAAATTTGTTACAGACCAAAAGAGCTTTCTACCGGATCGTTTATATACTATCTAACAGTACTTCACTACATATTTAACGGCAGTAAGACAAGACGTTAATAATTTAGAGAGTTCATTTAGAGAGTTCATTCATTGTGCTTTAACTACCGTATGCGATATGGTATGCTTCATGTGGCCTTTTATGGAGCTTCGGTAACCAACGCAATGTAGGGAGCGTGTCCTTGTGCTCTTAAACTGCAAATCTGACAGACTGAATATTGTGTTGTCAATAACAGACTTCTGCAATAAGGTATATCAGAACCAGAACTTTACGGTGACTTAGTGTATAGATTTAGAAAAAAATGTCGGAAAATCTAACTTTTCGGAGCAATTCAGAAAACTAAATAACCGTTATAACGGAATTGGCTATAGCCTGGATATTATGCAGCAGACTGCATGCCAAATCTAACCGTTCTAAGGCGGTGGTCCCGGTTTTAGTCTTACTCTTTGTTGCTTTGTGGTATGTTCTAAGGGGCGATTTGTTTTAAGTCTTGCCTTGTGTTATTTTGTTCTTGTGTTTTTCAGGCCTTTTAGCATTGCGATTGCCTCGCTTGGGGAAGAGAGAGCTAATCTTGGTGCTTTTCGTGTGTTTGTTCGATATGCACTTTGTTTGGTTTTGTCTGTTTCCTCTTCCTCTTCGTGTCTGGGATGGGCTGCGGCTTTTGATTGTGGCACTCCCTGGACTTTTCTCTTACCTTTTTTCTAATCATTGGATTGTAAATAAGTAAACTCAGGAACTGATACAATCAGACTCACACAAAGTTCTCAACATTTAAGTCAAAGACAGCCAATTACAATTAAAAAGCCACTAAAAGACGGAAAGCAGAGGTGGTAGCCCTTTCCATAACGTTGGCAACTCTGTGAATCACTCAATTGAACATATCTTAAACTTGAATTATTGTTAGAAGAATAAAACTGTTGAAATTGAAACACTGCAGAGTATTTAACAAAAAGTACCACAATGAAAGTGCCACAAAGTATAGTGTTTATGAGGGGTGGGATGGGGTTGGGAGGGGTGGCGGGGATGCGAGGCTTAAGCGAGCTTTACGGGATACTAACCCTCGCTCTCAGCTTCCATAGTTGTAAAAACATATTTGTTTGGTCCGCGTAGAAGTGTTCGTGTATGTTTTAGTACTGGCAAATTCATTTTTCTCTAAGTATTGACATAGTGCAAACGGCACCCATTGACAATATTGTTTGCAGCATTATCAGCTAGAACCAGAACATACCTCCTATGGAAATCTCGGTTAACCTGCTACAGATGAACTAAGGTAAAGTGTTCAATTATTAGTGTAAAAAAAGAAGTTGTAAGTCGATTATTTTGTAAATTAAAAACCTAAAATGAATACTCAAAAGAACAAAAATCGGAGACTTGGTTTTATTACGTCGCTTCATCTGCAACAGTGTAGTTTGCGAGGCTGCATATGCTTAAGCAGTATTTGATTTTTAAAGTAACCAGAATGAGCTCAGTGATCCAAAAGGAAATAAAATATAAATTCTGCATTATGATGAAGTACGGGGAGACGTTTGCAACTGCCACACGTTACTTAACACCAACTGCAGTGATTAAAATAAAAATCTAAACGTTTGCCTTTGGAAACAAGAAGCACACAAAAGAACGAAAATCGGTTGTATTAAGTCTTTATAAGAAAAAACGTTTGCAAGGCTTAAACACTTAATTTGTACTCATTAAAGCATTAAACTCAGCATTCGTGCAACAACGTTTTCAGAATTCCTGTAAAGCTTTTGCGATGTTTATCGAAGACAATATGACAAGAAATTCTTCATCTAGGTTCTGTAATAGATTGAATTCTACTATCGGAAATAATTTTCAAATTGTCGGTAATTAGTCAAATAAATAATATCTACACAATATCAATCTAAGACTACCTTAATACTGACACTAAACCGACTACCATTAACAAATAATGTGATGGCAGAATTGCAACATCAATGCTTACAACAGCTACACCTCTTGATATTAAGTATCAGGCAGACAACTTCTGTTTCTCAAAGTTGTCTCCCGTTGCAAAATGGCGGCAACATGTATTATGTAAATACATAAACCCTAAATGCTTGGTGACATCGATCATACCATTTTCTTTACCGTAGGAACTAGTGAAATATTTTACATTTTAACCTTTAAGACTCTCTGGGCAAAGTCAGCGATTCTTGAACATTTTCTTTTCTCAGTTTTTCCCAGAAAGCACGATTTGAACTTTTATGCGAAGTGTCTCCACAATTTGGAAACAATTTACATGAAATGTCAAATACTGTTTTCTGGTAAAAAATAAGAATAATATTCCAAAATGTCGTCTGCTGAAAATTTTCACCAAGAGTGCTAAGCGTAATAAAGGTTTCGTAACATATGTGTATATTGTATAAAAAAGAAAAAGCCGCAAATCCATACCAACTGATCGATAAACATGGATAAGTTCGACTTCTTCAGTTGAATATACATGAATGAGTATAACAGGTGAGATCAGAGACCGTGAGCAGTATGCATCTCTTGCTAAACCCACTGCAGCAGGCGACATTTGAATGTATATTTTTCATGTTGTTTTTTTTATGTTAAAAGACTTTGCTTTGTTTCTCCATTGTGGTATTGATTATACGTGTTTCACTACGATGTTTCACAGACCAGGTAGAGCCCACTATGCGGGTCCAAGCATGCATTTATATTTGCATCAGAATTATGGGTGAGGTTTCGCATGAGTTAAGTAAAAGAGAAAAGTCCAGGGCGTGCCACAATCGTCAGCCGCAGCCCTTCCCAAACACCAAGAGGAAGAGGAAACAGACATAGTCATACAAGCGCAATTCAAACAAACGTATGAAACGCACTAAGATTAGCTCTCTCTTTCCCATGCAAGGTAATCGCAATGCTAAAAGGACTGAAAAACCTAAGAACAAAATAACACAAGGCAAGACTTAAAACAAATCGCCTCGTAGAATAAACCACAAAGCAAGAAATAGTAAGACTAACATCGGGACCACCGCCTTAGAACGCTGAGTAGAATAATCACCGGGGGGTTAAAGCACTTTTACAGCACTAGTTAAAACCCCCAGTAGGTTTCCTGCTACCCCTTCCAAGGCGGTACCTCTGTTGCAGTTCTCGTTTTTGATTGTGCATATGGTTTCATATAGGTAGCCTATGATCTGCTGTTATGGTTTGGTGTCTTGATGTCATCGGTAGGCTATGATCTGTGGTTATGTTTCTTTTTGCTGTTCTTCTTGATGTCATTGGTAGACTATGATCTGTAGTTATGGTTTGTTTGCTCTCCCTCTTAATGTCATTGGCAGGCTATGTTGAGTAGTTATTGTTTATTTGCTTTTCTTTTTGATGTCATTGGTAGGCTATGATCTGTGGTTACGGTTTGTTTGCTGTTCCTCTTGATGTCATTAGTAGGCTATGATCTGTGGTTATGGTTTGTTTGCGCTTCCTCTTGATATCATTGGCAGGCTATGTTGTGAAGTTATTGTTTGTTTGCTTTTCTTTTTGATGTCATTGGTAAGGTATGATCTGTGGTTATGGTTTGTTTGCTCTTCCTCTTGATATTATTGGCAGGCTATGTTGTGTAGTTATCGTTTGTTTGCTCTTCCTTTTGATGTCATTGGTAGGCTATGTTGTGTAGTTAGTGTCTGTTTGCTCTTCCTCTTGATGTCATTGGCAGGCTATATTGTGTAGTTATTGTTTGTTTGCTTTTCTTCTTGATGTCATTGGTAGGCTATGATATGTGCTTATGGTTTATTTGCTCTTCCTCTTCATGTCATCGGTAGGCTATGATCTGTGGTTATGGTTTGTTTGCTCTTCCTCTTCATGTCATCGGTAGGCTATGATCTGTAGTCATTGTTTTTTTTTTTTTTTTTTTTTTTGCTCTTCCTCTTGCTGTAATTAGTAGGCTATGTTCTGTGCTAATGGTTTATTTGCTCTTCCTCTTGATGTCATCGGTAGGCTATGGTCTGTGGTTATGGTTTGTACTCTTCCTCTTGCTATAATTAGTAGGCTATGTTTTGTGGTTATGGTTTGTTTGCTCTTCCCCTTTGATGTCATTGGTAGGCTATGATCTGTGGTTATGGTTTGTTTTCTCTTCCTCTTTATGTCATTGGTAGGCTATGTTCTGTGGTTATGGTTTGTTTGCTCTTCCTCTTGATGTAATTATTAAGCTATGTTCTGTGGTTATGGTTTGTTTGCTTTTCCTCTTGATATCATGGGTAGGCTATGTTCTGTGGTTATGGTTTGTTTGCTCTTCCTCTTGCTGTAATTAGAAGACTTTGTTCTGTGGTTATGGTTTGTTTGCTCTTCCTCTTGATGTCACTAGTAGGCTGTGATCTGTGCTTATGGTTTATTTGCTTTTCCTCTTGCGTTAATTAGTACGCTTTTTTCTGTGGTTATGGTTGGTTTGCTCTTCCTCTTGATGTCATTGGTAGGCTAAGTTCTGTGGTTATGGTTTGTTTGCTCTTCCTCTTGCTGTAATTAGAAGACTTTGTTCTGTGGTTATGGTTTGTTTGCTCTTCCTCTTGATGTCACTAGTAGGCTGTGATCTGTGCTTATGGTTTATTTGCTTTTCCTCTTGCGTTAATTAGTACGCTTTTTTCTGTGGTTATGGTTGGTTTGCTCTTCCTCTTGATGTCATTGGTAGGCTAAGTTCTGTGGTTATGGTTTGTTTGCTCTTCCTCTTGCTGTAATTAGTAGGCTATGTTCTGTGATGATGATTTGTTCGCTCTTCCTCTTGCTGTAATTAGTAGGCTATGTTCTGTGATGATGTGGTTTGTTTGCTTTTCCTCTTGCTGTAATTAGTTGGCTATGATCTGTGGTTATGGTGGTTTGCTCTTCGTCTTGCTGTAATTTGTAGGCAATGTTTTGTGGTTATCGTTTGTTTGCTCTTCCTCTTGCTGTAATTAGTAGGCTATGTTTTGTGGTTATCGTTTGTTTGCTCTTCCTCTTGCTGTAATTAGTAGGCTGTTTTTGTGGTTTTGGTTTGTTTATTCTTCCTCTTGCTGTAATTAGTAATGTCCTGGCAACGAAAGAAGCAGAAATGCTGAACAAACAATAACAAAACAAAACGACACATTTAAAACAACGACGCGCTAACAAAGAGGACCGGTAAAAGAGGAAATGCTTTCGAAGGTCAGCAGAAAACCTGCTGGGCGGGGTCTATAGGTAGGGCTTAAACCGTTTTCTTTGCGCGAAATCTCGTGCATCTCTAAATCACAAAAATGTGTTCGGTCCATGTAGGAGTTATCCAACGCGTCAGTGAAACATCACGGTAAAAAGTACAAATTAATGTATATACTCAGTCAAATGCACTAGAATAAAACAAAGCAACGGGCTCAATTGAGATCTGAAGCCTGAGCAAACGAAAAACAGAAGCAGGACTACGATAGACTCAGCCATTACGAAAACACTGAAGCCTATTCAAATATACTGACAATTTTACCACCAAAAAATGAAAAAAATAGTCAGATAAAAAATTCTGATATTTTTCATATTTCTGCTTAAAACATAGATTGTGGGTACTCGTTAGAACCGCCTCGACGAGGTGGTTCTAACAACAATGTTTGCGTTTAAGCAAAAATAAGATAATTAATGTATACCCCTGTAAACCCCAATTTTACTATATAAAAGTTGGGTTTAAGGAGGGGGGGGTGGAGGGGCGTGCGCAAAATTATATCTAGGTATCTGACTTTTGAAGACATAGTGAGGAAGGAGCTTTCGTTGGATCTGAGGCCTGACTTACCGTCGTGCAGTTAAATAGAGAAGCAAATTTATCGGACATAATGGGATTAACTATCATATATGCAGCTGCCTTTTTGTAAGGACTAACAATCATTTGTAATTGTTCCGAAAACTCAGTACTGCCAACAATTCTTCTGCACTTATAGATGAAAATCTAAAATGTTGCCTTTGGAAACAAAGACCACATAAAAGAACGAAAATCAGAGACTCGATTTTATTTAATATACAGCAGTGTAATTAGTGAGGCTGTATACAACCCCTAGCACCGGGTTAAGCCGTATTCGACTTTCAAATAACCAGAATGGGCTCAATGATCCCAAAGGAAATAAAAATAAATTCAAGTACGGGAGCCTTTTATGGCCGCCACACGGCACTTAACACTAGCTGCAGTAAAGTAAAATAAAAATCTAAAAGATTACCTTTGGAAACAAAGAACACATTACAGAACAAAATCGGAGACTCGGTTGAATAAGTCTCTTCATATATAGCAGTGTAATTTGCGAGGTTGTATACTCCCACCCCCACCCCCACCCCCTCGCTAACACTGGCTTAAGCGGTATTCGATTTTCGTAGTAACCAGAATAGAGTCTGAGTAAGTCGCCATTCAATTCGGATTTTGAGATCATTGAGCTCGGGATTTTGAAAAAAAAAAAAAAAAAAAAAAAAAAAAAGAAAAACAATATTTGTTATTGATGAGGCCTAAGTGGCCAAAAATAGCTAGTCTGGCCAAGAAAACTTGACATTTAAGTTGTTTTTATTCATTACTCTCATTACGAAAACATGCCTATATAATTTTGGCCCCCTTAAACCCAACTTTTATGTAGTAAAACTGTGGTTTACAGGGGTATGCATTATTTTTCTTATTTCTGCTCAGAAACATAGATTGTGGGCTCGTTAGAACCGCCTCGCCGCTGAGCAGAAATATGAAAATTATCAGAGTTTTTTTATCTGAAAATTTTCATTTTCTGGAGGTGAAATTTTCTATATATTTAAATAGGCGTGTTCTCGTAATACATGGGTCATTCCTTTGGGAATTTTTTTGAATGTCTTTGATGCCTTACTGACCCATCATAGCTAGCCCCATAATAACATATAAAGTACTAAAATAAACGGGAACGTTATGAGATAATGGAAGGAAAGAGGTGATATTTTATTTTCTTATTTATATATTTGTCTATATGTTAAATTTTACTCTCAAAGCGTAAAGGAAAATTTGTATTTTTTTTAAAAGAAAATAAATCTTGCAGACTAGTCACATGAAATGCAAAGACTTATTTTATTGTCTTCGAAACAAACAATCAAAATGTCGTCTGTTACAGTTGTGATTGGCACTTTAAGGGTTAACGGGATGGTGGTACAGTCGATTTCCGTTATCTCGAAATCCAAGCGACTCTGAATAACTTCGAGATATCAGATTTGCAGAATTGAGGAAAAAATAAATCAAGCAACATTTCACAAATGAATATGTAATTTGACTCATGAAGATAGAAATGTATTGAAAGTGTTGTGGAAAATGTGAGAAATTGCTACTTAGGAGCAATTTGTACCCTTTTCCACAATTTTTTGTTATACCTGTTGTTAGATTTTACTGTTAAAACAGGGACCAGGGCCCAGTTGTTCAAAGCTATCGATGTCGTTAGTTAACGATTCGTTAAAATTTTAATCGAGTGATACACAAATACGCTGAAATTTTTTGCTGAAAAAATGTGAGTAGCTTTTGCAGTGCAAAAGCTACTCACATTTTTTCAGCAAAAAATATCAGAATATTGTGTATTGAATCCGCTAGAACAGTTAACGAAATGACCCTTAACGAGCTCGTTAAGCTAACGACGCTTTGAACAACCGGGCCCAGATTTTCACTTTGAGATAAGCGGTTATTCGAGATATGCGAAGTCGAGATAATAATGTGACGCTCCTGCAGCGAGGAATAGCAGAACCGGCGTTTTATGGTGATATAGTTTATAAACTGAGATAGATTGTTTATACGAGTAACAATTGTTGAACAATTCAAAATCGTTATTAACCATTATGAAAAAAAGATAAATGTCACTGCCATTCACCCATTTATGATGTCTGTTCCACAATGCCGCAGGAGATGATTATTTTTCAAGTTAAAGCTTACCGTCAGATCCTGCACCATATGCTTGTATTTTGTATTACTGTTAAAACTTGTCAATAAAATACTGTTAAAACAAAAAAAAAAAAAAAAAAAAAAAAGATGATATCATTGTGGAAGTTATGCGGCAGACTGCGTGCGTAGTTTTACCTAATCGTGGTCGATAACTGTGTTTTCCTCTTTAATTGCATGACTGTAATTGCAGATCTCAGAGTGTATGACAGTGCCGACCAAAATGTTTCGCTAGGGGGTTGATACTTGATGTTAGGTCTTTGACCGTGGCCTCCTTTGTTCTTCTTGTCCAGTTCAGACTGAGAATGTCTGGCCGATATGATAAGTATCTCCTGACTGGCATTGTGATTACCTAGTTGGGGTGGGGGGTGTTGGCGAGGGACGGAGAGAGAGAGAGAGAGAGAGAGAGAGATGATTGCTTTGCTTTCCTTGTTTTGTTCCGTATGTACAAAACGTCATAGTTTGTTTTAACTCTTCCTCTTGATGGCATTGTTTGTTGTGTCACGTAATCTTCTTTATCGTTTGATGAGTTTAGACTTCCTGTTTGAGGGATGTACCGTAATAACCCTAAATATTGGGACAGGCAGGCCTCAGCAAACAATGTAGATCCAGCCGATGCCGCAACACAGTTTGCCATTCACCCTGCACTATTTTAGACACATCAATGGGCAGTAAAATAGACATTTTCAAATTTTAGGAAAAGTATGGTAAGGAGTTTAGGTGTCCCAATACTTAGGGTAAATACGGTAAAACTGGTGCAAACTTGGGAAAAGAAGACGAATGCTCTACACTTTTGTTAAAATGATAAAGTTGCAATTCTAGGGTATCAGATATACTGCCTTTAATTATATTTGTATTTAAATTTCACTTGATTTTCAGACAAAATATCATATACTTGATTTTGAGACAAAAAAGGTAAGAGAAAAGTCTAGGGTGTGCCAAAATCACAAACCACAGCCTTACCCAGACACCAAGAGGAAGAGGAAACCGACAAATCCAAACAAGCACAAATCGAACAAACGTCGAAGAGCACAAAGACCAGACAATTTCAATATGGGGAGTTTAATACTGGTGAATATTATTGTTGACATATTTATTTGTTCCATAGGTAATATCATATTAGCCGGAGCACAGTCATCCCAGTCAGCATTCTACGTAAATCTATATCGGGCCGTCATCGGCCCGTCAGGGTAGCTGACGGGCCGATGACGGCCCGATGTAGATTTACGTAGAATGCTAGCTGGGATTGTCCTGTTACTCGAATTGCACAGTTTGACCAGAGGTTTTACAGCCACATCATCATCAATATTTCAGTTACAATGAAAAAAAAAAAAAAAAAAAAAAAAAAAAAAAAACTGGAAACCCTTTCATTGGCAATGCACTTGATCCGGACTTTTACGGCCGGGTCAACAATATTTCAGTCATGATGAAATAAATAGTGATGTCACTAGAAATGCAAACGCTGATCAGGGTTTTCAGCTTACTCAACAGTATTTCACTCACAAATGAATGAATGAATGAATGAATGAATACATAGTTAAAAAAAGATCATCAAAAATAAATAAATAGAGAAATAATAATAAATAACTAGACAAAAATTAATAAATAAATACATAGAACAAATAAATAAACAATATTTAACAAATAAGCATCGTAATGATAAAAAAGTACTTTTGAGAAAGAAAAAGCAAAATAATATTCAAATAAAAAATTCCAATCTATCCTCCAAATAAATCTCTCTTTTTTGGGGTAAAATATTTGGTATCCCCCAAAATATTTATAACCCTTTAGAAGGCCACTTAAACAAATAAATAAAAATATAGACATACGTAAATATTTAACAATGAGAGAAACAAATATAAAAACAAAATATATCATTTTTAAATATATTTTTTCAAAAATATTTCTAACCCTTTAGAAGGCTAGGTAAGGTAGGTAACACGGAAAAAAAATTGGGCGGGGTGTGCCGCTGGAACTTTGAATACACCCCCTATTCATGTAATTTCCAGATTGACAAAACATACTCATTCATATAATTTGCATGAAAAAATATACCCCATTCATATAATAGAAGAATATTAGTAAACACTAGTAGAAGTAAACCAGACAAATTACTTGGGAATTCTATGCAAAATGTATGTGCATTTTGCCTCTTGTTTTGATTATGTATGTGGTCAGGTAAGTTGTCTGCCAAAATCGGAAATCAATGGGCTATAGATGTAATGCTGCTTTAGAAATGGTGGTTATTGATATAATTTGGTGCTAAAATTGATACCTTATCATATAATTTCAGGCATGAAACGTATACCTATTCCAGCGGCACATCCCTGAACTGCTCCATATAGGACGTGACCCCGACCCCCCACCCCCATCCCCCTATCCCACGAGATGTCATTTCCTGTCATTCTAACCTTATTCGGTGCAGTGAGAAGACTGCGTTTCGTGATGATGGCCATTCCTGGGCATTCCCGCATTTACATATATCATATTTTATTGCATAGTAAACGATGGGATTCACATAAAGTATACAATGTAACAACAATAGATAGTCCTCTCCCTGCAGCAAAAAGTACAGTCAGTTACAGATATACATGATAGAAAAAAAAACCTATATGATATAACAACGGAAAATAAACAGAATATATAGAAAAAAAAAATAAATAAATAAAAAGTAAATGACAGAAAAAAGGAAGCATCTTTCTAGTCAATATATATAGGCACATGTAAGGCACTGCAATGGGAACGGAAGTTATACATGTATACGCATCATAAGTTATTGCATTTTAGGGGGAAACTTAATGAGACGGCTTCAGCACAGTTTGGGCAAGAATTCTCATGTTACTTCGAGTCCTATTGAAAAAGATTTTAGATTGTTGTTCTATTCTTAGACTTGATCTCTGGATGAGCTGAACGTACGTCACAATATTTTAACAATGTACATTGTGGTAGTAGATTTGTTAAAGAATGTTCTTATCAGGAACAATCAAGTTTAGATGTACGTTTTGAAACAAAACTGAACAAAAAGAAGCGGAAATATATTATAAAGAAACGGACGGTAAAAATACCTACGTTTTGATTCCTGCCATCCTAGACATACCAAAACTAGCATTCCATTTTCTTTGGCAAGAAGAACTAAAGCATATGTTTCTAATTAAATAAATTTAAGGAAAGATTTATGTTAACGACAACCATTCCTTTCTAAGCAAACTTATCCAAGAGATGAGATCAAAACATGCTTAGAAAAAACAGTGCAGCAAAACTGAGAAACACATCTAACAGTTTAGGTACATTGGTTTGAAAATATACTTCCATTTCTCTCGACCCACAATATTTAACCCTTAAAGCGCTAAGCAAAATTTATAGCAGACAACATTCTACATTTTCATTTTTCAGAGAAAATAAGTCTTGCTATTTCGTGTGAATCATATGCTTGGCAGACGATTCACATAAAATATCACGACTTATATTCTTTAAAAAAATCAGTGTCGTCTGCTGCAGTTTTGATTGGGTTATTGATTATTAAAAAAATGCCTACTTTTCAAAAGATAGCACAAAAGACTTGTTAATGATTTAGGACAAGTATGTTAACCCATTGAAGATTGGAGGCCCCTAAACGGGTAAATGGCAAGCAGTGCAGACCTAGATCAGACACCGCTGAACGAGGTGTCTGATCAGGGTCCCCACTGTTTGCAAGTAACCATTTTTCTTTAGGAATATCTACATCACAGCGCCTGGTATACGTAAAATGAAAACTGTACTCTTCCGCTATGTAGTTCGGGAGAGTTTATTCAGTCTTTAATGGGCTAATGAGTTGATGAGTTCTGATATTAAGCTGAAATAGAGCAAGAACTTGAAGATTTGAAGTACCATGTAACATACAAACCCATCCATAATACTAACTCCAAACCTGACCGTTATCGGTATGTGAATCACTTCTCAAAGGGAACTGCTCTTTAGGGGACTTGACAAACCAGTTTACAAAAGTAGAGGTATCCAATATCAAAGACTGAAGAGTCAATCACAGACACTCAGTGGTTTAAGGATTTCGTTTAACCACAAAATTAGGCTAATTTTTACTAGTGGCATACATTTTCATTTATTCGCCCAGTTTCTAAAGATATGTAAACAATTGCATCTGACGCTGAATGTATTTAGTCCTTGTCAGTTGCAATGGCGTATGAGCCACAACGTGATAAAACGTTCTTTCTGACATGTGCGCCCGACGAGGACTTAAATCAGCCTGCGCTTCCGTGCAGTCTGATCAGAATCTTCTGGATGAAGAACACTTGCATCCTTAGCTATCCAAAATGCACCCCATTATGAAAACAAGCCTATTCAAATATACTGCAAATTTTACCAGCGAAAAATGAAAATTTTCAGATAAAAATTCTAATATTTTTCCTATCTGTTCAACACATAGATTGTGGGTACTCGTTAGAACCGCCTCGGCGAGGCGGTTCTAACGAGTACCCACAATCTATGTTTTTTTTAGCAGAAATAAGAAAAATAATATATACCCCTGTAAACCCCAGTTTTACTATATAAAAGTGGGGTTTAAGGGGGTCAACATTATATAGGCATGTTTTCGTGATGCAGTGAAGATTCTGATCAGACAGTGTGAATGCGCATGCTGATCTGAATTTCCGCTAGGCACACATGTCCAGAGCTACATTTCCTGATTTTGTGGCTTCTATGTCTTTTGATATGGGGCAAAAGCATTGGAACTTGAGCTCTATACTACAACCTACTGACTATATCTTATCAATACCCTACGTGCGGCCATGTTCAATGTTGTTTAATTCTTGCCATCTGTGACGTTTGTGTTAAATAAGATTTTTTCGGTAGATTATGTATTTAAAGAAATATCCGACATCTGTCGCACGGACATCAATATAGCGGCTTTTATTGATGAGAAAAGGATGATGTGCTGTAGTATGTATATTAAAAAGTACAGGGGAAAGATAATGATTGTGCTCAGTATTATTTTCTCATGTAAATTCTGTTTACAAAATGCAGTTAATTAATTAATTGATCAATTAATTAGTCAATTAATAATTAATTAATTAATTGTATTTTGTTGTTAAAGATTAAAAAATAAAATTAAATTAAATCATAAATCATAAATTATAGATTATAAATTATATTAAATTAAATTATTTTTTTTAATTTGATTTAATTTAATTTGATTTGATATAATTTAATTAATAACAGTTGGTTAAGAGATATTTGAAGAAGTTTAGTTTCTTAATTCATTAAATGATTTGGAAATATCTCAGAAACAAAGGACGAATAACCTGACAAGTGTATGCCTCCCTTCTGAAAGTAAGCTACTGTTAAAGAAAATAATTTGCTCCAGCAGGGAGCAATTTCTTTCCTTTAAGAGTAGCCCCTTTTCAGAAGGGATTCATATACCAAGGAAGCAAATTTTGTTACGTTGCAATAGTCTCTCTTTGAAAAGGTAGGCAAACATTTTCGGCTTAGATTGTCTTTTTTTATTGTGTGTCCATTCGCTATAACTATTCAGAGAAATAACTTTTATTGTTTGTATTAAAGGTTGAGCAGAACGGCAGGCGAGGACATACTCAGAGTGCCACTGTTTAAAGAAGAATCCATACCACTCATAAACATGCGGTCGTACGGAGGACTAGATATTGACGGGTACCAGAAAAACAATGGAAAGTCTCTGGGGCGCCGGTTAGAAGCGCATTGTAAACTTATGAAAAACCGCCAAGTTATTGTTGATATCGTCTGCGGGCTTGCTTTATTCGGAATTTTGCTCATGATGATTGAAACCGAGTTATTTATTTATCATTACATAGACAAACAAGATCTTTTGTCACAAACTCTCAAAGTTTGCATCAGTATTTCAACCGTATTTTTGTTAATTGGAATTTGCATAAATTATTATATTGTGTTACGCATAGACGCTCTGGCTGCTGGAGTAAAAGATTGGACCGCGGTTATAACGAACTCAACACTGATTTGTTTATTTTTCGAACTTCTCGTTTGCTGCATTCATCCGTTCCCAGGGGCAATGAGGATCAAGTATACGTCACCAGGAGGACAGTCTAAGAAAGTCAGTGTTGACGCAGTATTATCAATATTAATGATGTCAAGACTATATTTGATAGCCAAGTTCGCTGTTGTTCATAGTCGCCTTCTCACTGACACGTCAACAAACAGCATCGGAGCACTCAGCAAAATTAAAATCAACACACTGTTTGTTTTTAAAGCGGCCATGACATCAAGTCCAAGTAAACTGTTACTCATCGTCATGGCAACCACATTCCTAGTCAACAGCTGGGCAATGAGAACTTGTGAAATTTATTACCAGGAGGATGCTCCTAATAATTCATATTTAGAAGCAATGTGGCTAATTGCTACAACATTTCTGACGGTCGGTTACGGAGACAAAATACCACAAAGTTATTGTGGTCGCTATATATCCGTATGTACAGGAATATTTGGCGTGGGAACCACCGCCCTTCTGGTAGCTATTTTAGCACGACAGTTGGAGCAGACGAGATCTGAACGTTACGTATTCAACATGGTCACAAGAATACAGATTGAAAAACAAAGAAAAGTTGCTGCTGCTAATATCATCAAATCAGTCCTTCGTCTTCGGTTGTTAAAAAAGTATATGTCTGATCCTGAAGATGCGAAACTGGAGAGACAGTTTCAAGATCAGCTCAAAACTTCCATGAGACAACTGAAAGCAGCAAACATACAAATGGCGCATGTCGGAGAATTTAATGTGGGTATTATTGAAGTATCAGAGACGGTTAATAGGATAAGTGACACGATTGATGATATGGTGGAAAAACAAGAAGAAGGAAATAACAGAGCTGAAATATATGAGCACAGAATGGCAAATATTGAAACAAAACTTGATGAAATAAGGGCATATATGTCGATAAAAAAGTGACTAGTATAGTTCTACAAGGAACCCTCGTTACTACGACAGCACTTATTCCCAAAGAATTTGCCATTACGAGATAAAACGAATTTGTTGTTGTTAAGAATCCTTAATGAGCAGAATGATATGTAAGAAAGGACTTGGCTTATTCTCATTTCTTTACAGAAAACATGTTTGGGTATTTGTTAGAATCGTCTCAGTGAGGCGATTCTAATGAATATCCAAGGCATGTGTTTCTTAAAGATTAAATACAATTTTCCTACATAATTTCTTATTAACTGTCACCTCTTCAGCGAGAATTCCGTGCCAAGCATATTATTATTATAGCGTATCGTTGTATCGAGTGCCGGTATAAAGGGGATTGACTGTATAAAATCATCTTTCAGAACCTCACCTTCTTGCAACAGTAAGGGATAAACAAACTTTGCATGTTTACCGTATTTTCCTTATTATCCAGACCAACAGGCCTGATCAACTGTGTTAACCCAGTTCAAACGCCGCATAATGCGATGTCTTGTCAGGGTCTGTTCAGTTTAGTGCCACTTATCCAGCAGTTTATGGCCGTATCAACAGGTAATAAATATGGCATGTGATTAACGTAGCAAAGTGCAAGTGTTTGCCTGTTTTACTAATACAATGGACTCTCGTTATCTCAAACTCCAAGGGACAATACTTTTCAGTTTGAGATAACAGTAGTTTGAGATAACAGGAGTTGAAATGTAAAGAATATAAATAGCAAAACTAAACCAACATTATTAAAAGTCAAGTTTGAATTAAGCAGTAGTATGAATTATCAGTGTTTGAGATAGCGTGAATGAAATGTATTGAAAATATTGTAGAAAAGAGGAGAAATTGCTCCATATGAGCACTTTCTCATCTTTCCACAATATTTTGTTACCTGTTGTTAGATTTCCATGTTAAATAGGGACCAGATTTTCACTTAGAGATAAGCGGTTATTCGAGATAAGCGGAGTCGAGATAACGAGTCGACTGTATAATCAACTTCTGGTGCTAAGGTTTTTCCTCCGTTGCAGTTCCTCTTTGTTTGTGCGTCGGCAGATTCATGCGTGGCATTTTTTTTTCATTACAGTCAACCCTCTTTATACAGACACTCGATACAACGGCAAAATTCGTTATAATGACAATTATATTATTATCACGAAATCATTGCTCAAGAGGCGACGGTTAATAAGAAATTATGCAAAAACATTGCATAAGGTCTTCAAGCAACACATGTTTTGGATATTTGTTAGAATCGCCTCAGAGAGGCGATTTTAACAAATATCCAAAACATATGTTCTATGAGGAAATAATTATAAAACAGGGCCTTCTTTTACCTATCATTCTGTCCATTAAAGATTCTTTACAATAGCAAATTCATTATAATGGCAATGTTTTTGGGAACAAATGCTGTCGTTGTAACGAGTGTTCACTGTACTTGTTTCTCGCCTCTCCTTCTTCTGGTGGCTCTGGGAGGCTATGCTTCGTGATTGTGGTGTTTCCAGGGTATCCACGTATATTTGTTCAAATTTTAGTACAAGTATGATAAGAAGGTAAAGAATGTTTTGGGTAAATCATGTATTTCTTGGTTAAATACGGCAAGTGGATTCCTCTCAAACTGAGGCGATTATATCTTTTTAAGGGGAGACCACTCTAGCAATAATGAGTTTGCTTTACCATTATATGAGTCTCTCTTCAAAGGCGATCTGTCAACCAATTTAAACTGAATAAACTTAACTTTCCCGACATTATGTATTGCAAGAGTCGAATTTCAGTTTTAGGCTATGTGATTTAGATATTCTTAGAGAATAATGGCTAAACTATGGAGACTCTGATCAGACGCTGCTTTGTTTCGGTCTGCACTATTTGCCATTCATCCTTTTGGGCGTCTCCAGACTATAGCGGGTTAAAGGAAACGGTGTTCTCGTGGGGAATAAATTCTTTTCTTTCAGGGAACGGAGTGCACTGGTTTCATTTTCAGCCATTTTGTACAAGGAGAGACACACTTTGTGGCTTCCTATTTGCTTTCCTGCACACCTAGCCCCTTCCGCAAAAGGGGTCTGCTCTATAAGCAGAGAATTTGCTCCCACAGGTGGCAGTTTTTCCCTTTTAGGGCACAGCACTTTTCAGGAGGGAGTCAAAACGATGTTGACGGAGATACCTCCCGTGAAGTGTATCAGTCCCCCTTAAGCATGTCCGCCTTTGAGCAGGATACCAAACACTCTCAGAAAAAGAGTGTTCTCTCTTGACGGGTCATTGATTCACCATAAATGATTCTGGATAATGTCAAAGCTACACAAGACACAAAAATTGATTATATAATCCAAACCCGGCTAACACTTGCATTTTTAAGTCTATCACAAGTCAGCCACATGCGCTTATCAGCTGCGTGCTTAAACATTACGAAACCAAGCCTTTTCAAATATAATGAAAATTTTACCACCAAAAAATGAAAATTTTCAGATAAAAATTTGGCTATGTTTCATATTTCTGCTCCAAACATAGATTGTGGGTACTCGTTAGAACCTCCTCGGTGAGGCGGTTCTAACGAGTACCCACAATCTATGTTTTAAAGTTTTACTATATAAAAGTAGGGTTTAAGGGGTTCAACATTATATAGGCATGTCTTTTATGATGAAATTATCCATTTATTCTATATTAAAGCATATCAGGTATTAACACAGCCGGGCGGTTCAAGGGGAGAATAGCAGTTAGGCTGTATGACCACCACTGGGGAGACAAGATGGAAACATCTATGCAAAATCATAAACATCAAAATAATTAGCAACGAAACAATCAGCATGACCGGTATATTTATAAATAAAATCAGGTATTTTAATCAAAACCGTTGAAGACAATTTAACCTTAACCACTAACTGGGCTAATTCAGTAGACGACAAACTGGTGACGGTTTTCTTATTTTGTCCTCAGAAAACAGGATTTGAGTCATATAAACTGTCTTCACTGGAGACACTTGCATGAAATGTCAAAAACCTGTTTGGGGGGAAGATAAGAAAATATTTCAAAATGTCGTCTGCTGAAAAATTTACTCATCATGCTAAGCGTTAATCCTTCGGCGTGAAAAAATAAGCAAACGAAAACAAAGGTAAGATTTAAAAAACAACAACAAAAACAACAACAACAACAACAAAAAAAAAAACAACAACATTATTTCACACCTCTCCGGTGATGCTCCGACAAGTCAGCTGAGGAACTCTTTGAATATAACAGAACAGAATATGGTAGTCTGGCTACACCTCCAAGGGAATTAACCTCGACACGGAACTATTTGCCCCTTTTCTCACGGGGGGTGGGAGGGGGGCGGGGTGGGGGGGAGCGGGGCTACTCTTTAGTGTAATATATATTTTCTGGCCCTTTGAGATCACTCGGCTCAATTTGGTTTATTTGAAATTAGAATATCGCTCCACCAAGCGCTAGGAAGCGTGAGCAGTCTTACATCATCACGAAAACATGCCTATATAATTTTGACCCCCTTAAACCCCACTTTTATATAGTAAAACTGGGGTTTGCAGGGGTATACATTATTTTTCTTATTTCTGCTCAAAACATAGATTGTGGGTACTCGTTAGAACCGCCTCGACGAGGCGGTTCTAACGAGTATCCACAATCTATGTTATGAGCAGAAATATGAAAAGTTTTAGAATTTTTCATCTGAAAACTTTCATTTTTTTGGTAGTAAAATTTTCAGTATATTTGAATAGGCTTGTTCTCGTAATGTATTGCATTACTGTTCATGAACAGACTCAATAAATCAGAGCAGGGGCCATAGCCAGGCACTGCATGGATGAAACCTACTAATCAAATCTCTGAAATTTGACGTCATCTCAACAAGGTTTGGGTAAAAATAAGGTTAAGTTGACCACAGGACACTGACGTTTTATCACAAACCCTAAAAGCACTCCCCAGAATCCAGTTTACTACAATAAGCAAGCGAAGCTTGAAGCTTGCTTATGATACTAAAGGTGGATTAGGAACGTTGTGAGTGCTTTGTTAGGGTTTGTGATGAAAAGTCAACGTCCTGTGAGGTGACAAATCTATGTTGAAGCCCGGGATCCATGACTTCCGCCTGGCTATACACCTGCAGTCTGTTTTTTTTTTTTTTTTTTTTTTTTTTTTTTCGTTTATTATACGTGTTTCTTGCTACAAAGGGGTTCCTCTTTTTTTTCAGAATCTTAAGCATACAATTTATTTCCTCCCGGAGCAAATTTTTTTCTTCGTTTAAGAGTAGCACTTACACCCAGTGAGAAGGGATGTATATGTACATATTTTCATGTTAGGAGTTATCATTTCCTTTTCAAGTGTACCTATTCCCCTTAATTTATTGTTTATCGTATATAATCGCTTCAGAAAGAATGGACACAGAGAAGATTATCTATTTATTTGTTTATTAACAATCAGTTATTCTGCTCTGTAAACAGTATTACATCACAAAACATACCTAGTATATAATTTTTACCCCCTTAAACCCAACTTTTATATAGTAAAACTGGGGTTTACAGGGGTATATATTATTTTTCTTATTTCTGCTCAAAACATAGATTATGGATACTCGTTAGAACCGCCTCGCCGAGGCGGTTCTAACGAGTACCCACAATCTATGTTTTGAGCAGAAATATGAAAAATATTTGATTTTTTTATCTGAAAATTTGCGAGTTTTTGGTTGTAAAATTTTCAATATATTTGAATAGGCGTGTTTTCGTAATGAATGCTTAGATTTCTCCACTCGTTATATCACAATTACTCATGTTAAACTGAGATCCGAATTACAGTCAACTCTCGTTATCTCGACTTCGCTTTCGTCGAATAACCGCTTATCTCGAAGTGAAAATCTGGTCCTTGCTTAAACATTAAAATCTAACAACATGTTACAAAATATTGTGGAAAAGGACCAATTTCTCCTCGTTTCCACAATGTTTTCAATTTTTCTCTACCTTCAGGAGTCAAATTACATATTCATTTGTAAAATATGGTTGTTCAATTTATTTTTTTCCTCAATTCTGAAAATCTGGTATGTCGAGGTACGGATATCTCGAAGTATTTCAGAGAATCTCTTGAACTTCGAGATAACGAGAGTCAGCTGTACGAGATATTATTAGCCAGTGTTTCTTTTACAAGAACGCAAAATGTCGCTTCCGGTATGTTGCCCTTGCTAATGCAGACACATACTTTGTTCAGGTCCGCTGTGATGCACCACAAACATACTTTGATGCAGATGTTGTAAAGATGCTGGAATATCTAATCGACAACCCTCGTGGAGTTTGGTGCACGAATAGTTCAACAAATCATCGGCATTCCTACGGGAACTTATTGTGCTCCATTGCTTGCCGACTTGTTTTTATACATGTATGGAGCAGAGTTTATACAGGGTCTCATGAAAGTAAGGAATAAAAATGCCTTGCCCAACAATTCAATTTCACCTACAAAGATGATGTATTATCTTTGAATAATTCAAAGTTTTTAGAGTACCTCAAATTCATCTATCCACGTGAACTTGAAATTAAAAAGACAGACACATCTGAGACGATAAGCTCTTTCTCATACTTGGGTTTATACCTCTATATCGACAATGGAAATCTATGCTTCGGCTTTAGCTTTTCCATGGTCCAAATGGCAGGGATGACTTCAGCTTTCCCATAGTATTTTCCGTTTCTGAGCAGTAAAATTCCTCCTGCACCAGCATACGGTGTTTACGTTTCACGGTTAATCCGTTATGCTAGAGACTTCGCTGAGTATCATGACTTTATTGAACGAAGAAAACTAACCACTACAAGACTGTTGACTCAGGGATATCAAAGAACTATACTGGAGTCAAAACTTAAGAAGTTCTAAGGGATGCATTATGACCTTGTCAGTCCCTACACTGCGGCTGTTTCCAAACATTCATCTGATATTTTTGTCACAGCCAAGCCATAAACAGACTTTCTAAACCTCGGGCATTACTATTTCCGTCTTTCCCTAAATCTCTGTCCATGCCATTACGAAAACACGCCTATTCAAATATACTGAAAATTTTACTACAAAAAAAAAATGAAAAATTTCAGCTCAAAATTTCTGATATTTTTCATATTTCTGATCAAAACATAGATTGTGGGTACTCGTTAGAACCGCCTCGTCGACGAGGCGAGGCGGTTCTAACGAGTACCCACAATCTATGTTTTAAGCAGAAATAAGAAAAATAATGGATACCCCTGTAAACCCCAGTTTTACTATATAAAAGTGGGGTTTAAGGGGGTCAAAATTATATAGGTACGTTTTCGTGATGCTGATAGGCATGGTGGGCGAAGCATGCTTATTTAGTAAAGCTTACTTTCCATGGATGCCTGATTACACACCATTTATATTGGGTCCATATCTATCTGTCTGAACATTCCTAATTTTGTCTGTGTATATCGACTATATGATTTTCCGAAATGCAATTTTGATATGCTGACCTCAGACTCGTCTTATCTATCTATTTATTTATTAACCCTTGTCCTGCTGAATAAATTAAGATGCCATGCCCACTTCTAATTTTCAGCCAATCAGATTACTTGATCCAGGTTGTTGATACAAATCTAGATACTGAATGGCAAACAGTGCAGATCCAGATCAGTTGGCTTCATCAGAAGCCAACTGATCTGGATCTACACTGTTTGCAAAGACTGGGTATATCCGGGTTCAGCAGGACAAGGGTTAATCTTTTTAATGTAATTTTGCTCTAAACTCTATGTTGTGATTTTTCATCGGAACTGATTCTGGGAGATGATTGGTATAAGTACTACAACATAAAGTTTGGCGGAAAAATGAACATCATGAAAACATACCTATATAATGTTGACCCCTTTAAACCCCACCTTTATATATATAGTAAAACTGGGGTTTACAGGGGTATATATTATTTTTCTTATTTCTGCTCAAAACATTGGGAGAAGAAATCAGCACAACTCAAGAAATTTTAATGCAAACTAGTTTCGGAATTTAATCCTTCTTCAGTTCACAAAATGGCTGAATGTTGTGCTGATTTTTTCTCCCAAGATTTATGCTCAAAACATTAGAATTTTTATCGGAAAAATTTACGTTTTTGGTGGTGAAATTTTCAGTATATTTGAAAGGCGTGTTTTCGTAATGAGGGCGCAGAGAAATATTAGAGGCGTTTCTAGTGAGTACTGTAAATATTCGGACACCTTAACTACTTACCATACTTGCCCTAACAATTCAAATATCACTTGAATACATGTTGATGTGTTTAAAAATAAAAACTGCTGGATGAGTGGCAACAGTGTAGATCCAGATCAGATGCCGCGTTCTGCGGCATCTGATCTGGGTCTACACTGTTTGCTCAAGCCGATCTATCCAAATACTAAGGGTATATGTGGTATCACAAAATAGGTCACAAAGTCTTAATATTTTCAGCAAATATTCCTATTTGGAGCTATATGCCAATGGGGTATCTTAATTATTGTTAATATTTTGCGATATGTTATATGTGTTTGCACAAAAAAAATAAACATGGGAAACTATGTTCTTGTTGCTGCTGACTTATATCACACCCAATGTTACAAGAGAGAGAGAGAGAGAGAGAGAGAGAGAGAGAGAGAGAGAGAGAGAGGAGGAATATCCCGTGTGGTTATATATCATTCTAACTGACGCTGATTATTTACTATTTCTACATTACATTTTTTTCTCTGTTTGATTTTGTATTGATTTTCACATCACGAAAACACGCCTATTCAAATATACTGAAACTTTCACCACCAAAAAATAAAGATTTTCAGATAAAAAAATTCTGATATTTTTCATATTTCTGCTCAAAACATAGACTGTGGGTACTCGTTAGAACCGCCTCGGCGAGGCGGTTCTAACGAGTACCCACAATCTATGTTTTGAGCAGAAATTAGAAAAATAATATATACCCCTGTAAACCCCAGTTTTATTATATAAAAATGGGGTTTGAGGGGGTCAAAATTATATAGGTATATTTTCGTGATGAAGATTATCTTTGAATAATGTAAGAATCGCATAATTAAAGTATGATGCCATAAACAGTAATATTTGCGATGTCATTAGAAATTTATTAAATTCCGTCCAATGTTGAAAAACAATGCCTAGAAATATTTTGTGAATTTTCTAGTTGTTGCCATAGAAACATAAAGAAACAAAGATCTGAGTAAATACTTTTAAAGGGCATTTACGCAAATAAAACTGAAGCGATGTGAACCTAATTTGACAGAAATGTTGGTTGGGTTCGGGGAATTCAAGTTCCAGGTTTTATTATGTGTTTTTTTTTTATAGGTTGCAATGACAGCATATAACTCCCATAGACTTATAACGGACAGTCTTAAATTACATATATGTATCCAATAAAGCAATATGAACTTAACTTGCCACAAATGTTCCTTATGTGATCCTCCACTAAGTGTGTGCGTGTCTGTGTCCCTCTCATCACGAAAACATACCTATATAATTTTGACCCCCCTTAAACTCCACTTTTATAAAGTAAAACTGGGGTTTACAGGGGTATACATTATTTTTCTTATTTGTGCTCAAAAACATAGATTGTGGGTACTCGTTAGAACTACCTCGGTGAGGCGGTTTTAACGTGTACCCACAATCTATGTTTTGAGCAGAAATAAGAAAAATGTCAGAATTATTTCTATCTGAAAACTTTCAGTTTTTGGTGGTAAAATTTTCAATATATTTGAATAGGCGTGTATTCTTAATGTGCTGTTCTGACTGGTTCTAACGAGTACCCACAATATATGTTTTGAGCAGAAATATGAAAAATGTCAGATTTTTTATCTGAAAACTTTCAGTTTTGGTGGTGAAGTTTTCAATATATTTGAATAGGCGTATTTTCTTAATGTGCTGTTCTGACTGGTAGCCTCGGCAACGGTTGATTTTAAAATCGGAAATCTTTAAACGACATCTCCTCCAAAACCACTGAAAAGATTACATTGGAATAACGCAGGTAGTTCATAGGGTGGCCCTTTGTCCGGTTTGTCTTTTTTCCTATTGATCCAACAGTTTGGGTTTCATGGCAATAAGTGTTTATGTTTTAGTTCCCATCAGTTATTTCGATTGATTACCATGGAAAATGTTACTTTTAAAATTGAAGACCTTTAAATGACACCTCCCTCGAAATGGATTGCTAGATATCATTGAGATAATCCAAGCGTATTCTTTCTGTGGCTCTCTACCATGACTTAGTTTATGTAACTTTCTTATTCATATGACTCCATTAGTCCATTAGCGTATTTTCCATTGCAATAAATATCTTGTACGATATTATAAAGGAAAAAATAGTCAAATGATATTTCTGCTTAACTGATAAAGGCACATGAAATAAACCCTTAGAGAAATGTTTTCAGTTTTTAATGCCCATCAGCTATTTTTGTTAGTTGCCCTGGCAGTGGTTGATTTCGATAAAATCTTTAAAACGACATTTACTTCATAATATTTATATTTCATTGAACTCATGAATGCAGTAAGTCCATTATGTTACCTTCAACCATGTTTATTATCTAAGTGGCTCCATTGTTGTTTGTTTGTATTGAGGTTTTACGGCCCAGTCAACCCGATGGGGTCATGTCGAGCGCGGTCAGTTCATCACGAAAACATACCTATATAATTTTAATCCCTTTAAACCCCACTTTTATACAGTAAAATCGGGGTTTACAGGGGTATACATTATTTGTCTTATTTCTGCTCAAAAACATAGATTGTGGGGACTCGTTAGAACCGACTCGCGGAGGCGGTTCTAATGAGTACCAACAATCTATGTTTTGAGCAGGAATATGAAAAATATCAGAATTTTTTATCTGAAAATTTTCAGTTTTAGGAGATGAAATTTTCTATATATTTGAATAGGCGTGTTTTCGTAATGCCAGTGTTGCGGTTTCTACTCCAGCTACAAAATGTTTTACATTGACTTGTTATGGGAAAATGGTTAAACCAAATTTCCCTAGAAACCAATGAAAGCATCTGAATCAAACTTGGCAGTAATGTTTGTTCAGTGGTCGTCTGTCAAATTTATTTACACTGAATCATTTGATATGTTGCCATGCCAAACATGGCAGTTACTGAAAATTGTTCTGTAGCATTTCACAACCTGCTGAAATGAGTGTGCTGTGTATTGCGTTTTCACTCATGTAATGTATGCTTCTTGTTGCATTGTGTCCCTTGTTTAAAGCTTCACAATGGGTGTCATGTGGACTTGGTTCAAGTTTTAGAATAAGTAGGTTTATAAAATGTAATATCCTAAAATTTTATTAAAATATGGCGGATTAAATAAGAACCCGATGTTACTCAGTTCGGTCCCGTTTCAAATGCGTCAGAACAACTGTTGAGATAGAAACCGCTAATGGCGATACAAACATAATATTATGAATATGATTTACCTTATACAGTCGACTCCCGTTATCTCGAATTCCAAGGGACTCATTGAAACACTTCGAGATATCCGTACTTCGACATATCAGAGTTGAGAGAGTGAGGAAAACAATAAATTGAAAAACCACATTTAACAAATGAATATGTAATTTGACTCCTGAAGTTAGAAATATATATATAAAATAATGTGGAAAAGAGGAGAAATTGCTCCTGAGGAGCAATTTCTCCTCTTTTCCACATTATTTTGTTACCTGTTGTCATAGTTTCATGTTAAAACAGGGACCAGATTTTCACTTCGAGATAAGCGGTAATTCGAAATAAATGAGTTCGAGATAACGAGGTTCGACTGTATTTCGGGAAGCTTCAATACCGTACACATGTGCTGCCAAAGTCATGTTTAGGTTAGGAAATATAAAGATCTAGCTACCTTTTGTTATCGGTAATCGAATTTATCTACGTCTTGCAATTTCACACTTTTCACTGAAATTGTTGGTTCAGTGCATGGCTTGCCAAGCGCCGGCTGGTAGATCATGTACTGACGATGAAGTCATAGTTGTCCCAGGCTCATAAAATACTATCCTAGTGTCCTTGCATCTTTAGTTCAGTCGATGCATTTTGCCATGCCATCATGAAAGAGCACACAGTTTAACAGAACTCCATTGGCCACAAGAAAAGTGTAGAATGTCATCACCATCATTCTCGGTCCGAGTAAACATTGCATTATGGAACTGCCAGACCATTGAAATGAACCTATCTGAACAACATTCCTCACCTCTGACGGCCAAAGGCACAAGTCAGGTCGCAGCATGCCATAGAGAAGTTCACAACTCAATGAGTTTTCGTGCCGCAAAAGTCATATCAACTGATCCCCTGTCATTCTTGAACTTACAGTCACTCTAGCTGAAGCTTGGCATTTCATGTTACAGGCAAAACGCTTGGAAGATTTTCCGCCAAAGCGAGCTGTAAAATACTCCATGATATTAACACAAACATTTTCCTTAAGTTTCCTCTTGCATATAATGCTACTTGATGGCTCTTTGAACTTAAAGTGGGCATTTCTCCTTTTCATTGTGTGAAACAGTTTTAAAAGCTTGTCTGTCATTGGTCTTCCCATTACTTAGTGCATTTTTGTAGATGTTATATCATATTCCGGAAGCTTGGATGTTGTGAATGAGGAATTTTATAGCTGTCTTTGTTTCACTGACACTTGGAATTTCATCTAGTAGCGCATTATACTCCACCTATGACAGTCTGATAATATCGTTAATGGCTTCTGCATTCAATTTGGTAGATTATAGAGGCGCAGGCTGATCTGAGTCTTCGCCGTGCGTCTGAAGACGCTTTTGATCCTTGGTTACCCACAGTCTGATTAGACCATGCGCATGCGCAGGGTAATTCGAATGTTCGCGGGCACATATGTAATCTTGTAGGAATTGCTGTTGTCGAGTACATTGTACTAGGATAGACCATACGTAAACCTGAAACAGACTAAAACAGACTAAACAAAAATAGTTCAATGTGGCAAAGAAAGCATAAACGGAGACATGAAATATAGACAAATGGCAAATATTAAATAACTCAGTGGCATAGCACACTAGGAAAAATCTAGGAAAAGTCTGCCTATAATCGCTTCCAAAATAAGGGGTTACTGTTAAAAGAAAGAATTTGCTCCCAGACGAAGCAGATTCTTTCTTTTAAGAGTAGGTTTGTTCTTCTTCCGGAAAAAGGTCAGAAGTCTTCTTGAGACTGTTAAGTTGACCTGAAGAGGTGTATAGGACAGTTGTCTCCTGCCAGACCAAAACAGTTAAAGGTTCGTATAAAGGTTAAAACATGAAGAATGTCTGTTACGGAGTAACGAAGACAGTTGCTGCCATCCAACCATAAACAGACCGACAAAGACAACTGCTGTCATGTCTTATTGGATGGCAGCTATCAAATCCTCCAGGGCTAAGCAGTTGCTGGGAGTTTGTTCTATTCCTGTATGGTTCTTGGGTAGAACGAGTACTTATAGACTTATAGGCATGGTCATCGCTTATACCAGCCAACAATTACCTGGTCTATAAGCGATGACCGCGCATGCCACGCCTGTCACTGGTACGGAGTATGGAATCTGGATTCACATCTACCAGCCCTCGTTGAATAGTGTACAGCATGATGAGTCTATGAGTACGTCACCTGTCAGCTAGTGGTTGCCAGCCAAGGTTGTTTACCATTTTCGATACTCAGCCTAGAGACCTGTCCCAGTAGTTGCGGTGTACTAATTGTGTCGCTCTCCTCTGGACCTGCTTCTGTCTGTTGATGTCAGAGCTTTGGTTTGGGGCCGTTGGTGCTTTTTGTGTCTCGGGAGAGTTGTGCCTCGTGATTGTGGTATTTTCTGGGTATCTTCACATATTTTAGCAGTGATGCTTTCTCTCTGGGACTTCCATTGCAGCTCTTCACTAATGCTGACTCCAAGATACTTTGCGCTACTCCATCCAGAACATGACCATGGAGGGTGCAAGTAGTAGCCCGTTGGAAATGTTTGTTGGTGTATAATCTGATAACTTGGCACTAGTCAGGATGACACTACATCTGCCATCTCCTCCCCATAGTCTTGTTACGAATTCGGGTCCAGTTGGAGACATTTTCCATTATCATCGCACTTGATATGTCTGTAAACTGGCGCATCATCGGCGAATAGCTGTAGACTTTGGCAGGTCTTTAATGAATGCTAGGAACAGAAGGTCCCCAAGAACTGTTCCTTGTGGTACCCCTGAAATGGCGTCTGCTTCTGCGGTGATGGAACCCTCCAGTAGTGTATGTTATTTGCGGTAGCTTAGGAAGGATTGGATCCAGTGCAAGGTTTCTCCTCTAACACCACAGAAGGCCATCTTGTATACAAGAAAAATGCCAAACGGGTTTTTCCATTGAAGAATAAAGGTAACATATCACTTTGAAAAATGGTTAATCAAAAGGTAAACCACGGACGACGCCCAAAAGCCCGGACATCACTTTTTTAAACGGCAGAATTTTTCCTTGAAAAGCCTGTCCGAAAATACAAACTTTTATAAAAAAAAAATGCTGGTTACTGATGTGGTCACCGGTAAGAATATAGAAGATGCTCAGCCACTGAAGCTACAACCTGCATAAGTGAAAAAAAAAAAAAAAAAAAAAAGAAGAAAATTACACACCCCCACCCCACCCGAAAAACTGCAACCTGCGTAAGTGAAAAAACAATCAATTTTGCTGCACACGCTTTCAACTTCAGGAGAGATAAGTACGTAACAAAAAAGTCAGAGCTGTCTCTCTTGCACGCGACAAGCCTACTGACCCTTATCTATGCCTCTACCAAATATTTTCAAAATATTTCAAACCATTAATAAGTTATGTAGTCTGTCTTCAGACTTTATCTTTTCTGTCATTTTCTCTTCTTTTCAAAGGTATACAATCTAATACAGCTTATAATGATTTGATAAGTTATGTCCCTTAGTGGAAAAGATGTGAAATGGGATTAAAGAGACAAATACAGCTACAGGAAGTGATAAAGAATGAAAAAAAATGCAGAAACGACTGGAGCCAGTCTAATAAGTTTATGAAGTGCACAAGAATTTGGCTTAGAAATTTGTTCAGGGTAGATAACTGGATAAAAAAGCAAAAAAAAAAAAAAAAAAAAAAAAAAAAGCAACTGTCCATCTTGCATTTGACACTCTTACTTGACCGGATATATGTCCCTACCAAATATTATTAAATTATCGCAAACAGTATGGGAGTTATGGCCTTACAATATTTCGGTTTCAGGGGAGATAAGTACATAAGGAAGAAAGTGACTCTCTTGCACATAACACCTCTTCTGGTCCTTATCTATGTCTCTACGTAATATTCAAAATATTTTAAACCATTTAGAAGTTATGGAGTGCATAAGAATTTGGCTGAGAAATTCCTTTGAGGAGCTAAGAAGAAAAAGTGACAAAGCAAGAGTTATCCTTCTTGCAAGGGAGACTCCTACTTGACCTAATATATGTCCCTACCAAATATTATCAAATTATCTCAAACAATATGGGAGTTATGGCCTCACAAGATTTCGGCTTCAGTGGAGATAAGTACATAACGAAGAAAGTAAGAGTTGTGTCTCTTGCACGTGACACCCCTACTGGCCCTCCTCTTCATCCCTGCTAAATATACAAGCAATCCACTGAAGAATAAACATAACATATAACTTTGAAAAAAGGTTAACCAAAAGAAAAAAGTTCGGACATCAGGGGAGATAAGTACATAACCAAGAAAGTGAGAGTTATTTTTCTTGCAAGCGACATTCCTACTGGTCCTCCTCTGCATCCCTTCCAAATATGAAAGCAATCCATTGAAGAATAAAGGTAACATATAACTTTGAAACAAAAAGGTTAAGTAAAAGGTAAACTCCGGACATCAGGGGAGATAAGTACATAACGAAGAAAGTGAGAGTTGCACACAAGACGCCTGCTGGTCCTCTTTTTTTTTTTTTTTTTTTTTATCCCTACCAAATATGAAAACAATCTATTGAAGAATAAAGGTAACATATAACTTTGAAAAAAAGTTAACCTCGGACGACTCCCGACGCCCGCCCGGACATCGCTATTTTAAAGGACGGATTTTTTTTTTTTTTTTTTTTTTTTTTTTCAAAAAAAAAAAAAAAAAAAAAGGTCCAAAAAGGCCTTGATGAGGCACTTTATCTAATGGTTTGGAGAAATCAAGCAGGAGCGCAGCTGGCTAGTGATACGTTGAAGAGTTCTGATGAGGCGTCTCGCAGGAGCGTCTGGCCCTGAGCCCATGCTGGTTGTCACAACGGATGTTGTGTCGTAGAAAGTGGTTTATAACACTCCTATCCTCTAGGTTCTTATAAGACACTGGTTAGTGAAACTGAGCGGTAATTGGAGAGTTGATGTCTGTCCCCTTTCTTGAATAGTGGAACGATATATTGGCTCCTCACCCGTCCCCCCCCCCACCTCCCGCACCCCCACCCCGAATGTCTGGAATAACTTGGTGAGGACAGGTGACATTTCATCTGCTGCCATTTTCAGATTGAAGGTCGGTATACTGACAGGTAACGTATCTTTATAGGTTTTGAGTTCCCAAAGGAGCTTTGCGACACCACTGATGGTAACCTTGATCCTTTGCAAGGTGCGAACTCGTACTTTTCTGTTGGATACTCTCTGTATACGTATAGGCTGATACAATTAGTTATTTAGCACGCCAGCTCTCTTGGTGCTTTCACTTTGCAGGAAGCCATCCGTCCCAATAAGAGTCGACACGCCCTATGACTATTATCTTTTGCTCTTTATGTAAAAGTAGAAACGTTTTGGGTTTGCATCAAGTCTACATTCACAATCTCTTGCATGTAACCTCTTTCAGTATCTCGGGTCTCTTTCTGCATTTTTGCACCGGGACCCGGGGTGGAGTGGGCTGGCTGTAAAGGTGATTTAACCCCGCGGTGGTTTATTCTACTGACCGTTCTAAGGCGGTAGTCCCGGTGTTGGTCTTGTTCTTTGTTGCTTTGTGGTTTATTCTGCGAGGGTTTTTGTTTTATGTCTGGCCTTGTGTTATTTTGGTCTTGTTTGTTTTTAGTCCTTTTAGCTTTGCGATTGCCTCGCTTGGGGAAGAGGGGGCTAATCTTAGTGCTTTTCGTACGTTTGTTCGATTTGTGCTTGTTTGATTTTGTCTGTTTCCTCTTCCTCTTGGTGTCTGGGAAGGGCTGCGGTTTGTGATTGTGGCACTCCCTGGACTTTTCTCTTATCTTTTTTGGAAATGTCTTGTATCTTATCCAGTCCTTGTTTTTCTTAGTCTTTTTGGCATTCCAGTGTGCTCTCTCTTTAAACTGCACAGCTCTTCGTAGACTGATATTTATATCCAATTGTGAGTTTGTCTGATACTGGATATCTTTGTAGGAACACTTTTTCTACAGAAGATGTAAGGCAGCCTTGAATGAAGCCCACATACATTCAACAGACTGGAAATTGGTCTTTGAGAAGGAGTGACAGAAGTGCTGCTAACTGCTGCTTAACTGTGTCAGTTTCTGCTTTCTTCCAAAGATAATTTTTCCTGCGGGGAAGTCTGACATGCAATGTGCTGTATCCAGCAGAAAAATATCGCGGTCACTCTTCTGGCCAATGGGAGGTAGTGGTTTGTAACGAATCTTGGAGCTTGGATGGGTTATGAATATAAGATCATGCGTGTTTTCTAAACTTGTTGGGAAGTCAACCAGTTGCTCTAGTCCTATGTCCATGGCGATGTCAAGATAGGTCTGGCTTACTCGTAAGGGGTAGTGCGATGAATACTCGTAAGGGGTAGTGTGATGAACTGAAGACTTTGTTGGTCGACCAGTCAGTTTCCGGGCATTGAAATACCCTCCTATGATATAAATGGTATTGTTACAGTGCTTATTCATCAGTTGATGAAACTTTAGATCTGATCGGACTGTAGCCAAATAGGAATCGTCTTGTCTGGGGAGTCGGTAATACAATGGCAAGATCATCTTCTTCCGGTGTCCAATGTCTGCCGACATCACTTTTTTTTTTTTTTTTTTTTTTTGTTGGCGATTTATTTTATATGAAACGATTTTGTTTCAATTGACCATATCTTATCAGAAACCATTTGTCTTTTCTGTTTCTGTCTTTTGTTATCAAATATTTACCCTAAATGATTAACGGCCAAATATTGGTCTAGCCTAGATGCGATTTCTATAGTAAAGTGTTCTTTTTTTTTTTTTTTTTTTTGTTTTTTTTTTTTGTTTTTTTGTTTTTTTTTTGCAATTTTTGTCTAAAACTAATTTTAACTTTTCTTTGGTTAATATTAGTGTTTCACAACAATGTTTTGAAATTTTCAGAATAATTGAACAAGTGTAACTTGTTGAAAATCTGTCGCCAAGTTACCTACCCTACAAATTTCTGCATAACTTCAGTTTTACTATGGAAACAAGTAAACATACTTGATTTTTTTTAAAACCACTGACTAGAATAAATCTTTTTGTGCATAGGCAGTTACCACAAATGGTGTTTGCATTAAATAATGACAAAAATTTACAAATTTACTTCTTCTGTGTAAAGCGCCAAGCAAAAAACGACCATCACGAAAACATGCCTAATAAGTATATAATTTTGACCCAATTAAACCCCACTTTTATGTATTAAAATTGGGTACATTATTTTTTCTTATTTCTGCTCAAAAACATAGATTGTGGGTACTCGTTAGAACCGCCTCTAACAAGTACCCACAATCTGATTTTTGAGCAGAAATATGAAAATTATCAGAGTTTTTAATCTGAAAATTTTCAGTTTTTGGAGGTGAAATTTTCAATATATTTGAATAGGCGTGTTTTCGTAATGTTTCTGAAACTGTCGAAACCACAGTAGGACTTTATTGTCTTCTTTGGCACAGCTATGAAGACTCCTCCATGGGGGTCCTGTGGCCCATATGGCTATAAGAACGAATGGGCTGACGTCACAGCCGCCATTGTTTTCCCTACACGGAGGTACCTTCCTCGGTTTTTATCCTTATATAGATTAATCCTTTATCAATTGACAAAACTTGAAAAACTGTCAAAATATTAAAAAAAGTAATTACTTTTGTTAAAAGAGAATAAGTTGTCCTTATGCTCATTATCAGGATTTAGTGAATCTTAAACATATTCTTTTAAATATTCCAGCTAAAATTTGGTTACTGTAGGCGAAGAAAACCAAAGTTATCACCTCCATCGAATGAGACAAAATGGAGGATGTCATAACTTTTTAGGGTTCCTTTTGCCTGAAGAGTTCCATGCCGATCGTCCCTATAGCTTTTTTTCAAATGTTATATTTTCCTGTTATGAATACCTTCCTCGTTTTCTGAACTTCACAATCGTATATAATTTGATTATATTCATTTCGGTCTTTTTGCTTTCTGAGATTCCCGAAAATCGGGGTTGGACTCTTTATCAGTGTGAATGAAATAACAGCTGATAATTCTCAGTCCAAATGCACATATGGCTTTTATGATATTATGATAATCAATAGGCATCTAAGTCATTTTTTGTTTTATTACAATTATCAGGAATTTTGAATTCAATATTATACTTTTGCAGGCGAGATGAATATTTCTCGAAAGAGCTATCAGAACAGAACAGAACATAAACTTTATTTGAAAATGACACATCTCAGGCCACTGACGTGGCATATGGGAACAATATATATTCATATACCATACTAAGTGACGCACAAATCTAACTTGAAAAGAATGTTTAAATGCTGACAAAAGAGAATACAGAAAAAAAAATAATTATAATAAAAACTCGCAGCATTAAAGCAGATGTACAGCGCCATTTCTAAAATACTAAATAACGGATTACCATCTTTGTATATTGGCATCATCTCGTCATAAACTTATCTTCTACGAGAGAGAGAGAGAGAGAGAGAGAGAGAGAGAGAGAGAGAGAGAGAGAGAGAGAGAGAGAACAGATATACCTTAAACTATAAACTACTGATGGAATCTTTTACATATAAGTGAAATAAATAAACTTAAATTTTTTTAAGATTTTAATATTACTGCTATTGAAAAGTAGGTTAAATTTGTATGTATTTGGTCTTTCTGTGTTAAAAGGCAAAAGATATTTGCGTCTATCTGACTTAAAGATAGGACATTCAAATAAGTAATGAAACTCGTCACCTAACATGTCTATCTGACATAAAGTACATTTCCTTTCGGAGTGTTCAATATTTTCCCATCTACCTGTTTCGACTGGAAGATTATGATTACTACAACGAAATTTTAAGATTGGTAAAAAATAGTATTCTGGAACCAGTTTCAAATATTGTTCAAATACTATCTCGTGCTTAAATATTTTATAAGTTAAACCTTTTGAAGATCTCTATTTTTTCGTGCCAATACTGCAATTCCTGACTTTTCATAATAGTTGAAAGGTTTAGCTTCCGGAATCCAATATTAATTACCGAAATCCAACTATATTATCAAGTTTACCATGATTTGTGTGAATTTAGACATATACACTGTTAAATAATATGTGAACAGATAATATGGCCAAGTTTGGAAGAATTTTTTAGAATAATAACAATTTGATTAACGTTTTTTACAATTTTGGAATCTACCGAAATCCAATATTAATTGCCGAAATCCAAATATATTATCAAGTTTACCATGATTTGTATAAATTTAGACATATGCACTGTTAAATAATATATAAACAGACAATATGGCCAAGTTTGGAAGACTTTTTTGGAATAATAACGATTTTATTAACGTTTTTTTTTTTTTTTTTTTTTTTAATATTTTTCATGGGTAGAGTTACTTCCCTTCGTAGCTTAGCTCTGTGACGCGTACACAGAAATATTCGCTGTATTCTGTGTCATCTGCTGAATTGAATCCGGGTCGTTTCGCCCGTGGGTCGTTTCGCCGGGTCGTTTCGCCTTGGGTCGTTTCGCCCTTGTTTTTGGGGTGGGTCGTTTCGCCCTTATTAGGTGGGTCGTTTCGCCCGTGAGTCGTTTCGCCCGTGAGTCGTTTCGCCCTGGATCGTTTCGCCCCAATATATTATAAGGCCCATACGGACATACAGATAGACAAACTGGAGGGAGGGTGAGATGGGTGGGTGGATAGATGGATGGATCATAGATATTATAAGGCCCATACGGACAGATAGACAAAATGGATGGATGGATGGATGAATGAACGAATGAATGAATGAATGATTTAATGGATGAATGAATGTATGAATGAATGATTTAATGGATGAATGAATGAATGAATGAATGAATGAATATATTATAAGGCCCATACGGACATACAGATAGACGAACTGGATGGACAAATGGAGGGAGGGAGGAATGGGTGGATAGATGGATGGATCATAGATATTATAAGGCCCATACGGACAGATATACAAAATGGATGGATGGATGGATGAATGAATGAATGAATGGATGAGTGTGTGTGTGAGTGTGTGTATGTATGTATATATGTATGTATGGATGGATGGTGCGTGGGATAGATCGTTTCGGCTCAATTTTAAGGCCCTTACAGACAGATAGTTAAACTGGATGGATGGCTGGATGGATGGATAGATGGGCGGACGGACGGATGGAAACAGACAGGCAGACGGATAGATAGATAGATAGATAGATAGATAGATAGATAGATAGATAGATAGATAGATAGATAGATAGATAGATAGATAATTAATGTCATTATGTGGTTGCTTTGACAGTATTATTAATTATACGAAATGACAGAAGTGTGAAAACATGTGCGCGTTAATTGATAAAGGCGTTAATCCATTACGGTAATCCTTTCAGGCTTATAAACACAAATTAACGAAGGTTACTCATACCTGTTAATTAAAGACGGTGTTTGGCCCTTGTCTTTGGCGGCGAATGGCGGCCGACGTTCCTGAAAAGGCTTTAATGATCCACAAAAAATTTATGCACAACTTATTTTTGTTTTAAAAAATGCTTTTATGTGCCGACCGTAGTGTATATAAATGAATTTCAGTCCACATCGCATCATTCATCTTTGAAATCTTCTTCTGATTGTCAAAGAATCTCTAGTTATGTCTGAGTTGTGCATTTCGTGTAATTTCTCTGTTGGTCGTCGGCAAGCAGTAACTTGCGATGTTTGTGGTAGAAAGCAACATCGTCTTTGCGGAACAGGTAACTTATTTACTTTTTATGTATTTAATTTTAAACGCCATTCTTTACGAGACAGGTATGTTTATTTATTTGTTAATTTCAAGGTCATTTCAGCTGTACATGAGAAGTAAGTTTATTTATTTATTTTATTTATACTCATCAAAATAATTTAAGGGCCACTTAGTGCAAATTTCCATATATGCAAACGTTGGCCGGGTATATAACAATACATGTATATTTATGAGATTTTTGTACTTATCGCATATGCGAACAGCGAAGGCTCAGGCGCGACTGCGCATCCGCGCAGTCACACCAGAGCCTTCTCTGTTCGCATACACGGAGTAAGAATCAGACGTCTAGCAACACTAGATGGCTGAGCATGCGCACTTGAAGAATGCATTTACGAAAAGTACCATTATCTCGTGTCACGGCTCAATTCGCGAAGTCACGCCAGAGCCTTCGCTGTTCGCACACATGTAGTATAGAACTAGACGAAGGTTCAGACCAAGAATCAGTCATCTAGAACCAATAAGTGGCTGTACATGCGCATTTGAAGAATGTCATTACGGAAGACGAAAAGTTCCATTATCTCGTACGACGGCTCATATGTCTTTTGGTTGCTGGACTATGAAACGGTGCACGTTCCTCATGAGTAAGGGGTTTTCTCCAGTATGAATCAGGACCCCCCCCCCAAACCCGCACTCACCTAAAAATTATCGTGGGAAAGTCCAGGCCACCGTAAATATCTCCAAACATGGCCTGGCTCAAGCCTTGGTGCTTTAATAAAAAACAAGGGCGAAACGACCCACCAAATATTAGGCGAAACGACCCACGGGCGAAACGACTCAGGGCGAATCGACCCAGGGCGAAACGACCCACGGGCGAAACGACCCGGGACCGCTGAATTAGCCCAGAAAGTGGTAAAGGTTAAGTTTGGACAAATCCAAATCCATTTAAATGAAGTATTAGTGGGAGAGTTTTTACAATCGTCAGGCTACCGATTTACATGCAGTTATATGCAAAACAAAACCAACACTATGCTTTATATCTTGACATTTTATGCTTGATATCGTCTCCAGTGGAGACAATTTGGAGGAAAATCAAAGCTTTATTTATTGGAAAAAATATGAAAAATATTTCGCTGTGTTCCCCCGTATTTCTGTGTACCCGTCACAGAGCTAAGCTACGAAGGGAAGTAACTCCACCTATGAAAAATATAAAAGCATTAATAAAATCATTATTATTCCAAATAAATCTTCCCAACTTGGCCCTATTATCTATTTATATATTATTTAACAGTGTATATGTAAATTTACACAAATCATGGTAAACTTGATAATATATTTGGATTTCGGTAATTAATATTGGATTTCGGTAGATTCCGAAATTGTAAAAAAACGTTAATAAAATCGTTAATATTCCAAACAAAATCTTCCAAACTTGGCCATATTATCTGTTTATATATTTAACAGTGTAACAGTGGATTCCGGTAGATTCCGGTGACATTGGATTTCGGTAATCCCAAAGGGTTCAGGACAACTCGGCCCAAAGACAAGTCGGCCCAGGACAACTCGGCCCATAAAAAAGTCGGTCCAAGACAACTCGGCCCAAGTCGTCCTTATTTCAGAAGACAACTCGGCCCAAACTGCAGAAGACCACTCGGCCCATAAAAATCAGACCAGGCACCTCTTAATGTATTGAAATAATTGAATGGTGGCACTTTTATAGTTCTGTACCTGATGAATTCAGATAGCGAAACAAATTTGATCACAAGCTAAGGAAGCTAAATATACATATAACCGTAGTACTTTCTGGACATATATGATTTATACAGATCATGTCGGCAAATAAAAGAAAATATTCAAATAAAGGTTGACAATTTGTTATTGTTCAAACTTACTAACCATTAACCTTTGTCGGTTAAAGGATGACAATTAACACTTAGTGTATTTCAGTGCTGGTCGTTAATTAAATCAAACATTTAAATAGTTTAAGTTTGAAAATTAAGTCATTAAAGGAGATTAACTGTTGATTACTGATTAAAGGTGATTGGCCGCTGATTACCACCGTTCATGAAAGTCTCTAATAATTTTTTTAAAGTTCGATTTTTTCACTTCTTTTTATGACTGAATTCAAAGAATTAGATAAATAGATAGATAGATAGATAGAGAGAGAGAGAGAGAGAGAGGGATGGGTGAGCTGGATGGATCTCACGCACTTTTATTTCCAACTTTGAATAAATTGTTTCGATCACTTACATTATGCTGCTATAACCATCAGATGTCATTTAAGTTAGAATATGTACTTTAGCGATCTGATCTAAGACGTCTGGCACATGCTTTTTATTCATCAGGTACAGAGCAATAAAAGTACCACCATCCAATTATTTTAATACATTAAGAGGTGCCTGATCTGATTTTCATGGGCCGAGAGGTCTTCTAAAGTTGGGGCGATTTGGACCGAGTTGTCTTCTGAAATTGGGACGACTTGGGCCGAGTTGTCTTGGGCCGACTTTTTTATGGGCCGAGTTGTCCTGGGCCGACTTGTCTTTGGGCCGAGTTGTCCGTAATTCATCCCAAATACCCTTTTATGTCCGTTTCGCCCCAATATAAAGAAAAGCAAGTGGGGAGGCTTCCGTAATTTTTTTGGGCTGGTCGACTACTATATTTAATCTGCCACTAGTTCATTTTCTACAACCATTTTCCAACGAATTATAAATGCAAACAAGTAAAATAAGTTATCTTTACCTAAATAATTTTCTAAAGACTCGCGGTAGTGGACACAGCACTAGGGAAAACGGTACGCTAATTTGAAATTACTGTATGTTAGACTAGATATCTCCCTAGAAATCCAGGAAGTATGGAGGAGGGAGGAGAAAAAGGCGAAGAAGACAATCCATTTTCTTTCAAAAAGTTCGTTTCTAAGAAAGACAAAAAGAAAGAAGATGCTGGTAAAAGCGGAGAAGACGATGATTTCGATATATTTGACATGTCAGACAATGCGAGTCAAAGGAAACGAGAGAAACCCCGACAAGTATTGCTGGTAGAAGAAGGTACCGTCTTAGGGTCATTAGTTTTCGCGATAGGTTATATTTTTCAGATAAAATTTTTACTGGTGTACTGGTTTTTACTGGTCCAATGAAATGCATTCACGAGGACCAGTGATCTCTAGCTCTCACCCAAGTGTCGAAAGTTTTGAGGACCCTGTCACTAAATTCACATCACTTTTGAGATCTAGAGACTAGTCTTCGCAATCGTTGGCTCTGGTGAATGAATATCTGTTGATAGGTGCAGGACGATCGCCCCACAGACAAGTCATCCCACATAAAAACTCATCCTGACAACTTACCCCAGATTTATCAAGAACATTAAGATGTGTCAAAGCCTATTTTCTGGAAAAAAAGAATAAAACTATTTCAAAATGTCATCTGAAATTTTTACCCAGAGTGGATCCAAAGCATTATAATGCATAAAAAAAAAAAGTGTACTACATTCATAAAAGGTAAAACAAAAATAATTACATTGTACCTGTATCACACAAACAGTGCTGCCAACATTTGCAAGCATTCCATGTAACAGCATACACAAATCGTACAATTATGTGCCATAATGTTTAATTAAACAGCGTTGAAAACCAGTCTGGATTAGTTTGAAGTCGAAATTTTGTGGGACCAGTCCAGTAGGCCTTCTTATTTGTTTGTGTACTTTTCATTGGTTTTCAACAACCAATGACAATGTACTAACTTGTTGAAAATTCCCGCCGTTGTACAGCTTTCCCTTAGTTCTCATACCAGCGCAGTGAAGGAGGAAAATCAATGAGATTTTGAAATTGTTTTTCACCCACCCACTGCCTCCCTGGTTAATTCAAATCTATATCTCGTTCTTATACATAGAGGGAGATTAGCTGTTTTTTTTTTGTTTTGTTTTTTGTGTGTGTTTTTATTTAAGGTTGAAGGATATATTAAATCTGTCAAATCATATGTCTTTCAACGACTACTTAAGTTATGGGTAGAACGGCCGTGTTTCTTGTTTAAGTGTATGCCTACCATAACTATATTATAGGAGATACGAGGTTAGATATCTTGAGTATGAGGCAGTTTGTGTATCAACTTATCAATGCCTCATTCTGATTCTAGTCTTCGGTTGTACATACAGAGTTCTCGGAAACGCCGAATCCGGCGTATTTTTACGCCTATTTTTGCTTTTGTACGCGTAAAATTTCCTTCCGAGGATTCTCATTTACGCTCTATTGCCGCCGGATGTCCAAACTGAACTTCAAAGGCGTACCGCGGACTTCCGAAATTTCTTTTGTCCGTCGAAATCGATACCCGAGATGTCCAAAAATTGTCAAAAAGCCCGCCCACTTTTAATGAGTTGTATGATGTTTGCCCCGCCTACTTATTGGAAATTCGCTACCTGTGTTGACTGAGCTTTAAGGACGTCCCACTTCCCGCTTGCGGGAGTTTTATTGACATCGGTGTCAAGCGTCGCGGCACCCTTTTGATGGCTGCGTGATCACTGTGTGTATTTGTCACGCGTGCTGAGTTGATTAATTGATGTTTATATAATTAAACTTTCTTCTGCGACACCCGAAAATATTCGGTGAAATTATATGAAGTCATTATTATTTTTAAATATTCACGTCTTAAAATCTTAAATTATTATTTTGCTAAGAACGTGTGTCGTCTGAAAACACCTCAACACTTCCGGGAGTTACCGAGTGAAATTGAATAAATAAATAACAATTATGCACAGAACGCAAATTTAAATCTATTCGAATTTAGAAGCTTATGTTTGTCATGACAACAAAAGCAATTTTTCAAATGAGAAGAAAACATATTTTTCGTCAAAATTTCGGAAAACCCGTTTCTAAATTCGTAGCCTTGTTCCGGTTGCGCTGTTTACCAGCGCGGAAAAGACGCAAAGTAAGTCTAAATATAGGCGAATTGCGATGGTTTTGCTTGCTATTCTCCGCGAACGAACGTATTGCTGTTGGTAACTCATCGAGAGCTGCCTTTTATTTGTTTGTTGTTGCACGAGTCGGCGCCGTTTTCCCGCAATTTTTGTGAAGTAAGCAACTCGCTCGCTCGTGTTGATCAGCTTCAATCCGAGCAAATATTTCATTAAATACATTTCTGCAAAATAATTTCAGCATAGTTTGTTTTTAAGAAAACATGTTTTGGGTGTTTTCTCTTATGTATTTTCTTTTCTTTTTTTCTTTCTCTGGGCTTTGAAACGAACGCGGTTGGACCAATGTTGGTGCTTTCTATAAGGTCCGACATACAAGTACAGACTTTCCAAAAAGATGCGATCGAATTTTAATAAGCGACAAGAATATGTTTAAAACACATCTAAGAGAAGTGTATATCATGATGATTCTGTGTGACACTGAATTAAGAACCTACTAAAGAAAGTGCAGGTTGCCGCAGCAGGGAAAAAAGTGGGACTTCCTAGTTTTTCCTGTGGGACTTCCACATTTGAGGGGTAGGAAGTCTGGGACTTCCTGAGTCTGGAAGTTAATGGAAGTCCTGTCACTATTTCCTAAGCCCCAAAAGCTTTTGGATCCTTACCAGACACTCTGTGGTCAAGGTTAATAGTTGAAAAATGAAGTTGTCCAGACAATGTCCTTAAATATTAAGTTTTCATATTTAGCCGAAAACTCCAAGTTTTCTAGGTCAAACTCCTATTTTTCAATTTTAACTCCAACTTTTCTCAGAGATGGATTCTTAAACTCCTGCTTTCAAAATCCTAGTGAGAACTCTGACATATTGTAAATATATAGATTCCGGCAAACATTAAATGTTTTAAGTGACAATAGCCTTGTATCTACATTCAATCCAGAAAGCTGTTTAATTTAATATGATTAGGCATTTTTTTTTTCAAATACTAGAGATATACATATACTGTTAAGTTTAAAGTAGAAATTGATGCCAAGACAAGTTGGTCCGAGAATTTAAACAACAGTAAGCGGTAAATCAAAGACATTTTTTACAATAAAATAACTGACAAGTCTATCGATGAAGTCATTCTTTAGTCTTTTATTTGCCTTTAATTGGATGCCATGGAAAACTGCATGCAAAACAAAAGGCTTTAATTATATCAGGCCAAAGCTATACTGGCACTCAGTAAAGACTGTGTTTCAAGCCCTAATGTTAAGTTGAAAGTACTAAAGTGATTAAAGGCAATTTTCAATGTTAACTGATTTCACATTGAAGATTAAAAATATGGATAATTATCATCATCATGCTGATGGATGAATGCCGGATGGACAGACGTCAAACGAATAGATGCATTAACGATTTTATTAACGTTTTTTTACAATTTCGGAATCAACCGAAATCTAATATTAATTACCGAAATCCAAATATATTATCAAGTTAACCATGGTTTGTGTAAATTTAGACATTCACACTGTTAAATAATATATAAACAGATAATATGGCAAAGTTTGGAAGATTTCTTTGGAATAATAATGATTTTATTAACGTTTTTATATTTTTCATAGGTGGAGTTACTTCCCTTCGTAGCTTAGCTCTCTGACGGGTACATAGAAATACTGGGGAACACAGCAAAATATTTTTCATATTTTTCCAATAAATAAAGCTTTGATTTTTCCTCCAAATTGTCTCCACTGGAGAGGATATCAAGCATAAAATGTCAAGATATAAAGCATAGTATTGGTTTTGTTTTGCATATAACTGCATGTAAATCGGTAGCCTAACGATTGTAAAAACTCTCCCACAAATACTTCATTTAAATGGATTTGGATTTGTCCAAACTTAAACTTTACCACTTTCTGGGCTAATTCAGCAGATGACACAGAATACAGCATCTGATCAGTCTGTTTTTTTTTTTTTTTTGTTTTTTTTTTTTATTTCACAATGGTGATTAAAAATATGGATAATTATCATCATCATGCTGATGGATGGATGCGGGATGGACAGACATCAAACGGATAGATGCATTAAAAATTGATATGTTATAAGCTGACATAAAATAATAATTATGATTATGACAGGGATAAGGCTTAGCACTCGCCCATTTGCCCAGAGCAAGTGGAAATTCGGCTGGGTCCCTAAAATTATCCATATGGTCGCTCAGCTGGTGAGCATGATTGCTTGGGGACTGTGATTTTAATTGAGATCGATTGTTTATAAACATGTTGGCCATTTTGTTGCGATTGCACTGAAGCGGATATCAATCTTCTATCTTGATGAATTAAAATCCATCACCTCAAAGTCTAACTTTACACTATTATTCTATTCTAAATATTCAGTTCTTTTCACGAGGCAGTTTTGCTCTTTAGAAAACAGTGCTACCCAATACCATCCATTCTGTAAACTGTTCTGACCTACCCATCTCCCATAAATATTATAAAATACATAAAGAAAAAATTGTAAGCTTCATGACCTTTAAAATTAAACAACAACTACTTTGTTATGTCGTTACCAGAGAGGACTGCTTTTTACTCGGTATAGTCCGGCTTACTTTCAGTGGTCCTGCATTTTACCAGTAATGACTAAGGAGTTTTCTCCCTTCTAAAAATTGCGTCGACCATGAGCATTCTGCTCTGGTTTTTCCTTTGAAATGATCTATCGTTTCTTGCATGCCAATTTGCAAAATGTGGCGCTACATATCTGGTGTAACCAAACCGGCAGAGAAAAAGAAGAAACATTATATAAGCATGAGGAAATATAGCTCTAGATAAGAGTGGGTATTTTGTGATAATTTAGCAATACTTTGTAAATGAGTACCCATAACCATAGTAGCCCTGCACATATGGTTATTTTTGCCCAAAATGACCAAAAAGTTGAGATAGGCTTGATATATACTGTATCTATTAATGGTCAATAGATACAGTATATATCAAGCCTATCTCAACTTTTTGGCCATTTTGAGCAAAAATAACCCTGTACATGCCTCCCCACAATGCCCACAACATGTTTTCACTGAGAAATAAGGAAACTGGATACAAAATACCCACTCTTATCTAGAGCTATGAAACGTAAATATTACAATCAATGAAAAGATTTAGTTAATACAAATGAAATTTTTTATAAAATTGATTGCAGTTTTTATCCTTGTGTGCAGTTTAAATCCTGGGCCCCTTAAAATTCAAATGTTAGGGGCCCAGCTGGCTCCTGAGAAAAAAATGTCAGTCTTTATCCCTGTGTTGATAATAATAATATTAATAATAATATCAGTTTCTTCAACAAAGTGATATTCCATAACTGTCCGGTTACTTCACATTTACTTGTCTGTTTTGTTGTCTTTCATTAATTATCATTTATTGATCTATTGATTTATGTTAATAATTATGTCCCCTACCATAGAGGGGAGGACATATTGTTTTTAGTGCAGATCCCGTCAGCGTCAGCTCTTGTCTGCACTCTATCTCCTTAATGAATGGATGGATTTTGGCCAAACTTACACAAATTTATCATTGGGTGGGGGAAAAATGCTGATTAGTTTTTGATGACCTTGACCCTGTTTCAAGGTCACACAAGGACTTAGATTGTTGGAAAAAGCTGAAAAATTGCTTGTCCGCACCCTATCTCCTGAAGGAACAAATGGATTTTGATCATACCTGCACATGTAGATTGCTGGGACATGTAAAAGAACTGATTAGATTTTGGTGACCATGACCCCATGTTCAAGGTCACATGATGGCTTAGATGGCTGGAAAATGGCATGTCTGCACCCTATCTCCTGAGTGAATGGACGGATTTTTACCAAACTTGTACATCTATATTGTTGAGACATGGAAAAAAACTGATTAAATTTTGGTGACCTTGACACTATTTTAAAGGTCAGATTGTTGGAAAATGGCTTGTCTGCACCCTATCTCATGAAAAAATGGATGGATTTTGACCAAACTTGCACAACTATATTGCTGTGACATGAAAAAGAACTGATTAGATTTTGGTGACCTTGACCCCATTTTCAAGGTCACACAAGGGCTTAGATTGTTGGAAAAGGCTTGTCTGCACCCTATCTCTTGAAGGAATGGATGGACTTTGACCAAACTTACACAACTATATTGTTATGACATGCAAAAGAACTGATTAGATTTTAGTGTTTTGATCTCATTTTCAAGGTCACATGAGGGCTTAGACTGTTGGAAAATGGCTTTTCTGCACATCTCCAGAATGAATGGATGAATTTTGACCAAACTTGTACAGCAATTTTGTTGAGACAGGGACAAGAACTGATTAGATCTTGGTGACCTTGACCCATTTTCAAGGTCACAGGGGAGCTCAGATTGTTGGAAAATGGCTTGTCTGCACCCTATCTCCAGAATGAATGGAAGGATTATGACTAAACTTGTACATCGATATTGTTGTGACAAAGAAAAGAACTGATTAGATTTTGGTGACCTTGACCACATTTTCAAGGTCACACAAGGGCTTAGGTTGTTGAAAAATGGCTTGTCTGCACCCTATCATGAAGGAATGGATGGATTTTGACCAAATTTGCACAACTATATTGTTGTTACATGAAAAAGAACTGATTAGATTTTGATGACCTTGACCCCATTTTCAAGGTCACAGGAGGGCTCAGATTGTTGGAAAATGGCTTTTCTGCACATTATCTCCAGAATGAATGGATGGAATTCGACCAAACTTGTACAGCAGGAACAAGAACTGATTAGATTTTGGTGACCTTGACCGCATTAGATTTTGGTGACCTTGACCCCATTTTCAAGGTCACACTAGGGCTGAGATTTTGGAAAATTGCCCCCATTGACCACATACACACAAATAAAATGATAACATAGATACAACCTTTTTCAACCATACATTTTGTAGGTCTGTCTGATAGGTGGGGGACGTACCTTTTCCTCAGAAAACACTGTTCTAGTTCATTCATTTGTCCATGATAGCTCAATAGCTTATGAGCTTGCATACAGATCTGCCATTTTTGTCACACCTGCTTTAGCATGGGCAACTTAGGCGTGCAAGTTTCCATCTGTTCGTCCGTCCATTTGTCTTTCCATCAACATTTACCCTGGGTGTCTTGTGTGCGCAACTCCTACAGTTTTGTACCGATCATTTTGAAACTTTGCATGTGTTTTCTTCATGGTATGAAGATGTGCATGTGGTTTGGATATAATTGTTTGGTTATTTTTTGTCAGTTTTTCCACATTGTGAACTTAGTCATTTTTCACCTCAGTACATATGTATATAGACAGTGGGTACCTCTTGTGAGCGAAACTCCTCTTACAGCTTTATACTGATTGTTTTGAAACTTTGCATGTGTTTTCTTCATGGTATGTGGATGTGCATATGGTTTGGGTATAATTGTTAGAACATTTTTTGTCACTTTTTTCCACATTGTGAACTTAGTCTTTTTTCACCCTTAATATATAAACAATGGATACTTCTTGTGAGCGCAACTCCTCTTACAATTTTGTATCGATCATTTTGAAACTTTGCATATGTTTTCTTCATGGTATGAGGATATACATGTGGTTCAGATATTATTGTTAGATAATTTTTTGTTTGTCACTTTTTCCACATTGTGAACTTAGTCATTTAACACCCTTTATTACGCTCAATTTTCAGCGCTTAAACTTTCCACTCCGTTTCAATTACTCCGTTTGTCCACGAAAGAATTGAGTTAGCAAATCTCTGTGCAAGAGAGTAACCCTTTATATACATGTACAAATGTACATGTATATGAACAATTGGTACCTCTTGTGAGTGCAACTCCTCTTACAGTTTTGTACCAATTATTATGAAACTTTGCATGTGTTTTCTTCATGGTATGAGGATGTGCATGTGATTTGGATGTAATTGTTAGATTATTTTTTTCACTTTTTCCACATTGTAAACTTAGTCATTTTTCACCCTCAATATATAGACAGTGGGTACCCCGTGAGCACGTCCTCATACAGTTTTATACTAATCTTTTTGGAACTTTGCACATGTTTTCTCCATAGTCTGGAGATGTGCATGTGCTTTTCATATAATTCTTGCCATATTTTTTGTCACTTTTTTGTTCTTTTTGAACTTTGTCATTTACTGACCTCAGTTGTATAGACAGTGGGTACCACGTGATTGCAACATCTCATACAATTTTAAACCGGTCTTTTTGAAACTTTTCACATGTTTTCTGCTGGGTCTGCAGAAGTGCACGTTGTTTGGATATGATTTTTATACTTATTTTTGTCACTTTTTCCACTTTAACTTTGCCATTTTCTTAACCTCAGATTTTTTTCCACATTGTGAAATTAGTCATTTTTCACCATCAATATATAGACAGTGGGTACCTTGTGAGCACAACTCCAATATTTTTGAAACTTTGCGCATGTTTTCTCCATAGTCTGAAGATCTGCATCTGCTTTTCATATAAACCTTGTCTTAATTTTTGTCACTTTATCAACCTAGCACTACTAAGAATGAAATAAACCTATATTCTGATTGTGGCTCCTGTGACTTTTGCCCAAGCAGGTGCTACGCCGTCTTCCGTAGAATTCTGGTTTGTAACAATTAGGCTCTGAGTTCAGGAGTACTGAAGTACAAATCTGTGTTACGAACTTGCTAATTTATATAGGGAAAAGTGGGATTTGCAGGGATATACATTATTAATTTTCCTATTCAGTCTGCTCGGTAGCATTGATTGTGGGCATTAGTACTTGTTAGAACCGCCTTACTGGGATGTTTCTGATTAGTGCCACAATCTATGTATGAAGCAGAAATGAAAAAACTACCTTAGATTATTGCCAGACAAAAATCATTTCTAGTGTCTTAAAAGATAGCATTACATTATTACATTTCATTGATACGTTATAAATAGATGGATAGATAGATAGAGGGATACGTAAATGGAAGGAATTTATATAAGGAAAAGTGGAGTTTGAAGAGTTATACATTTTTTTCCCTATTTTTTCCCTCTTAAACTAGTGTCATTATTGCAAAAATATGTTATCTTTAGATAGATAGATAGATAGATAGATAGATAGATAGATAGATAGATAGATAGATAGATAGATAGATAGATAGATAAAAGAACAATAATCACTTATTTGTTGTTTAAGTTTTCTTTGAATATAAACTGCTACCACACAAAGCAACCAAAGCAATTTAATATACCTTTAAATAGTATTGTGGCTAATAGGCCGACTAAAGTAATTAAGTAATTATTACAACAATGGATACTGTTGTGCAATATGCATTTTTAATTTTTTTTTTTTTTTTTTGGTTTAAACCCAGTTCATAAGGCTTATGTGCACTTGGTAAATGAGAGGGGAAGGTCGGGGTGACTTTTACTTGTGGGAAGAGTTGTCTTATGAGTGTAGAGCGAGTTGTCTTTGGGGTGAGTTGTCCGTAATTCCTATTGATGTATCACCAGTTAAATATTCTGATTCTGACCAAAGAGGTAAACCTAGCCACACCATCCTCCTCACCTCCAGCAGAGGAAATAATTGAATCTGGAGAGGCATTTCAATCTTTAATGGTTAAAGGGAAGAATGAGCCCTTGCATACATATGTACATGTATGTCAGTTATTGCAACAAGGGACTGAAAAGTCAAGGAATGATGATTTCTACAACCCCTAATTTTGTGGGAGAGGAGTGGGGAATAAGGTCACCTGCTGAACTCTGTTTTTCTTTGATGAACGTATCCGATAATGATGATCCTCACACACTAAAGATCACTTGTCATGTGCTAGGTGGTATGTACCATGTTTATCCAAAGTATTATTTGCACAGACAGGCATGGCAGAAACATCAGCTGGTGGCAGTTTACCCAGAGTAGACACCTCAGAACTGTGCAAGTAAGGTCAGCAAGATGGTTAAAACATCTAGTTTATAATTAAAAATAATGCAGGCCAATGTGAGTTTATTATTATTTTTTTTTATTTATTTTTTTTTCAGATACACATACCACAGAAAAGCCAAAGAAGAAAGCAGGGAAGAGTGAAAACCCTTTTTCATTTAAAAAGTTCTTATCAAGCAGTGCAGCTAATAAGCCATCTTCAAGCAGAAAAGAACATTTAGATCCTGCAGGAAGTAACATTCTTCCAAATATTGCCAGTGACTTGCCTGACTTTGTACAAGACCATTTCTGTGATTCCACCGGCTCCTCTGCTAGAGGACTGGAGCTACCAAACTTTGCTTTAGATCATCACCATTCTGCTAGCACAGAACCCTTTCCTCGTGATCATGTTAGAGCTTCCAGTTTTAATGTGCCATCGGATAATTTGGACGCTCATCATGAATTACATAACAATGAAAATGAATTGGATAGTCAAGATATTTTGCACTCACATAATACGAGTGGAACAATACAAAGATTACCTGACTTTTTATCTGATGGGGCTTTTAGTGGGAGCAGAAGTCCTCCTGCTGATTTAACAGATACTTTAGTCAGAGTAGAGAGTCCTTTCAGTGACAGGGATACAGAGTATGAGTTACAGAGGGTAAGAATTTGTGCCATATTCATAGGCATAGCCTCATTAGGTACTATATGTATGTCAGGGGAATTGTTAAGGAGGAGAATTTGATGATGATTTAGGGATAATTTTCTCCAGATCTCCATAAAAACATATGTTGTGGGTACTCATTAGAAGTGCCTCAGTGAGGCGCTTCTAATGAGTACCCACAACATATGTTTTTATGGAGAAATAAGAAAAATTATCCCACAGTTATCACCAAATACTCCTTACCAATTCCTCTGGTCTGTGCATAAGGAAAAAAATATTTGCACTTCAGAACATCAAACATAAAAATTTTAAATACTTCCCTCCTTTGTCATAGAGACTTTTCTTTAAGCAAAGAATTTGCTCCTTTTGGGAGCAAACTCTTTCCTGTATGAGAAGTTCTGATTTTGGAAGGGATAAGTAAAATATTTTGAGATTTTAACTGGGTATGCCTAAAAATAATTCCATTCTGGCCATGCCTCTGCATGCTGCTCTGGATAAAAGGTAGCCAGGTAAACATTTTTTTTTTTTTTGCCCATGAAAACTCGTGTTCAACAGTTGTGGTACTCATTAGAAGCATCTGGCTGAGGTGCTTCTAATAAGTACCCACAACCTAATGTTTTCAGATAGCTAATTAAGAAAATAATCTCTCTTTTCTGGAGTATTAAGATGCCATGCCCATTTTTAATTGTCAGCCAATCAGATTACTTAAATCAGATTGTTGATATAAATGCACATACTGAATGACAGACAGTGCAGATCCAGATCAGTTGGCTTCTTCAGAGTCTTTGAATGTTATAGCATGCACTAGCCTGCAGTGATGGGCATTTATCAGACTACACAACCGTACATCATAACTCCAGACAAAGTGCTGTTTCAACCAAAAAGTATTGATGTACTCTTATACATGTATCTCCATGAATGTTGTGGGTATTCATTTAACCTTTCTCTTGCTGAACTTGATATGTCCTGTCTTAGCGAACAGTGTAGATCCAGATCAGTTGGCTTCTGAAGAAGCCAACTGATCTGGATCTGCACTGTTTGTCATTTAATATGTGAATTTTTATCAAAAACTCAGATCAAGTAATCTGACTGGCTAGAAATTAGAAGTGGGCGTGGCATCTTAATTTATTCAGCAAGGCAAGGTTAATAGAAGATTGTAATAAGTACAGCAACATATGTTTTCATGGAGAAATAAGAAAAAAAAATTCCCTGATACCAGGGGTACCCCCATCTTAACTAGAGCTATGGTACATTGGTTGTCATAAGGCTTTTGAAGATGAGAGTCCTAAAGGCATTTGCTCTAAATACATTGTAGTAGGAATCCCCTGACCATTCAGAATGAAAATTTGTACATTTCTCCCAACCAGCAAAATCACATAGGTCTAGATAAGAGTGGGTATGGGGTAAATAGTTTTCTTATATCTCGACGAAAACATATGTTGTGGGTACTCATTAGAAGTGCCTTGCTGATGCGCTTCTAATGAGTACTCACAACCTATGTTTTCATTGAGATATAAGAAAAATATAGATACTTTTTCGTTGAAAAAAGCGCCTTAACAAGAGCTATGAAATCAGAGTGCATATTAGGAGTTAATGAGAACCTAGTTGATATGGGCAGCCACTATATTTATATGCTGCAATAATTATATTCAGTTTTTGCTTGACACCATCTATCTTGAATATTTCAGTTAAAAAGAGAAAACCAGGACTTAAGGAGACAGCTAGATGAAGAAAGACAAAGGCGATTATCAGAAACAGAAAGGTATTTTAGTTTTGTTTTTTTATATGGTATATCCAAGGCTCAACAAAAGGTGCTTCTTTCAGCCAGAAAAGAATGATATTTTTTTCTATTTCTCCGCAAAACATATGCTATGGATACCCCAGTTAAAAGTGTCGTGTGAAGGTAGTTTTACTGTTCACAAGATATGTTTCCACATAGGGTAATATGAAATATCTGTTTCCGTAGAGAACCAAGAAGTATACGCTCATTAGAAGTGCCTAACTGAAGCACTTCCAAGTATCTGCAGCATATGCGCTTATAGAGAAACTGGAGAAAATTATTCTAGAATTACACGTATCCTCAAATACTTCTTCTTGGTATTAAATTATCCAGGTGGCCAAGTAGTTATCACTCCTGACTTGGGATCACGAAGTCCCTGGTTTTAATTCTGCAGGTGGTTTCATTGCACAGAGCCTTTCATTATCACCTTTCCATCATCTCCTTATGACTGAATGTTGAAAGAAACCATCATCATTATTCACCTTGTATTAAAGTATAGTAAATTAAATTGAGTTTTAAATACAGGAAATATTTCCAGAGCGATTTGCAAATCCAATAAACAAACAAGTGCATTAGCATGAGCTTATTAATCATAGCAACAGATAAGGCGCTTTTTTCATCCGAAAGATGCCGATATTGTTCTTATTTCTCAATGAAAACATATGTTGTTGGTACTCATTAGAAGTGCCTCAGCAAGGCACTTCTAATGAGTACCCACAATATATGTATTCGTCAAGAAATAAGAAAAATATTATGTGGATACCTCCTCTTATCTGTAGCTATGTTAATAAGATTTGCAAGTCTCGAGGAAAATATTTCCGGTGTTTTAAACTCAAGATGTATATCATAAAAATGATTTTTTTCTTTGGTTTCTATTTTATGCTCTTGTAACATTTTCAGATGAAGTCAATAAGTTTTGTGACAGTACGCCATTTACATTTGTTGTGTAGTGTGCTGTACAAGGAAATATTTCCTCCTAGGAATTATATTTCCTGCAGAAAGTATTAAAAGAAAGCTTCAGATTTGTAATGTATATTTTTAATATAGGGATCAGACATGGTTTTTCATGCATTAACATTCGCCAGGTCCCATGGGAGGTGTTGAAAACCGAGGCCGAAGGCCGCGGTTTTCAACACCTCCCAAGGGACCTGGCGAATGTTAATGCATTGATAAACCATGTTTGATCACTGTTATTGCATAAAAACTGAAAACTTTGCTACATTTCACATTATTTCTTGCACTATTTTGTTTCGCCTTTTAACAGATGTCTCGCGAACGTAATTTCCATGGAGTATGCTCGTTCCAGGGCCGGTCAGTACACATCTCATAACAGCAGCAAATCTGTGGCCCCGGTACGATCATATTGAAAGTTGCGTAGCCGTGCATTAACAGCACGTGAATTGCCTTGTTAATACACGGCCTTTTGCTGGTTAATGCACGGCTGTTAATAACGTGCAACACTGCTTTTTATGCAGTATTTCTAAACTACTAATTCATCATTGGTTCTATAATAGTATTACAGATCTTCAGCACCAGATTGTGGAACTGAAGAAGAAAGAAGCCGAGGAAACCGCAGCTATGGAGAAAGCAATACAACAAGTAGAACAAAATTTAACTACAACCACGGTAAAATTTTCTTGTTAATCTTCTTCCCTCAAAGATGTTTTTTCATATTTCTCGAAGAAAACGTTGTGGGTACTCATTAGAAGCACCTCCACGAAAAGCCTCTAATGAGTATCCACAGGGTATGTTTTCACATAAGAAATAAGAACAATATTATATGGATACCTGTCTTGTCTATAGCTATTTTCTCATTCAGAAAAGGCCTTTAGGATATGATATTTCATATCTTTACCATTAAATGAAATAAAATTGGAGTTGTACTAAATCTGCTATATAAATGGCTGTATATGTTTTAGAATTGGAGGTCCTGAATTCCAAGCATCAATATTTGGAAGTCCCAGAAAAATTTTTGGGAGAATCTGAAACCTTTACTTCCCTTATTAGATAAGATATTAATATATTTCTTTTTTCCCCATCCATAGCGAAGATAGGGTGCTTTTTTCTTCCAAAAAAATGCTGATATCTTTCTTATTTCTCCACGAAAACATAAGATGTGGGTACTCATTAGAAGTGCCTCGCCGAGGCACTTCTAATGAGTACCCACAGCATATGTTTTCATGGAGAAATAAGAAAAATATTATGTGGATACCCCCGCTTATCTGTAGCTATGCAGGCCATCAAAACATATGTTGTGAGTTCTCATTAGAAGTGCCTCATTGCCTTGCTGAGTCACTTCTAATGAGTAACCACAACATACATTTTCACAGAGAATTCGAAAAATATTTATCTTTACACATGTACCCCTTATCTAGAGCTATCTAATATTCAAATGCTTGGCATAACAGCACAGTTGGTAGCATGCCTGACTGCAGATCCATGGGTCACATGTTCGAATCCTAACCCGGCCATATAACTTTAGTGGAGATTGATCATGAAATCCTCTCTATGGTCATTCTTCCCCTTCCGCTGATTCAAGAAGGGCATTTGTCAGTTAATGGAGAAAGTTAGTGATGGGATTTGGTTGGATTTTCATAATTGATCATCGGTTCAAAGTAAATGAACGATTATCGATTATAATCAGTTTGTTGCTATTGACTGTGTTATCTTACACTGATGGCAGGGATTCAATCAAATATACATACATGTATATATATGCATTTCAACATGGAGTAATTATTTTTAAAATCTAAACAGAGGACTTGTTAAGGAAGAGTATTGGGTGATAATTATGGGATAATTTTTCTTATTTCATAAAAACAAGAAAAATTATCCCATAATTATCACCCAAATGAATACTTCTAATGAGTACCCCCAATATATTTCTTCATAAAAACATGTTGTGGGTACTCATTAGAAGTGCCTTGGTGAGTACCCATTAGTGTTGGGACATTGGCTAGAAATCATAATCGATTATTGCGTCCGAATCGGTTGTCCTCCGATGCGATTTTACTGATTATAATTGGCTTGCAAAGATTTTAACTTTAATGTGATTGTTAAAAGTTATATAGGTGATAATAATGCTTTATTTTACACAAGTACATGTTAAGTATGTACATTTGAACTCACATATTTTGTATCACTGCTAGTTTTTAATATAATGTATATAACTGTCACTGATGTGAGTTGTTAAGCTTATATCCATAAACATGTACTATCAAAAAGATAATTTTTTGTCATTATAATATCAAGAGGTCTTAGGTATCATCACAAATGGTTAGTATTGGTTACCAGTCATCAAGTAGAAACATCAGGGAGCAAGAAGTCTGTATGGAAAACACCATTGTAATATAGTCTGTGCAAGTTTCTAATGAAATGAAATAGCCGGCCTCGGTGGCTCAGTTGGATGCGCCGTCCGACTGGAGACCAGGAGGTCGCGGGTTCAACCCCCGCCGAGGTCGGCAACATTCTTTCGTGGAGATTGATCATGAAATATTTTCTACGGTCATTCTCTCCCTTCCGCTGATTCAAGAAGGGCAGTTGTCAGTTTCTGGCGAAAGAATGTGTACAATACTGGTTAACCACTTAGAGGACTAAGCCTGCCCAGTAAACGTGTGTTTAGGTAAACTGACCGCGTTCGACATGACCCCATTGGGTTGACTGGGCCGTAAAACCTCAACACAAAACAAAAAAAAAAACAAATGAAATGAAATACGCTCCAAAATATTGTTCGAACACTTAAATGATAAGATTTTATATTGTCACAAACATACTTGTCAAATCCCATTATGCTGCCGCACAAGTATGGAATCTGTTTTTCTTAAATGTTTGCAACTCTTTTGATTATTTGCGAGTTAACATCAAGTTAGAACTCATTTAAAGTGTCCATTATCAATATATTTAAAAAAAAGTAACATTGAACTACTTGTATATATTTCCATCTGATATTTTCTGCCATGGTAATTTTAGTGTATTAATGCTCTAATAGGCTAGCAGTCATATTATAATGTTCTTGAAATCCATTTTTCAACCAACCAACCAATTTATTGAATTGTGATAAAATTTGATTTGTTTGCTGCTAACATTTCACTGTTTTGCATTATCTGTAAGAAGTCAAGACATTGAGGATCCGTGATATTGGTAAACCTAATGCAGAAATAAAGGACCGGGATTATCAGGCATTTTTCATGTCCAAAATCATCAAGAATCAGACTCTATATTGTGCTGAATGGTCAGCTGTTGTATTTTGTCTGGAAAAAATGCAAAGAAAGAAAAGATTTTTATAGTCCTTTAAATAAAGTTTTAGGGCACATACAGATAACACCTGATTATTCGATTGTGGTAAGTTCAAACAATCATCAGAATCGGTTGCCTTTAATTGATAGTTAATCGATACTTGCCGATTATCTGTTCATCATTAGTACCCACAACATATGTTTTTATGAAGAATTTGTGAAAGTTATCCCAGAATTATCATCAAATACTCCTCCTTAACAAGTCCTCTGTCTAAAGCATGCCACACATTACAGGAACTTCTTTTGTATACTGTACTAAATATAGAAAAACACCAGAAACAGTGAAAATGCATATGTATATTTATGTGCTGTATACATTTTAAACTGGTACAGTGAAGTTTCAGTGAAGTCTTTATACAGAGCTCTACAGACAGAGCCTTGAACATGCCACTTTAATAAAAAAAACTTACATGTAAGTTATATTTTTCACAGAATGTTTACCGAGTCTGCAGAAATCGTAACTCGGGTTGTACAAACAGATTTAAAAAAAATTAATTGCTGAATTCATTTGTTGCATGAGATCCTTGCTTTCAACAGTCTCGTTTTCAGAGCTTTTTATGCAAATGATGTATAAGCATAATTCTGTAAGTAAAAATGAACAAAAAATCTTTTATTTGTAAAGTAAAATGGAAAATCTTCCATTATAGATTTTTTTCCAATTATAATCAGTTCAGAATGTTGCCTTCAGTTGTTGATGAATAAATGATTTTCGGTTATTATTGATCATAGGAACAACACTAGCAAAAGTATCTGCACCTTAGCTGTCTGCATATGCCCAGAGACATGTTTTCACATGGCAGGGCCCATACAATATTCTGGTCAAGCAGCCATTTTTTTACATTAAGACATTTAGAGAGATCTGACAGATGGTTAGGTGGATTGTTTGGATTTGTCGGTTTCCTCTTCCTCTTGGGTTATCAGACATATTTAAACAAGAACAAGGTGTACCACAGGGAAGCATTTTATCACCTACCTTGTTTGGCATTAAAATTAACGATATTGTTAAATGTGTGAAAGACCTTGATTGTTCACTTTTTGTTGACGATTTTGGAATATTTATTAGATCAAAAAATATGGAAACCATTGAATTCAAACTACAATGATGTTTAAATAATATAGAAGATTGGGCAACAGAAAATGGTTTCAAATTTTCAAGAACAAAAACTCAATGTGTTCATTTTTGTCAGATACGTCAGCTACATTTAGATCCTCATCTCACTATATACGATAGTCCAATTCCAGTCGTCAGTGAAGCAAAATTCCTGGGTCTTTTGTTCGATAACACACATCAAAGCTTTAAAAGCTAAATGTTTAAAAGCACTTGATATTCTTAAAGTTCTCTCCAGTTCCGACTGGGGAGGAGATCGTACTGTTCTTTTAAATCTTTATAGATCTTTAATTAGATCTAAATTGGATTATGGATCCATAGTTTATGGGTCCGCAAGAAAATCTTATTTGAAATCTTTGGATACTATTCATCACCAAGGTTTACGTCTGGCTCTAGGGGCTTTTCGTAGTTCCCCCGTCGAAAGTTTATACGCTGAATCAAATGAACCATCATTGTATATAAGAAGAGAGAAATTGTCTCTTCAATATGTTACTAAATTAGCCGCCAATCCACGTAATTCAGCTTATGATTGTGTTTTTAACCCTAAATATGAAAGATTTTACAACAACAAACCAATGGCTATTAAACCCCTTGGCCTGAGAATACAACCGTAACTTGAAGAGGCCAATATTAATATTAAAAATGTTCAGCATTTTTCTTTTCCATCAAAAGAGCCATGGACGTTAAACCCTCCAAAGATTATATTAGACCTTCATAAAAATAAAAAAACAGAAGTTGAGTCGCATATTTTTAAAAATGAATTTTTAGAAATCAAATCAAATTATAAACATTACTTGTCAATTTATACAGATGGTTCGAAACAAGATGAGAAAGTTGCTTGTTCTGTTATTAGTCCAAATTTTACTGACAGTATCAGATTACCTGATAATAGCTCCATTTTTACCGCCGAAGCCAAGGCAATTGATATTGCACTTTACCATATCAGAAATCAGCCTGAAAAACAGTTCATCATTTATTCAGATTCTCTTTCTGTATTAAAATCTCTTAAAGATTTACACCATAGAAACCCATTAATTCAGCAAATTCTTAAAAAATATTATTACCTTTCAGTTTCAAAAGAAATTGTATTTTGTTGGCTTCCCAGCCACGTTAATATTCGTGGAAATGAATTAGCTGATTTAGAAGCCAAATCGGCACTATCCTTAGTGATAACAAATTTCAAAATTCCTCACTCCGACTTTAAATCAAACATCCATCAATACATCAACAACAAATGTCAGTCTGTTTGGGAAACACAAACTCAAAATAAACTATATGAAATAAAACCTAATTTTAACAGCAAATGCACATTCTCTAATCTCAGCAGAAAAGAACAAACAAAAATCATCAGATGTAGACTTGGACACACTAGAATTACTCATTCTTATATTTTAAAAAATGAACAAGCTCCTTTCTGCATTCCTTGCAACAAACTTTTTACAGTCAAACATTTTCTTATCACTTATGCAGAATTTGATTATGTTCGCACAAAGAATTTTAATGTAAAAACTATAAAGGAACTTTTTAATGATATACCATCTAAGAAAATGCTCGACTTTCTTAAAGAGATCGGACTTTTTAATAAAATATAATCAGTATTTTTAATTAAAATCATTGATACTTTATCTTTTTAAAATGAACACATCAATCCTAGATATTTTTAATTTCTCATTAAAAAAAATCATCATATAATATAAAAATTATTAGACGCTATATGCCCTTTTAGGGTTGAGCGTCTATAAACAAAACATCCATCCATCCATCTTCCTCTTGGGGTCTGGGATGGGCTGAGTTTTGTGATTGTGGCACTCCCTGGACTTTTCTCTTACCTTTTTTTTATATCACAGTTACTTTAACCCTTGTCATCTGAATAAATTAAGATGCCATGCCCACTTCTACTTTTGAGCCAATCAGATTACTTGATCCATGTTGATACAAATTCACATACTGAATGACAAACAGTGTAGATCTGGATCTTCACTGTTTTCAAAGCCATGCATATCATGGTTCAGCAGGACCAGGGTTAACCCTTGTCATGCTGAATAAATTAAGATGCCCTACCCACTTCTAATTTTCAGCCAATCAGATTACTTGATTCGGCTTGTTGCTTTTAATTCACATACTTAATGGCAAACAGTGCAGATCCAGATCAATTGGCTTCTTCAGAAGCCAACTGATCTGGATCTACACTGTTTGCAAAAGCAGTGTATATCCGGGTTCAGCAGGACCAGGGTGAAATATTCAGACACCTTAACTACTTACCATACTTCTAAAATTTGAACATTTTACTCTCTACATGTATGGATTTGCCAGACATTGCAGACCCTAACACTGGGTTTTGTTTTGTCTGTTAACCCTTGTCATGCTGAATAAATTGAAATGTCACACCCACTTCTAATTGTCAGCCAATCAGATTACTTGACCCAGGTCATTGATATAAATTCACAAACTTAATGGCAAACAGTGCAGATCCAGATCAGTTGGCTTCTTCAGAACCAACTGATCTGGATCTACACTGTTTGCAAAGGCAGGGTATATCCGGGTTCAGCAGGACTAGGGTTAAAGGTGCATGTTATTTGCTCATGCATCTCTTCCTGAATATACATTGGAACCTCAATAATTCAAAGTCCAAAGAAACCAAACAGTTATGTTTGAATTATTGAGACTTTGACTAATTGAGGGTTAAAATGCATACATGTACTTCAGTTGGGACTTCAAAATGATTTTGAATTATTGGAGTTCGAATTATCGAGGTTCTACTGTTCTTAGAAGTGGCTGAGTGGTTATCGCTTCCAAACAGATCATGATGTCGTGGGTTTGAATCCCTCTGGAGGCGGAATTCATCTCACGACTGTACAGTGCTTCATTGCACAGAGCCTTTCATTATCACCTTTCTATCATTTTGTTTTGAATTTAAAAATGTTGAAAGGGACATAAAACACCAAACCGTCATCATCATCATCCTGAATATACTTACTAGTAGGATAAATACAGTAAAGAAATTGGAGTGTAGAGACAATGAAAATAAAATGACAATGCAAAAAAGTCGAAACAGTAAATAATCAAAAGGCATTGTTGAAAATTGCATTCAACAACATATTCTAAATGATGTAAGGAGTCCTACATGTAGATTGCTCTTTACGACCTCAGACCACTATGATAGAAAGTCTGTGATCTCAGTTGTAGTTGATTCTTCAGTGGTTGACATATGTTTAAACATGAAATTATCATCACACTTCAGGTTTTTATCAATTATTTTTTTCAGCAAAGAGCAGTGCAAGCAGAAACTATAGTGACAAAATTAAAACAAGAAGTGAAATCTCTGCAGGTGAGTTGTCTGTAGAAATCATCATTGTGTTTTATATACCAATAGGTCCAGATATATCACTCTTCAACTGTCAAGTAAATATTTTTCATAGCCAGCCTTAGGTAGTTGTCAGCTTCTGGCAAAAGAATGTGCTCACTAATGGTTAACTGCTTAGAGAACTAAGTTCACCAGTTAGGTAATATGAACGGCTTGACATGACCTTAATAGTGTCAGTTTGTCTGTTAAGCTCGAAAACACTCCAAAAAATCTCCCTTCAGCTCATTCAAAAAAGACAGTTGTCGGTTTCTGGCAAAAGATGGAGCACTCTACTGGTAAACCACTAAGAGGACTATGTCTGCCGAGGAAAGTGAGGCAGGAAAACTGACCAGCTTGACAGAGTCTTAATATTATTATCGCACCTGCTTGTAGCAGGGTGCGATATAGGCGTCCGATTTTCCGTCCGTCCGTCCGTCCGTCCGTCCGTCCGCCCGCCCGCCCGCCCGCCCGCCCGCCCGTCCGCCCGTCCGTCTGTCAACATTTATGTCGACGTTCGACTTTTATGTCAAAGTTAGTATTCTAATCAACTACAAGACTAAACAACCATCAAACTTTGCATGAAACATCTCCCTGACCTCCTGACTTTGCGACATAGGCGTCTGCTTTTCCGTATGTCTATCCATTCGTCCTTCCGTCTGTCAACATTTATGTCGACGTTCGACATTTATGTCAAAGTTAGTATTCTAATCAACTACAAGACTAAACAACCATCAAACCTTGCATGAAACATCTCCCTGACCTCCCGACTTTGCGACATAGATGCCCACTTTTCCATTCGTCTGTCTGTTCGTCCGTCCGTCTGTCTGTTAACAGTTCTGTTATGTCGAAGTTCGACATTTATGTCAAAGTTAGTATTCTAATCAACTACAAGACTAAACAACCATCAAACCTTGTATGAAACATCTCCTTGACCTCCTGACTTTGCGACATAGGTGCCCGCCTTTCCATTCGTCTGTCCGTTCGTCCGTCCGTCTGTCTGTTAACAGTTCTATTATGTCGAAGTTCGACATTTACGTCAAAGTTTGTATTCTTATCAACTACAATTCTACAACAACCATCATACCTTGCATGACACATCTCCCTGACCTCCTGACTTGGCAGGTATGTTGACCCAGTGACCTTGACCTATATTTTGCGCTCCATTGGCTTTGACACAATTTACGTTGACGTTCCAGATCTTCTCAACTATAAGGTGTACAACTACCAAACCTTGCATAGTGCTTCTCCTAGATGTACTGACTTGGCAGTTACCTTGACCCGGTGACCTTGACCTATATTTTGTGCTCCAGTGATTTTGACATATTTTGTGTCGACGTTCGATATCTCCTCAACTATAAGGCCTACAACCATCAAACCTTGCAAAGTGCTTCTTCTCAATGTACTGACTTGGCAGATACCTTGACCTGGTGACCTTGACCTATATTTTGGCTGCAGTGACTTTGACATAATTTACGTCAACGTTCCAGATCTCCTCAAGTGTAAGACCTCTAGCCACCAAACCTTGCATAGTGCTTCTCCTAGATGTACTGACTCTGCAGGTATCTTGACCCGGTGACCTTGACCTATATTTTGCGCTCCAGTGCCTTTTACACATTTTATGTCAATGTTCAATATCTCCTCAACTATAAGGCCTACAACCATCAAACCTTGCATAGTGCTTCTCCTCAATGTACGAACTCTGCAGGTACCTTGACTTGGTGACCTTGACCTATATTTCGCACTCCATTGACTTTTACACCTTTTACGTCACCCTTCCTTATGTCCTCAACTGTAAGGCCTTCAACCACCAAACCTTATATAGCACTTCTTCTCGATGTACTGACTCAGCAGGTACCTTGACCTGGTGACCTTGACCTATATTGTGCACTCCAGTGACTTTGACACATTTTATGTTGATGTTCGGTATCTCCTCAAATATAAGACCTACAACCACTAAACCTTGCATAGTGCTTCACCTCATTGCACTGGCTTGGCAGGTACATTGACCTGGTGACCTTGACCTATATTTGACACATTTTACGTTGATGTTTGATAACTCCTCAACTATAAGGCCTACAACCACTATACCTTGCACTGTGCTTCTCCTTGATGTACTGAATTAGCAGGTATCTTGACCCGTGACCTTGACCTATATTTCATGCTCCAGTGACTTTTACACATTTTACGTCAACGCTCCATTATCATTGGGCTGTATGATACGAAAAGTCAGTGCTGAAGATATAGCCATTAGAGGGAATGGGACTGGCCTGGAATATATGTGCCCCACTAGGCACTTTGTCTACATTTTTTTCAACCCAGTTTTCCAAGTAAGCACTGCTAAGAATGAAATAAACTTATTTAATAACCACGTTCAGATTGTGGCTCCTGTGACTTTTGCCCCAGCAGGTGCGATGACGCCTTCCGCGGAATTCTTGTTAACTGAGCTGTTAATCTCCAAATCAAATCAAACTCAAAGATCCATGTATTTTCTTATGTTGTGGGTACTCATTAGAAGTGCCTTGTCCATCTTTTCTCGCCCATTTTTGATGGGATCTTATTTCAGTCATGTGAACATTCTTTCCCTTCCACTGATTCAAGAAGGGCAGTTGTCAGTTTCTGGTGAAAGAGTTTGCACAAGTACTGGTTAGGTTCCCAGGTTAATCAGTTAGGGGACTCAGCCTGTCCAGGAAAAGTGTGGTTAGGTAAACTGACCAGCTCAACATAACCTTGATCAATCAGTCATGTGGACTTGAGTTCAGAAAAATTCCCCATATGGTTACATTTGAAACAAGAATATCTCTGAGACAAGTAGGCCAGTCTAAATCAAACTTGATCTGTAGCATTGTTGGGATGGAGGTTTGATTGCTTATTGGTTTGAGGTACTTTCTTACACAATTCTGGTTGTTGTACCAACCAAATGTGCTATTGACTTATAATGGGGAAAACATTGTCTTCATATATTTTCGGCCATTGTTGATCAGATCTTCTTCAGACTTGCAGGTAACAAGGACAGAAATAAATGCTCAAAAGCATTTGGTTTTCAGTCAGGTCAGACTACTCTTTTCAGACTTTTGTGCTCTTGAAATAGAAAATCTCTCCATATGGTTATTATGGTGAAAAAACTAACTCCAACTTTTCTTGGCCACTTTTAATCAGATTTTTAGGTAAGTGGGACTGTAATAAAATCTCCACTGAGTTTGATTTCTGTCCAGATCAGATCACTTACTTAAAAGTTACGTGTCTTTGGACAAAGAAAAAAACGGTGTGTACAATTTTATTTTTTGGCCATTAAATGATGATCATTTGATAACAAATCTTCCTCAAACTTGCAAGTAACCAGTATAAGAATAAAGTCTTGACCAAAGTTGAATTTCAGCAGGATCAGACCACACATTATTCTCCCAACTTTGAAGAAAATGGAGGGCCATATTGCTTTTGGATTGTTCGTTCATTTGTCTGTCCAATCGTCTATATGTCCAACACACTTTGCATAAAGGTAGAATCTTGAAATTTTATATATGGAAACAAGATTGAAATTTGTTTCCAGAGTTATAACCCTTGTACTATAATGATAATGAAATTTTTTCTACAAGATATCTTGAAAAACTGTTTGAGCTAGGGCCTTGAAACATGGTGTGCTTATTGGGGATGATGAATAGATAACCTAGTTAACTGCCAAAAAAAAAATCTGGGCCCAGTTGTTCAAAGCTAACGACATCTTTAGTTAACGATTCGTTAAAATTTACATTGAGTGATACGCAAATATGCTGAAATTTTTTGCTGAAAAAATGTGAGTAGCTTTTGCAGCTACTAACATTTTTTCAGCAAAAAATATCAATATTGTATATGGAATCCTCTAAAACAGTTAACGAAATGACCCTTAATGAGCCCGTTAAGCTTACGATGCTTTGAACAACTGGGCCCTGTAGTTTTTTCTAGAGTTTTGTCCCTTGTTATATGATGATATCGGAATCTCTCAAAAACTGTTTGTGCTTTTGCCTTGAAACTTGGTATGCTTATTCGGGATGATGAGTAGATTACCTGATTAACCTTCGAAATTTTTTCCACAGTTATGCCCTTTATGGTAATGATAATGAAATCGTATAAGCAAGGTATGTCCAGAACTAGTGAGCTGGGGCCTTGAAACATAGTGAGCTTTCTTTAGATCACCTGATTAACTCTGAAAAGATCTTATTAATTTTGTCAGAATTGTGCCATTTTCCACCTTTGGCATTCTATATGGACAAGCATATAGTTGGGAGCATAGTTTTCATACAAACTTATTTCTAATTTCAGAGTTATTTGTCCTTGAGCTTAGAAAAACTGTTCCTGTACAGTTTTGTATGGGAAAGCAGTGTCACTAACTTTTCTCAGCCACTTATAGCTCACCTGAGAAGACAGCCCTTAATGCTTACATAGCAAAATGTTCATCAGAAATGATGGTCAGGCGACAATTGTTTTTGCTGTTGATTAGCCTATGACCATCATTTATTTGGGTGACAGGAGCTATTACATTAAAAGTGTACATTATCAGTGGCCTGTAGAGTAGTAACATCATAGCTTTCAGCATCCAATATCGACTGACCTTTGCCCTTTCATGGAGCGACCATCGGCAGATAGACACATCCAGCAACTGATGGTAGACGAATGATACCATCGTCCATTTATTGATTGACCATTGGCAGACAAAGGAAGATGCATTGGCTGACTGATGGCTGACGACTGATACACTTGGCACTTTTAAGTTTTAGATCAAGTGTAACAGCTAGCCAAATAAGACTTTTGTTTTGTATGCCATAACTTGGGTGTTTTTCATCTGATTCAGACAAAATTTTTGCATGATGGCGAACTCACAAATAAGTACAGATTTAGTTTATGCTCCATTCTGACATGAGTTATGGCCTTTGAGAGGTGTTCATTGTCCACATACTGGGGCGTCCAACTGATATTGGATGCCAGCCTCGATGGCTCAGTTGGATGCGTCCGACTGAAGACCAGGCGGTCGTGTGTTCAACCCCCGCCAAGGTCGATCGCTGATTCAAGAAGAGCAGTTGTCAGTTTCTGGCGAAAGAATGTGCACAATACTGGTTAACCGCTTAGAGGACTAAGTCTGCCCAGTAAACGTGTGGTTAGGTAAACTGACCGCACTCGACATGACCCCATTGGGTTGACTGGGCCGTAAAACCTCAACACAAACAAACAAACTGATATTGGCTTACAGTTGGGAAAGGCCTGCTATCCTTGAAGTAGGTAAGGGTGGAGGGGCAATGTTTTTATTTCTTCGGTTTCTTCACTTTCATTCCTATTCTCCTCTCTTCCCTGTCCCTCTCTTTTCATCTACTCTACATTTCTTCTATTTCTTCTATCTCTTTTCTCCCTTTTTCTGGGAGACGACACAAAATGACCCACAAAGGTTGATGTGTTGTTAAACCCCAACACAATCAATCAGTTGTCTGCATGAGTAAGTTTTGCAACCTTGGCTGTCCAAAATGTGCCCAGCAAAGATTCTGATCAGACTGCGGGAATGCGCAGGCTGATATGCATCTTTACTGAGGGCACAGGTCTGAAGGCATGGTTTCTGACATTTTGGCTCATATATGACAGTCACTGTTCTTTTCAGGCAGAGGTTAAATCACTTCGTAATGAGAACCAGCTTCTGAGATCAGGTGATAAAGGTTTATCAGATATTAAAGAGAGAACAACATATGTAGCAGAACAACTGTTATCAGCTACTAAAACAGCAGAGTCATCCTTGAAGTAAGTAAATATGTATTTATTTATTTATTTATCGTAAATATTGGGACACCATAACTTCTTGCCATATTTGTTCTAAAGTTTGAACAAGTCCATTTACTACCTATTGATGTGTTTAGAAACATATGGATGATTTGGCAAACATTATAGACCCTGATCAGATGCCGCATTCTGCGGCATCTGATCTGGATCTATACTGTTTGCTCAGGCCTGTCTGTCCCAATACTTAAGAGTTATTACGGTACTGTAATTACCCTAAATAATCATATACCAAACATTATCATACTTGTCTTAACCCTTTAAATGCCAGTCAAGACTATTGTCATCTGCTTTGTCTTCTGCCCGTTACTTTAAAAGTCATTTCTGCAAACAGTGTGGACCCAGATCAGACTGCTTTTTTAAGAGCAGTCTGATCTGGGTCCACAATGTTTGCCTGTATGCAAAAATAGGTTTGAAAAGTTTGCAAGAATATTCAGCAGATGACAAACAGACTACATTTTCAGATGCAGGTTTTCTTGGCACTTTTAGGGTTAAAATTTGAATAAGTACTTTTTGCGTCATTTTTATGTTTCTGAAAACTGTTGAATGAGTGGCAAACAGTGTTGGCCTTGATCAAATGCTACTTTCTGGGTTCTTCTGTTTGCTGAGACCAGTCTGTGCTAATAATTAGGGTAATTATGCTATATAACTTTAGACATAGATTGGAGTATTCAGATCCCATTTTTGCTAAGTTTTGAATGTAGTTGCAGTCATGGTACCTAAGCCATAATCCAAACTCATAAATCCGTAAACGAATGACGAATCAGAATAATCAGACCAAAAGACATGGACCCCAGAATAAAGGGTGTAATCAGTCATCCGCGGATAGTAAGCATTACTTGGTAAGCAAGCTTCGCCCACCATGCCAGTAGTCCTGAACGAAGGAAATATCGGTAGAAGCTTATGTCCGGGATTTTGGAAGTCTACTTATGGCACGTCACTGGCAAAAACATCAGAAACAATTCTGGAAATGGATTGACTAGATCATGATGTCCCCCATAGAACTTCTTAAGTGTTGCTACCAGTTTGGTTTTTTGATACTCCTGACTCAACAACTTTGTAGTGAGCACTTTCCCATGCTCCAGGAAGTCCTGATAATTTGAACAGGCTCTGGCATAACGGATTAACTGTGAAACATAAATGCCATATGCTGGTGCAGAAGGGATATTACTGCTCAGGAATGGAAAGTTAACAATGGGAAAATTGAAGTCATCCCGTTTGTCGTAAAACCTAGTATTAAGCCATATTAGGGCGGCAGCTTCCTGTTTGCAAAAGTTGTTTCCCTTTGAAAAAGTGAAAAATGTATCTATTCCCCTTACAAAAAAATAACATTAGCCACCAGGATTACAAATTTAAGTTTTGATGATTATATCAAGGTACCAAGTATTTCAGCCAATGCCCTGCAGACTAAACTAAGATGCCACACCAGCCTTGGTGACTCAGTTGGATGCGCCGTCCGACTGGAGACCAGGAGGTCGCGGGTTCAACCCCCGCCGAGGTCAGTAACATTCTTTGGTGGAGATTGATTATGAAATATTTTCTACGGTCATTCTCTCCCTTCCGCTGATTCAAGAAGGGCAGTTGTCAGTTTCTGGCAAAAGAATGTGCACAATACTGGTTAACTTTTAGAGGACTAAGCCTGCCCAGTAAACGTGTGGTTAGGTAAACTGACAGCGCTCGACATGACCCCATTGGGTTGACTGGGCCGTAAAACCTCAACACAAAAGCGACACCCACTTCTAATTTTCAGCCAATCAGATACTTGACCCAAGTTGTTGATACAAAGTCACATACTTGAGGAGAATGTAGATCCTGATCAATATGCTTCTTGAAGCCAGCTGATTCAAGAAGTTAACTGTTTGCAAAGCCAGAGCATATCTGGGTCCAGCAGGACCAGGGTGAATAGGTCATCAAAAGTCCATAATGGAATAGAACTTCTTCAGGGGAATGAATACACTTACAGGGGAAGCAACTGTCAAAATTATTCTGTCTGTCTTCTGGAAGAGGGACTACTCTAAAAAGAAACAAAAAAGCTCCTATGGGACCTTATCCTTTCTTTTAAGGGTAGACCCCTTTTCAGACAAGGTTTGGTATGCAGGAAAGTAAAATGATAATGACTAAAGTTGTCTCCCTTGGTAGAAATGGTGAAAAATCTACCATATGTATCCTCTACAATTAAATGATAGATGTGTTTAAAACATCTACAATCCTAGATGTGATCAGATAGAATGCAGCATTTGATCTTGATATACACTTCAACCTCTTTATAACAAGATTCGTTATAACATGGTTTTGGATATAACACAGTTCAAAGATGGATCCCAAAAATGTATAGATTATATTGAAAAATGACCATAATTGGTCATTTTTCAATATAATCTATACATTTTTGTTTGGATATAACACGGTTGCTTAACTAACAAGGTTTATACTATTGACACCAACAGTAGTGTTATAAAGAGGTTGTGGTGTATACTGTTCGCTGAGGTGTGTCTGTTCCAGTACTCAGACTTACTTAAGGTAAACATGGTAATGCCCCAGATATAATAAAGAGAAGCACCCTTATCAGATAGTGTGAATACCAGAGGACTTTCTAAGGAGTCTGTGTGTGTGTGATTTTGGGTTGGTTCTTCTAATGAGTACCCTCAAGGTACATTGTTATAGAGAAATAAGAAAAAATTCATAGGTCTAGAAAAGAGTGGGTATCCGGTAAATATTTTTCTTATTTCTTCATGAAAACATATGTTGTGGGTACTCATTAGAAGTGCCTCGCTGAGGCACTTCTAATGAGTACCCACAACATATGTTTTCATGGAGAAAGGTGAGGTGCTTCTAATGAGTACCCCCGGCATATGTTTTCGTGGAGAAATAAAAAAAATATCAATACTTTTTGGTTGAAAAAAGCGTTTTATCTAAAGCTATGAAAAATTAATCCAGACTTATCATGTAATAATTGTTAGCATAGCTGCATATAACTTGTTTCACCTAAAAATTGTTGATATTTCTCTTCTTTCTCCACAAAAAATGTAGGTTTTGGGTACTCATTAGAAGCACCTTTGTGAGATGTTTCTAATGAGTACCCATTTGATATGTTTTTGTGGAGAAATAAGAAAACTACTTGCTTACTACTGCCTTATATCTAGATCTATGATTTTTAACAAGTCCGCTTGAATAATTTTCTTATGCACACTGAAGCCCTATTGTCTTGTAGCTCATACTTTTTTTTTTCTATTTTCAGGCAATTATTATCTGGAGTAGACAATCTGAAATTACTTTCCCAAGTTTTAACATCTATCGATAAAATCTCAGAGGACAAAAGCCCAGAGAGCCAGGACAACCATAAAAAGACATTTGACGATCCTTGACAATAGCTCAGACTGCTAGCTTTCATTGTGATATTTTGTTGCATAATTTTGTTAAAGTTTTATTCAAGCTATCAGGTTTTTGTTTTCTGTTGTTTAACTTTTTCCCATCCTTTATTAGCACATTATATTCTCTGTTAGCACAACAGATATATTGTGATCACAATATGTCATCACCATCCATCTTTGGCTCAGAATGACATTTGATCACAGCCAATCTTTGCCCGAAGTTGACATACACTTCAACCTCTTTATAACATGGTTTGTTATAACACAGTTTTGGATATAACACAATTCAAAGATGGATCCCAAAAATGTATAGATTATATTGAAAAATGACCATAAATGGTCATTTTAACTTCGTAATACATTAACCTATAGATAATGTGCTATTCTATTCTGTTATTCACCCCCTCCACAGAAAAAACGACCTTTCAGTCGTTATAAAGTCTTAATTCAGAAGGTCCCTTTAACAGTTACCTGTATGACGTAGTTCCTCCCGCTCAAATGATCACGTGTCAGTTTCTTTTCTGTGGACTTCGAATGTTCAAGGATTATTATTCTGTGTTAGAAAAAATGGATTAAAATTATTCTACACGGTTAAAATTTTTATATCCTTGACTTTCTCTGGTTCTATATTCACTCCTTCTACTATCTATGTACTTATTTTCGAAATATCGATCTTAGATTTCTTGTTTTCTCAATGTTAAATTTCTTCCTTTGTTTCCGCGTCAGTCGATGCATTTCGCCCGCGGCAACTGTGGCCATTTAAAAGCTAAATGGGATACACATTTATCTTGTCTAACTTGTAATTCTTGCACACGTATCTCTCCATGTTATATTTGTAGTTCCTGGACAGAAAAAGTTTGGAACCTAGCAGAAAGAAGACGCCTTCATGCTACTAGAAAATCAGTTATGACGCAGAAGAGAAAACAGAAGAAATCAAAGAAATCCAAGAAGTCCCAGTCAGACATGTCTGACAACGGGACAGTTGATGGGAGCACCGCCCCTCATAGCTTTACTGCTCGGGGCAGGACCCATCAAGGTGGCAGCCTGGCGGACTTAGAGTCTGACCGGGCACTAAGCCCACCAGTCACCAGTCACCAGTCACCAGTCAACCAGTCACCAGTCATCCAGTCACTGGGCAACTTATCTTTGTTCATCCAGTCACCGGTCATCCAGTTGCCAGTCAACCAGTCACCAGTCAACCAGTCAACCAGGCACCAGTCAACTAGGCTCCAGTCAACCAGGCATGGGTTTACAGTCATTCGCGTATGACCTACAAACACAAATTCCGCCTGGTTATATTCCTATAAATGTGCCTGTACAAAGCTACGCTCCGTCCATAAGTAGCCATATTTCACAGGGTAGTGTCCACAGACTATCCAATGTCTTTATTCCTGGTTACGAACGTTCTAATAGACTAGAACTTCCTAATCCAGCTTCTTCCTCTAGACAGATTATTTCACTCGAACCTGATTTTTCGCAGGTCTCAGATCCGAGTGTAATGATTGAGCCTCCAAATTCAAATGATTTATCTATCTCCAGACCTTCAAGGAAGGATCAGTCAAAAAGAGAGCATAAATCTAAAAAGAGAAGAAGACATCGATCGTCCTCTTCTTCTATCTCTACTTCCAGATCAGACTCTTTGAGTTCTTCTCGGCGAAAGAAAAATTCAAAGAGATCTAAGCACTCTCATAAAAAGAGAAGAAGACGATCGATGACGCCTTCTTCTTCATCAAATTCCTCCCAATCTCAACTTGACATTGGTAGATATACAAGGGCTCATAAATCTCCCCAGGTTGTTCAAACGCCAACTCCAATACAACCTGAGGAGACTAATTTTAGTCAAATCACTAATCAACCTATTAATTACGATCAGATTCAGCCGAATCTCACTCAACAGAATAAGGAGTCAGATTCGGAAACTGAATCCGAAGTCTGGTCATTTGATCGTGCGATTAACGAGGTCTTCCGGCTTCTTCCTCCTGAGTTATGCCCCAAAACTCAGCAGGATCAAGCTCCATTAAAACCTCTCTCTGGGATCGAACAATTAATGGAGTCTCGTTCCACTCCATTACTTGTCCTCCCACAATCCAAATTAGTACAAAATACAACAAAATATATTCAAAATAGACTAGAATCGGACAAATTTTCAAGAGATTGGATTTGCCCGCAAAGCTTGGTTTCGGCTCTTGCTCCGACTAAATTCTACAAGAGCCAAAACCAATATTTGCCAACTGATAATATCCCTCAATTAGAAGCGGATGCGTCGCTCCTAGACATTTCTAATAAAGGAAGCGCTTCTATTCCGCTCAAGAATCTAGAAGCATGGGAAAGGAAGGCTAGAAAACTAGTCGCTATTAATTCTCATGCTGATCTATTTTCTTCAGCTGCCTTCCTTTCATTACAACAGGAATCGATGTCGGTTGCGGCCCTTTCCAGACTTCTGGAGGCCGTAGCCAAATCGATTAAACATGCTACTGCCATGTCTACACTCTTAACTACTGAATTATTCCAAGCTAGGAGGGACGCAGCCCTAGCTTCATCTAAACTACTAATCGACAATTCCACATACGAGTTAAGGAACGCTCCTATTAACTCAAAGTCCTTATTTGACGGCAGGATAAAAGAAATAGCTAAATCAAACTTCGAAGCTCAACAGCAAAGGTTTCTAGCTTCTACATCCATTCAGTCACAATCTCATTCTTATAAGCCTCCTTCGCAGAGCAGAGCTTTCAAGATACCTAAATATCCTGCTAAACAAACAACAACCAGACCTAAACCTACGCAGTCGTATAGGTCCAAAAATATTTCTCAAAGCTCATCTTCTCACATTAAGAAAGATAATATCAAGAGGACTGGTAACATCCGTCAGTTCCCCTCCTCTAAACCTGCCTCTTCCTCTGCAAGATTATGAAGGCCCGCCCTTTCCACTGCCTGCTCTTCCGCTCGCGGACATTCCAGTGGGAGGACGATTGGCCCATTTTGCGGAAAAATGGGAGGAAATAACAGACAACAAATGGGTCCTCTCTATCTTACGAAACGGATTCAGGATACCATTCATCAAAATTCCTCCTTTGTCATCTGTTCCGATCAGAATGAGTCAATCCTCCTCCCCGTTTCTCAGAGAAGAGATCGAAAATCTTCTCAACAAACGGGCAGTGGAAAGGGTACAGAATCCGGAAACTCCCGGCTTTTATTCCCGGATATTCCTTGTGCCAAAAAAGAACGGAAAGTTTCGTTTAATATTAGACCTGTCTTTATTAAACAGTTACATAGAGAAACAAGCATTCAAAATGGAGACAGTCAAATCGGTAAGACAAGCGATGAGACTCAACGATTGGGCTGTCTCCATAGATTTAACAGATGCATATCTACATGTGCCGATACATCGTCAATCCAGGAAGTATCTTCGTTTCGTACACGAAGATCAAGTATATCACTTTTCGGCCCTACCGTTCGGAATGTCCCTAAGTCCGTTAATTTTCTCGAAACTGATGGACGTTATTGCAGCTTTTCTACGCCAACGTGCCATATCAGTTTTTCCATACCTAGACGATTGGCTGATAAAAAATCTTATTCACAACCGTCTGATTACTCAGACAAAGATTTGCATTCAAACTATTCAAAGCCTAGGTTTTCTGCCAAATCTCAAGAAGTCAGACCTCTTTCCTGCTCAGAAATTCACCTTCATAGGTATGGAATTTCTGACCCAACAAAATTTAGTCAGGGTTCCAGCGGATCGTGTACAGAACCTAATTCTAACAATCAAGAAAATAATGTCAGCAAAACATGTATCGGCACGAACTTTCCTTTCTCTTTTGGGCAAACTCAGTGCTGCAGCAGACCTTGTTCTCCTGGGCAGACTGCACTTACGTCCTCTTCAGATGTGCCTGCTGTCAGTCTGGAAACCTCATATTTTTCCTCTCGATCACCCGATCTCGATAAACGGCATGATTCGATCTCACTTACAATGGTGGATAAACCCCATTCGATTCGAGACAGGGACTTCAATCCATCCTCCAGACCCCAAATTCTTCCTTTATACGGATGCCAGTCATTACGGATGGGGAGCTCATTTAGAGCCGACAACACTGTCCTTTCATGGTCGCTGGACAGAAAACCAATCCCAGCTCCATATCAATATGTTAGAAATGATGGCCATACGATTAGCACTGAAACAAGCCAAAACATTTATTCACCATTCTTGCATCATGATATCCACAGACAACACAACGGTGGTCTCATATATCAACAAACAGGGTGGCACTCATTCCCCCAATCTTTGCGTAGAAGTTTGGAAAATACTCAATTGGTGCCTGGAACAAGACATAGTTATCAGAGTACATCACATCCCAGGCAAATTCAACATTCTTGCAGACCGCCTCTCAAGACTAGACAAACCTATCAAGACAGAATGGTCTCTGGATCAAACAGTTGCGAATTCAGTATTCCAGATGCTCAACTTCCCAAATGTGGATCTGTTTGCGACAAGATTCAACCACAGACTCCCATTATATGTCTCTCCAGTACAAGACTACAAAGCACTAGCGATAGATGCCCTGTCCATGGACTGGAATCATCTTCATGCATATGCTTTCCTCCTTTTATTCTGATACCTGCTGTTCTAGAGAAAATCCGACAACATCAGTGCAGAATAGTTCTCATAGCTCCGTTCTGGCCACAGCAACAGTGGTTCTCAGAACTTCTTCTTCTATTAGTGTCAGCTCCGATTCGTCTGCCACTAATTCCAAGACTACTGACTCAATCCAAAGGAAGATTTGTACATCAAAACCTCCCAATTCTCGACCTTCACGCTTGGGAGTTATCAAACAATCAATCAGAGATAAGAAATTTTCACAAAACGTTGCAGATTTTGTCTCCAGATCAAGAAGAGCATCTACGATGCAAAATGGACCATCTTCTCTAATTGGTGTCATACAAAAAAGGTTAATCCGATCTCGGCCCCTATTACAGTTATAGCCGATTTCTTAATCTTTCTTTTTTCGGAAAAGAAATGTCAGATTAGTACTATTAAAGGTTATAGATCTATGATCTCTAACACTTTAAAATTCAAAACTGGTAATAGAATCGGATCTAATCCAGTTTTATCTGAACTTATCAGATCCTTTGAACTTCAACGACCAGTACAAAGATCTCTTACACCTAAATGGGACTTATCATGGGTTTTAGTATGTCTACAAAAACCACCTTTTGAACCTCTTGATAAGGCTTCTAAATTTCACGTCACTATTAAGACAGCTTTTCTCTTAGCTCTTGCCACTGCTAAAAGGTGTAGTGAAATACATGCTCTAGCTATGGATTCACAACATTTAAGATTTAATCAATCTGATGGTTCAGTTTCCTTGATTCTTAAATCTGGTTTTTTAGCAAAAAACCAGCTTCCTTCTGTTAAACCAGATCCTATTGTTGTTCCTAGTCTTGCTCGAATATGTAAATGGGAACATACTGACAGACTTCTTTGCCCCGTTAGGGCTCTGAAATTCTATCTCAAAATGACTAGCTCTTATCGCCAAAATAGAACTAGACTTTTTCTTCCTATTAAAGGCAATAAGGATATTTCTAAAGATACTATCTCGAGATGGATATCTTACACTGTTAAACTTGCCTATAGGAAACTCACTAAACGAGATATCTCTTTCCTTAAAATCAAAGCTCATGAAGTTAGAGCTCTTTCCTCTTCTTGGGCTTTCTTCGACAAAGTTCCTCTCAATGATATACTTCAAGCAGCGGTTTGGAATAGTTCATCAAATTTTGCCAAATTCTATCTCGGAGACATGTCTCAACAAGCACAGAATCTCCAAAGTTTGGGCCCCATTGTAGTGGCCCAAAAAGTGGTGGGGGGCCAACAGCAATCAGCTATGGATGTGTAGACAACGTCAACAGCCCCCCTAGACCTGATGCTATACTAGAGAGGTACTAATTATATCTTTATTACATATATATGTTAACCCTGGATTACTTTATCCTTGGTTAAAGGATCTTATTATTGCCTTAAGCACTAATTATGTCCTCATTATATATATATATAAAATAAATCCTTTTATTAAGCCTTAATTCAGAAGTTGGGACTAACTTATTAGGAGAAATCCTCCCTCCTATTCTACAAATTCTAGCACATTATCTATAGGTTAATGTATTACGAAGTTAAAATGAAGTTTTTTAAAAGTAAAACATATTTTAACGAGTAATACTTAACCTATAGATAAGTATTTATCGTCCCACCTCCCTTCCCTCGCTCCTTTCTCCTAATTGTGTATTGTTTTACACATAAAAGAAACTGACACGTGATCATTTGAGCGGGAGGAACTACGTCATACAGGTAACTGTTAAAGGGACCTTCTGAATTAAGACTTTATAACGACTGAAAGGTCGTTTTTTCTGTGGAGGGGGTGAATAACAGAATAGAATAGCACATTATCTATAGGTTAAGTATTACTCGTTAAAATATGTTTTAACTTTTAAAAAACTTCATTTTTCAATATAATCTATACATTTTTGTTTGGATATAACACGGTTGTTTAACTAACACGGTGTATGCTATGTTCCCCAACAATAGTGTTATAAAGATGTTGTGGTGTATTATGATCACATTCCATCTGTTGTGAAGGTTCAGGATGACATATTATCATCACAATCCATCTGTTGTGAAGGTCCAGGATGACATATTATCATCACAATCCATCTGTTGTGAAGGGTCAGTATTGTGATCCCAATGCATCTGTTATGAAGGCTCAGGTTGACATATTATTAGCTCACCTGAGCATGAAGTGCTCAAAGTGAGCAGTTGTTATCAGTTAATGCCCACCTTCCGTCATGCATTGTCCGTCATCAACTGTTTGCTTTAAAAGCCCACTCCTTCACTCCTAGGCCAATTGTCTCGAAACGTGGTAGAAAACATCTGGGTGACTTGAAGTTTGTTATGATTGGAAATCCAATATGGCCATCATCTTGAAAATTTACAATGCACTTCTTCTCCTGAACTGAATGGCCAATTAACTTGAAACTTGATGGGAAGTATCATGACAACTTGCAGGTCAAAAATAGCTAAAATCATTGTGTTTGGAAAGGAAAGTAGTTGCGGTCATGGTACCAAAGCCGTAATCCAAACTCATAAATCCATAAACGAATGACAAATCAGAATGTTCAGACCAACAGACATGGACCCCAGAACTAAGGGTGTAATCAGGCATCCGCGGATAGTAAGCATTACTTGGTAAGCAAGCTTGTCCAACCATGCCCATAGGCCTGAACAAAGGAAATATTGGTAGAAGCGTATGTCCGGGATTTGGGAAGTCTACTTATGGCGCGTCACTGGCAAAAACATCAGAAACAATTCTGGAAACTGCCACATTGTAGGGATTGACTAGATCATGATGTCTCCCATAGAACTTCTTAAGTGTTGCTACCAGTTTGGTTTTTTGATACCCCTGGCTCAACAACTTTGTAGTGAGCACTTTCCCACGCTCCATGAAATCCTGATAATTTGAACAGGTTCTGGCATAACGGATTAACTGTGAAACGTAAACGCCGTATGCTGGTGCAGAAGGGATATTACCATGACAGCCATCTTGAAAATCCATTTTGTGCTTCTTCTCCAGAACCGTAAGGCCAGTTGGCTCAAAGCTTGGCAGGAAGTATTGAGGCAACTTGTAGATCAATAATAGCTAAAATTATTCCGATTAGAAATCCAAGATGGCCGCCATGGGGGCAATCTTAAAAGTTTGTTTTTTTCTTTTGTCTCCTGAACCGAATGGCCAGTTAACTCGATTGTGACGCATGATCACAATCCAGATCCCAGCTAGCATTCTACGTAAATCTACATCGGGCCGTCATCGGCCCGTCAGCTACCCTGACGGGCCGATGACGGCCCGATATAGATTTACGTAGAATGCTGACTGGGTCTTTGGCTCAGGGGGAAATACTGTATTATGCCATGGAAGTTGTAACAAAGGAATGAAGCATAGCTGTAAAAATTTCCCGCATATCGTGAGATTCTAACCCGGTCTGCCCACATAAAAATCCAGGGCCCGGTTGTTCAAAGCGTCGTTAGCTTAACGAGCTCGTTAAGGGTCATTTCGTTAACTGTTTTAGCGGATTCAATACACAATATTCTGATATTTTTTGCTGAAAAAATGTGAGTAGCTTTTGCACTGCAAAAGCTACTCACATTTTTTCAGCAAAAAATTTCAGCATATTTGCGTATCACTCAATGTAAATTTTAACGAATCGTTAACTAACGATGTCGTTAGCTTTGAACAACTGGGCCCAGTGCTCTAACCACTGAGCCAAAGAGTTGCCTCTGATCCAGATGTCAGAGATTGAATATATAAGTACAAGTAAATTTGCGAAGGCAGAATATGGAAGGTGGGAGTGATAGGCTGTAACACTCCCCCTCTTCAAGAAGTTCATTATTTATTCTGTGAAGCTATTTAAGGTGAAGTAAAGTCCAATCCTCGATGAGCCCCCATCTTATGACATGAAAGCCGTATTAAAGGAATTATGCATAGCTGAAAAAATTTCCAGGTGATCCTGGGATTCGAATCTTGCCTGCCTGGATAAAAGTCCAATGCTCTAACCATTAAGCTGAAGCATTGACTGTCTGACGCAGATGTCAGAGATTGAATATATATGTACAAGCTATGTGAAATCTGCCAAGGTAGATTATCGAAGGTACGAGTGATAGGTTGTGATCACAATGCATCTGTTGTGAATGCTTAGGATGACATATTGTCATCACAGTCAGTCTTTGGCTCAGGATGACATATTGTGATCACAATTCATTTGTTGTGGAGTGTCAGGATGAAATGTTCTGATTACAGCCACCTGTTGTGAAGGCTCTGAATGACACATTGTGATCACAATGCATTTTGAAGGGTCAGGATGACCTATTGTGTTCATAATTTATCTATTGTGGAGGGTCAGGATGACATGTTGTGATCACAATCCATCTTTGGCTCCGGATGACCTATTGTGATCACAATCCATCTGTTGTGAAGTCTTAGGATAACATATGATCACTATCTGCTGGGAAGGCTCAGATGACATATTGTGGTCACAATCCAGCTTTGGCTCAGGGTGACATTGTGATCACAATTCATCTGTTATGTTAAAATCATGAATGTTTTACAACTTTGGTTCTCTTTAACTGCTGGGCATTTCTTCACCAAATTTCCTGTGGAAAGTTGTGTTGAAGTGGGACTGAAAGTTTATTCAAACAGTCCTGCTTCATTAATCAAGATGAACGTCATGTTCATATGTGGTAAAAATCATTTAAATTTTTTCTTCTCCAGAACAAGGAAAGCTTAGAATGTAAATATTAACGCAGAGAAGATTACCAAGTTTATTTAAATGATGATCGTCGGTTGACCTATGACCTTAAAGCAAGGTAATTTTGGGAAAATGTTGGAAGTTATTTTCTGAAAATGTGTAAAAAAAGACTTACAAAGTGTGATAGAAGTAGCAAAGTCCATATTACAATTAAATTTTGTTCCCTCAAGAGTTGTCTGCCTCTGCCTGCTCACCTAACTTTTCGGCTGAAATTTCTGGTTATTAGTTGCAGTGATAACATCGGAAAAATGTGCAGTAGCCTATACAGATTTGTGTGATGGTTGTTTGACTCAGGTAAGTCGGTTGTGGCCCTTTGGCCCCTTGTTTTTGCAGTAAGAATGAAAGAGCATTGTATAACCAGAGTACAATATTCATTACAAAAACATGCCTATTCATATATATCGAAAATTTCACCACCAAAAAACTGAAAGTTTTCAGATAAAAATTCTGATATTTTTTCATATTTCTGCTCAAAACATAGATTGTGGGTACCCGTTAGAACTGCCTCGCTGAGGCGGTTCTAACGAGTACCCACAATCTATGTTTTTGAGCAGAAATAAGAAAAATAACGTATACCCCTGTAAACCCCAGTTTTACTATATAAAAGGGGTTTACGGGGGTCAAAATTATATAGGTATGTTTTCGTGATGTACCCTAAATATTGAGCATCATATTTACCCTAAATATCTGGTAAGAGGCCATAGACATTTCCTATTTTAACACTAAGGACGCTATGGGTAAACTCAACAGACGACATTTGACGATATTTTTTCTGATTATTCCCGCAAAATAGACTGATATTTCATGCAAAGTGTCTCCTTAGGAGACAATTTGCATGAAATATCAAAGCCTATTTTCTGGGAAAAATAAGAAAAATATATCAAACTGTCGTCTGCTGAATTTTTATACCCAGCATGCAAAATGTTAATATTATGTAAGGCAACATCTTCATGAGACATATATATTTATCTATAATTACATAAGAAAATCCTTATGACGCCGCTGTCATGTCTATATACACATGCAGCTATTCAACTACAACTCACAACTTAAGGGGAGTAGATTCACTTTGAGATCAGGCAACTATCAAAATTGTATTGCCTCCCTTTTGAAAAAAAGAGTTTACTCTAAAAGGCAAATTCTTTCCTTTTAGAGAAGAACCATTTTCAGATGGGGGTAGGTGTACAGGAAGTCACGACAGTGGTATCCCTCGTCAAAAAATGGCTTTTAGAGTACGCCCCTTTACACAAGGGATTTATGTACAGGAAGTCACAAAAGTTGTCTCCCTTTTCAAAAATGGCGGAAAATCTACCAGGCATATCCATTTCTCCTAAGATCCTTTGGAATCTGGCTTGCATGGACATGATTGATTGTTTTGGGATTAACGACACGTCAGCCCTTGTGGGTCATTTTGTGTCGTCTCCCAGAGAAAGGGAGAAAAGAGATAGAAGAGATAGTAGAAGAAATGAAAGAGAGGAAAAGGGAAGAAAGAGGAACAGGAATGAAAGGGAAGAAACAGAAGAAATAAAAACATTCCCTCTCTACCTACTACAAGGATAGCAGGCCTTACCCAACTGTAAGCCAATCAGTTGGACGCCCCGGAGACACAAGCTACATGACACCTTCGCACCACCCGACCACCCCTGCATGGACATGAACCCCTTGTTTATGTCCCGGTTAACGAAATTTGGATGGTTATGATCAGAACCTTTACTGTGCGTATTTTGGTTAGCCAAGGATGGAAAGTTTCTAGGGAAAATAAGAAAAAAATATCACCAATTTATCGTCTGTTGTTTTCATCATGAAAACACGCCTATATAATTTTGACCCCCTCAAACCCCACTTTTATCTAGTAAAACTGGGGTTTACAGGGGTATACCTTATTTTTCTTATTTCTGCTCAAAAACATCGATTGTGGGTACTCGTTAGAACCGCCTCACCGAAGCGGTACTAACGAGTCCCCACAATCTATGTTTTGAGTAGAAATATGAAAAATATCAGATTTTTTATCTGAAAATTTTCAGTTTTTGGAGGTGAAAATTTCTACATATTTGAATAGGCATGTTTTCGTAATGCAAAACAATGGTCGAGGTTAAAACTGTCGACAGAAAGGCGTGTGTAGCATCAACTTGCTCATAAATTCCGATTCTCACTATTCCTCCTTTTTGCTGTATTGATTGAGTTGGGGTTTAACGATACGTCAACCCTTGTGGGTCATTTTGTCTCCCTGAGGATGGAAGAAAAAGAGATAGTAGAGGAGATGAGAAAGAGGGATAGGGAAGAAAGAGGAACTGGAATGAAAGTGAAAAACAAAACAAAACAAAAAAAAAAAAAAAAAAGAAGAAATAAAAACATTCCCCCTCTATCTTTACCTGCTGTAAGGATAGCAGGCCTTGCCCAACTATAAGCCAATATCAGTTTGACGCCCCGGTGACGATAGATACACGACACCTTCGACACACTTGACCCCGCCCCCCTCCCCCCACCAACACACACACACACACACACACACTTTTTTTTTTGCTGAAATACACACCTGACCCCTCCCCACACCAACACACACACTTTTTTTTTTTGCTGAAATAAGCCCGGAAATGAGATTGGGTTGGGAGGTATCTCAATTCTAAATAAATGAGTCATCTTATTTTATGGCTGTATAAATTGATTGAGGTCTTACGGCCCATCAACCCATTAGGATCATGTCGAGGCGGTCAGTTTACCTAACCACACTTTTCCTGAGCAGGCTTAGTCCTCTAAAGGTTAACCAGCATTTGTGGTTATTCTTTTGCCAGAAACTGACAACCGCCCTTCTTGAATCAGCGGAAGGACGACCGTAGAAAATATTTCATGATCAACCTCCACGAAAGAATGTGCCGGACCTGCCGGGGATCGAATCCACGACCTCCTGATCACCGATAGGGCGCGCCTCAGACTGAGCCACCGAGGCCAGCTGCTGTGTTTAAAACCTTAGAAATAATTCATAAGCTTTTTTTATGCGCATACCCCGCCATTTTTAATGGGGGCATGTAGTATCACCGCTGTCCGTGCGTCCGTCCGTCCCGCCGTAACAAAAACGGTTTCCGTTCGATATCTTTTGAAAAGATTAGTGTATTGGATTCAAATTTTACACACAAGTATATAACCATAAAATGTAGGCCAAGTTCGATTTAGGGTAAAATCCATCAATAATTATGAGGGTTATGGCCCTTTTTCAACTTTGAAAAAGGTGGTTTCCGTGCGATATCTTTTGAAAAGATTAGTGTATTGGATTTATATTTTATACATGGGTATATGAATTGTATAATTATAAAATATAGGTCAAGTTCGATTTAGGGTAAAATCCACCAATTATTTTGGGAATTATGGCCCTTTTTTCAATTTTGAAAAATGATTTCCGTTCGATATCTTTTGAAAACATTAGTGTATTGGATTCATTTTTAATACAAAGGTATACTATCATAAAATAGAGGTCGTTCGATTTAGGATAAAATCCACCCATTATTATGGGAGTTCTTGCCCTTTTTCCGTCTTCGAAAAATGTTTTCCGTTCGGTATTTTTGATAAGATTAGTGTATTGGATTCATATTTTATACACAGGTACATAATCATAAAATATAGGTTAAGTTCGATTTAGGGTAAAATCCGCCGATAATTATGAGAGTTATGGCCCTTTTTCAACTTTATTTTTTGCAAAATGCCTGTGTGCGGGCGAGAATGGCCCCTGGGCGGGGAAACCTGTTCCATATTGACACATTTCTAGTTGTTTATTAAATCGCCCACTAAGAAGGGTCAGAACCTAACTTTGTGCAAGCACATTTCAGTCTGATTTGTGATGTTTCAAAGTTTAAAGCTTAAACTTTGACCTGATGACTTTAAATGAAAACAGACTTTAGAATACTGTTTTTATTTTCACAGAAAATAAGACTACATTTCATTCAAATTGTCTACTTTAGAGATAATTTCAATGAAACGTCGACTTATTTTCAGTGAAAAAAATCTCCAAAACTTCGGAGACGAATGACATATCAAGTCTTATTTCTGTGAAAAATGAGAAAAATATCTCGTCATCGGAATCTTTAGTCTATATATAAAGCTATTATAAGCTTAAAAATATACGTGATAGAAACATAATGGAAGTATTTTTATTTGTGAAAGGTATTATTAACCTTTACCACTCTCTGGGCTAATTCAGCAGACAACAAACTGATGATATTTTTTTTTCTATTTTTTCCTAGAAAACAGGTTTTGACATTTCATGCAAATTGTCTCCAATGGAGACAATTTGCATGAACTGTCAAAACCTGTTTTCTAGACAGAGTAAGAAAAACTATTTCAATATGTCGTCTGCTGAAAATTTTACACAGCATGCTCAGCGTTAAAAGAGTGAACACGTGACCATTACTGCCTTTACTTTATTTAACTGTGAAAGGACTCAGCTGAACAATTGTATAAATACTCTAAATAAATATCTGAACCGGTTTACTTTTGGTGAATGTCAGAATACATATGGGCTTTTTAACCTTTACCACTGTCTGGGCAAATTCAGCTGAAGACAAACTTATATTTTTGATTTTTCTCTTTCCAGAAATTTGGACTTAATATTTCATCCAAACTATCTCCTTGGAAATAAAATCCTTGTAGTTTTGTTTTTTTTCTAGGATTTGTTTGTTTGTGTTGATGTGTTACGGCCCAGTCAACCCAATGGAGTCATGTCGAGCGCGGTCAGTTTACCTAACCACACGTTTACTGGGCAGGCTTAGTCCTCTAAGCGGTTAACCAGTATTGTGCACATTCTTTCGCCAGAAACTGACAATTGCCCTTCTTGAATCAGCGGAAGGGAAAGAATGACCGTAAAAATATTTCTTGATCGAAAAAATGTTGCCGACCTCGGCGGGGGTTGAACCAGCGACCTCCTTTTTTTTTCTAGGAAAAAAAGAGAACGAAAAATATTTCAAAATGTCGTCTGCTGGATATGTTAACCCAGGATGGTAAGCGTGAAAATGCGGGTACAGATGGAATTTTACATGGATTTCCTGAGCGTCGCTACCCTCAAAGTATCAAGCAAAATTGTAGCAGACGACATTCTAAATGTTTTGTTTTATTTTTTTTCAGCGATAATAAGGCTTGTAATTTCATGTGAATTTTCTGCTAGGCAGACGATTCATGTGAAATATCAAAACTTATTTTCCGTGAAAAAATTAGAAAAAAATATATATATTCAAGAATGTCCTCTGCTGCAGTTGTGATTGGCGCATTAAGGTATAAAACGTACAACAGACAGTATCAAAATAAACAAATCCGGACAGTAAAATATTTCAATGCCACTAAAAAAGACCATAAACAGACTGCTCTTCTGTGCAGTCTGGTGAGATTCGTCGCTGCCAACATAAACATGATCACATACAAGAGATTCAAAGGAAATATCCCGCATCAAGCAAAAATGTACACCCAGGATATATATATATATATGCCATGGGCGACTGTCCAGACAAACCTGTCAAAATTGGGTTTACCCCCCTGAAAAAGGATCTTTCTAAAACACTGTGCTCCCATAGGGGGCGAATTCTTTCCTTTTAAAGAGTTCCTCCTTTAAAAGGAAAGAATTCGCTCCATTTAGGAGTACAGTTTTTCCTTTTAGAAAAGATCTGGGCCCAGTTGTTCAAAGCTAACGATGTCGTTAGTTAACGATTCGTTAAAATTTACATCGAGTGATACGCAAATATGCTGAAATGTTTTGCTGAAAAAATGTGAGTAGCATTTTTTCAGCAAAAAATATCAGAATACTGTGTATTGAATCCGCTAGAACAGTTAACGAAATGACCCTTAACGAGCTCGTTAAGCTAACGACGCTTTGAACAACCGGGCCCAGAAGGGCACTTGTGCACAGAGAATCAAACCGGAAGTCACAAAAGTTGTCCCTTGCAAATTGGGTGGAAAATTTAACAAGGGTTAGGATACACTTGGCAGCTGTTCCTATATTTCCGCCAGAAAAGACAGCTTTTGCGACTTCCTGTCTGCTTTTCTGCATGACAAAGTCCCTTTTGATAAGGGGTCTACTCTACAAGGAAAGAATTTGCTCCCGAGGGGAGCAGATTCTTTCTTTTTAAATTAGACCCGTATTTTAGATTGCGGCATAACCAATTTTGATTGGTTTGCCTCCCCTGATATTGTATCGTTTTCCCTTAAGGCTATTATGACAAAGTCACTTGTTTACATTTCATAGAGAGGTAGTATAAAATGCAGACAGAGCAAAATTTGTAAACAATGAAAGAAAAGCAAATATTATGACTAATAAAAGTAAAATTTTATAAAATAAAATATTATGGCTTTGGACCAAAAATGCGTATACAGATACGTGTTGTGTTGAGGTTTTACGGCCCAGTCAACCCCATTGGGCCATGTCGAGCGCGTTCAGATTACCTTACAGGCAGACTTAGTCCTCTAAGCGGTTAACCAGTAATGTGCATATTCTTTCGCCAGAAAGTGACAATTGTCCTTCTTGAATCAGCGGAAGGCAGAAAATGACCGTTACGGTAGAAAATAGTCCATGGTCAATCTCCACGAAAGAATGTTGCCGACCCGACGGGGTCGAACCCGCAACCTTCAGTCGGACGCGCATCCAACTGAGTCACCAAGGCTGGCATACAGATACGAACACTGAAGCATGGCAATAGATAAGGCGCTTTTTTCATCCGAAAAATGCTGATATCTTTCTTATTTCTCGATGAAAACATATGTTGTTGTACTCATTAGAAGCGCCTCGCCGAGGCGCTTCTAATGAGTACCCACAACATATGTTTTCGTCCAGAAATAAGAAAAATATTATGTGGATACCTCCTCTTATCTGTAGCTATGTGAAGATTCGAACACTGAAGATTTGCAGTAGTACGTGCGTGTGTACTTCGTAATAACAGTCCGCAGACCATGCTCATGGAAATGGCTTATGGAATGGGTCATCTTCTTGCATTGTCCACCATTTCTATACTATAAACACTGCAAAGAAGTAACAATGTCTGTGCAGACTGGTCCGGGTCCATTCTCATAAACGAACAGCAAAGACTTAAGCCAGCCAGCCGCAAATCTGCATGAGTTTGCCAATTTCTTCGCTATAAAACTGCTTAACCGTTATCATTCTCTGGGCTTATTCAACAGATGACAAATTGATAATATTGTTGACAATATTTTTTTTGTTTCTTCAAGAAAACAGGCTTTAACATTTCATGCAAATTGTCTCCACAATTTGCATGAAATATCAAAGCTTATTTTTCTGGACAAGTAAACAAAATATTTCAAAACGTCTGCTGAAATTTTTACCCAGAGAGCTACGCGTTAAGGCAAATGGATACAACAAATATTTCCTGCCATTTTGCTAAGGAAGTCATATTTTTTGCTGACAGGAAGTTGCTTACCATGTACATCAAATCTTGTATAAAAGTTGGAAAAAAGAAAAAAGAACGGGCTCCCTATGGACAAAATTCTTTTTAGTTTAGCCCAATGAGAATAGAGGTAATTACTTTCTTTGGCAGTACATGTACATTCATTCCCCTCGAAGAATATGCACAGAGCAAAGGCCCCAAAACAGCTTGCGCATTCATGCAGTCTGATCGGGATAGGTCTGAAAATACCATATTGTTGAAGTGAATTGCGAAAGCCCAGATAAGACGGAGTGCAGTTTGATCTGAGTCAAGCGTTGAGCACCTGTCTTAAGATAAAGCAGCCCGTTGAAAAAATGATAACTTTTAAAGGACTGCACGAGCGCTCTTGATTTTCTCCGTTTGTAAATTATGGGAACTTCTCCGTGCCATAAACATATACCGTATAAGTATTTGAAGAGACAGGCCTGAGCAAACAGAGTAAATCCAGATCAGACGCCGCAGAAAGCGGCGTCTAATCAGGATCTATACTGTTTGACACACATCCAGCATTTTTGGTCAGATCCACAGGTAGTCAAATGAGCTGGTTCAAAATTTAGGACAAGTATGGTAAGGATTTAGGATGCGCGGACATTTAGGTTAAGTATGGTTTCACCCGAATAATTGTGTATAAGTTTCCCTGTTAGTCATCCAAGACCGGACCAAAATCATGACAGATACATACATGTATTGTGTGAAATAGTAGACTCTCGTTATCTCGAACTGAAACTTGGGCCCCTGTTTTTAACATGGAAATCTAACAACAGGTAACAAAATATTGTGGAAAAGAAGAGAAATCGCTCCAAAGGAGCAATTTCTCCTCTTTTCCACAATATTTTCAATATACCTCTAGCTTCAGGAGTCAAATTATATATTCATTTGTTAAATGCGACTGTTCGATTTTTTCCTCTCAATTCTACAAATCTAACATGTCGAGCTACGGATATTTCGAAATATTTCAGAGAGTCCCCTGGACTTCGAAATAACGAGAGTCGACTGTACTTCTAACCGCATAATATATGTCCCTCATACAAAGCGCCTTCTAAGATGACTATACTCTCATAGGAGCCATCGCCGTTACCGGGTTTTAATAATGAGCCGGGACACAGTATTTACATCAACATTCCATGTGAATCCAAAGAAGACTCAGGTCAGCCTGCCCGCGCAGGTCCGCTTGATCTTGGCTACCCACAGAGTGCCCTGCGAAGACTACACGAATGCGCAGGCTTATCTGACTTACCGCTTGGCACAACGCAATCTTGTAGGACATGCTCTGCCCGGTTTCACTTTATAAAGTAAATGTATGCCAAATGCAGGGCACGTTATGTACTTAGAAGTTCCCGTAAGGACAAAGAAAAATGAAGAACCGATTTACCCACAGCGGGCTCAATTATATTTGGATTTGTTTTGCATGATTCAATTTTGGTTTTTACACATTTTTACATTTGCTAATTTCGGACTGCGGAAGATGCGGCAGGATTTTCAACATGTCTCTGATGCCTTGTTCTACTGATATGGTCGAATGATATCCCAGCTTGCGGATTTTAGCGTAGGAAACCTCATAATCACGCTTATCTTTGTCTACTCCGCTGTTGGATTCAGTAATGATGCAGCCTTCAACGTTCTGTTGAATAATCTTAGCCACCTGAGATTTGGTCATGTTCATTTTCTCCTCTCCAACATTGTAGGCTTGCCCTTTCATTTCAGCAGCATGCTCCACGGCAAATGCAAATGCACGTGCAGCGTCCTTCACATGCAAAAACGTGCGTCTAAAGCTGCCTTCATAAAGATCGAATTCTTTGAGTGTAAGTCCCTTGTACGTCAAATCATTAATGAGCAGATCTAACCTTAAGCGCGGAGATAGACCAAAGACCGTTGCAAGACGAAGGGCGATGCCTCCAACGTCAAGGACCATTTTCTCAGCATCGGCTTTACTGCTACCATAAAGTGTGAGAGGACTGATAAGCGTTTCTTCCGTGCACATTCCTTCAACGGCGCCATAACAAGACCCAGTACTTGCGTATATCAGGGTTTGTTCAGGTGTCTTGAATTCTGTGACGTTTTTTGTACCAACTATGTTTGTGTTAATGGCCAGTTCTGGGTCTTTGTCGCAAGCTGGGTAACCCACAATGGCGGCCAAGTGAATGATGACGTTTTTATCGGCCATGACCCGTGCGAGATGTTCTCTGTCCCGGATGTCACCCTTGATCACGTGAAGGTTAGGATGATCAGCGATTGGAAGCAGAGCATTGACACCCCAGAAGAAGAGTTCGTAGATGGTTACGTCATATCCACTCTCAAGCAACATCGGTGCTAGTGTTGAGCCTAAGTAGCCTGCGCCTCCGGTGATTAGTATTTTCCTGGGAGATGAAGCCATTTCCGTTGTCTGAAAGCAAAAGAACAGTACCAAATAAAACACGAGAGATGCGTTACACAGAGAAGTTAATATAATAAGTGATAATTCTGGGATAATTTTCTCCAGTTCTCCAATAAATAAATAAATAAATAAAATAAAAATAAATAATGTTGTGGGTACTGTTAGAAGCGCCTCGCCGAGGCATTTCTAATGAGTACCCACAACACGTTTTGTGGAGAACTTGAGAAAATTATGCGAGGCACCACAACATATGTTTTTAAGGGGGAAGAAGAGAAAATTATCCCAGAATTATTATCAAATACAATGAAATACCCCTCCTTAACAGCCTCTCTGAGGTATTCATTTACGCCTGTAGAAAAACATTTGCGAAGTGCACATGTTCATATGTTCTAACTTGTCTATGCAAGAAGATGGGTACAGTAAACCTGTGTAAGAGAGCCACCTTCAAGACTGACTTTAAATAGTGGTTGATGTGGAAAAAGTTGTCTGTCTTACAAAGGTAAATGTCATGTAATTTTGCTAGCAAAATTACATGACATGTACCTTTATAAGACATTCACCTGTCCACATCAACCACTAATGTCAATTTCAAAGGTGGCTGTCTTACACAGGTTTTAATGTAGTTCCTTTCGTGCGATTCAAGACTGTCTGAATACTAAGTGGACGAAGGTAGTGTCCGTGCTTTGACCTGAACATCTGAATATTGACACCTCACCTAATGATTCGTCTAAAATTGCTGGATTTGCAAACAGTGTAGAACCTGATCAGACGCCTCGTTCTGTGGTGTCTGATCTGGGTCTATACTGATTGCTCAGGTGAGAAAAGGCGTCGAAATGGCAAATTATGCGGATATTGTTACATTTATTAATAGAATAATACATGTACCTTGTGATTCCGTAAGCGGACAGTGACGGACTTGTCCAGACAAACTATGCAGGCGGATTATTTCACCTTTAAGACACCCTTTCACATGACGCGACTTATTTATAAAGCGATTTAAGTTCAATTACGCAAACGCATACATGTGCAAACTTTATGAAATAGGGATTAAATGGCTCTGTGGATACAAAAGTACTTTTCACGGTGTACTCAAATTCAGTACACCGTGACTTGTTTAATTCTTCCACTGCCACAAGCGATAATAATAGGTTTTTGCAAACAGCATAGATCCAGATGAGACGGCTCAATGAGCCGTCTCATCTGGATCTACGCTGTCTGACATTCAGTCTTCCAACTTAACATATAAACGTCTTTCCAAACGATAGTCGATTAATATAAAAAAAAAGCAAAAAAAAAGCAGACGACAAATGTCGTCTGAAATTTGGCACCGAAAGAGTTCATTCGCTAAGTCAGAAAACGTTCCTTGGAAAATGTGCGCCCAGCAAAGATTCAGATCAGCCTGTACATTCACACAGTCTGATAAGAATCTTCACTTGGTGCGTTTCGTATAAACAAGGATAAAAAGTTCTTTTTTTTTTCTTTTTCTTTTTTTATACTGTGGAGAACGAAAACTTATCAGACTGCGCGCATGCGCAGGCCAATTTGAATCGTCATTGGCCGCATATGTCAGATGACACGTTTTCTCACGCCGCATATTTGTATTGAAATTCACTCACTGAGAATGCTAACAAGTTAAAGTGCTTTTGATGTAGCCAGAGTAGTTGTTTTGATTTATAATTTATTATTTTATTAGAGTCTTGTCAAGGTGTACAATATCACATGCATATATAAAGAACATAAATGTACACCAAGCCATTCTATATAGAAATTATAAGAATCTGTCATGCGAAATGTAAATAAATGTGTTTTTTTTTTTTTTTTTTGTTGTTTTTTTTTTATCTAAATATAAAATTCAATTTACAAGCAGGAGTATCTGGTGATGAATATGGGCTGTTTTTCTTATTTTTTCCGTAGAAAAATATACGTTGCGGGTACTCATCACGAAAACATGCCTATATAATTTTGACCCCCTTAAACCCCACTTGTATATATTGAAACTGGGGTTTACAGGGGTATGCATTATTATTCTTATTTCTATTCAAAAACATAGATTGTGGTACTCGTTAGAACCGCCTCGCGAGGCGGTTCTAACGAGTACCCACAATCTATGTTTTAAGCAAAAAATATGAAGAATATCAGAATTTTTTATCTGAAAATTTTCATTTCTTAGTGGTAAAATTTTCAGTATATTTGAATAGGCGTGTTTTCGTAATGCATAAGAAGCGCCTCAGCGAGAACTGGAGAACTGGAGAAAATTATCCTTGAATGATCATCATATACTCCTCCTTCTGTGTAACCGTGTTATCCCCGCGCTCGAAGAAAAAGCGGGGATATTGTGATAACCCCACCCCCGTCCGTCCGTATGTCCGAATGTAATGTCACAACCTTGCTCCTAGACCATTTAAGCTATAATCTCCAAACTTTCGTAGGCGATAGCCATATGAATGAGGACTGGAAGAACACATTCGGAATTTTGATGTAACCCCCGGGGACAGAACCAGGGGATGTAGCCTTGAAGGATCTAAAATCCATTTTGTACAAGCATAGCCATGTTGCGTATCAAATCAAAGGTAATGAAGAAAAGTGTACAGTGGTGCAAAACTTTTGTCCCGCGGGCATGTCTGGGGGTTCCCAGAGGTCAAAAAGTAGGATTTGGTCCCTTTTTTATTGTCATACAACTCCTATGCTTTTGGAGCTAGAATCTTGAAACTGTCACAGGTAATTGCCCTATGGATGAGGACTGGAGGAACGCATTTGGAATTCTGATGTGCGCGGAGATACGCGATGTCAATGTACATTGTATTGGAGAAAATAGTAAGTATGTAGTTTTCTAACTTACTAGGATACGTAACCAAGTTAGGTCATGGGATATAATTACATTATCAATTAAATAGTGGTTATGAAGTAAACGCTTTAAAAATTTTAATGGTATACTGATATATTTGATATATTTTCACGAATAAAAATGTATTTAAACAGTGTTTTTAGATTCTGAGAGCATTTATATTCATGCACATTCGAACATCAATGGCTCGAACATCTTTGGGAACATGGAAAATTGTTCGAGGCGTGAGTAGATCGAGCCACTGAGGGTAATCATAGTTCAAGGTCAGGAAGCAAATGGCGATGATTTAAGGAAGTCTTTTCGATCTTCTATACAATAGTTGTATGTTGAGTGTACTCATTAGAATCGCCTCGATGAGGCGATTCTAATGTGTACTCACAACACAGTTTCATGATAAAATAGGAAAATTTCCTTCAATATTTGCTTTCTGGAGCTATCGGGAGAATTTCATAGGGGCTTAAAAAACAAATTCGAATTAGCCATGGTAAACGAGTCATCGGTGTTCGAGCTATTACTTTTAGCATCAGTATATCTTTTCTAATTAAATTTACACTATAATGTCCAAACATGTCAGAAAAAGCACAGTTTGAAATAAAATACTGACACTAAGAGATGTTTCTACGATTTCTAATCTTTCAAAAGGCGCTTCTAATGTGTACGCACAATATATAGTTTTATGAAGAAAAAGAGAAAGAGAAAATTGTCCTAGAATCCTTAAAATGTCAGTTACCATTTTCCCATTATAAGTCTATGCTCCATTGCCCAGTCAAACAGCCAAAACACCTGACCACCATAAATAGCAGAAACTTGGTAGATACCCTCTGAAGGGTAAGAAATGTCATATTTGTTTTTTTTTTTGTGGTTTCGGAGAACTTCTTCATAATTAATTAATGCAGCCCAGACAACCCAAGCGGGTGAGGACAAAAATGTTGAAAGTTATAGCAAGTATTTTGTTATGTCAGTCATTTATTGTTAATTTAAGATGAACAACTTTCAGTTGTGATTTTATGTGGCTTTTTCATGAATTGGTACATGTACAGCACATGCGTAGCCCATTGGTCAATAGAGACAAACAAAAGCAGGAGGACAAAAAATTGCATAGTAACAAAAAGGTTTTTATCCCACTGATCATTTTGTGTACGTTTAAAAACCCAGCTATACAGTTTTCATATATTTATGCGTGTTCCTATTCCAGGACCATGCTAGCAGGGATAAACAAACCCAGGTAACAAACAGAGTAGAAGGCAGCGAAAGACTTGTTAACCCTCGCCATGCTGACTGAAATAAGATGCCACGCCCGCTTCTAATTTTCAGCCACTCAAATTACTAGATCTAGGCTGTTGATACGAATTCACATACTTAATGGCAATTAGTGCAGATCCAGATCAGTTGGCTTCTTCTTCAGAAGCCAACTGATCTGGATCTACACTGTTTGCAAAGGCAGGGCGTATCTGGATTCAGCAGGACTAGGGTTAAGGAGAAGCATTTAATAATTTTGGAATATTTTTTCCTTTCCGCAGTTCGCCATAAAAAATGTATTAAGGGTACTCATTAGAAGCCGCAATATGAGAAAAACCTTGGACCCAATATACACTGGACTAGTAACTATGGTACAGGTATTGTATTTATTGGAAATGTGTTGTCGTGGCTGAGTTTTCATAATTTTGTATGATGAAGTTTAAATGCTCATATTTCGTTTAGTTTTCCAAATATCTGAGATTTGTTTTCAAAAAGCAGTAGTTCAATATATTGCCTTTAAGACTGCAGCATTATATTTAAGGTAAATCAAACATTCTTTTGTAAATATCAACAAGAAACCTAGGTACCCATTTTAGCTATTTTCGGCACTTTTAGCAGAAAATCATCAGAAATTTACCCAAAATTAGTATAACTTCAATTTTGTTATTTGTGACTTAACATTTTTCAACCAAACCAATTATAAACAATTTATTACAACTTCAGTTATTATCCAAAATCATTTTTAATGACCACAGTGCCTTAAAATAACGCTAAAATCAAGCCAAGACAACATATTTTGGCAGTTCCGTCAGTGACAAGTCCGGGTATTATTAGGTCCGAGGAAAAACGTACCTTCTCGCATCCGCTCAGTCTGATCTGTCTTCGTTGTCCGCACGAAGAAATTTTGCATCCTTCACTATCCAAAATGCTCCCTGTGAAGATTCTGATCAGACTGCGCTAATGCGCAGTCTGATCTGAATTTTCACTGGTTGCACATGTCCGAAGGTACATTTTCTGACGTAGCGGCTCAAGCAGAAATGATTATATAACCCTTGACATGCTGAATAAATCAAGATGCCACGCCCACTTCTAATTTTCAGCCAATCAAATTATTAGATTCAGGTGGTTGATACAACTTAACATACTTAATGGCAAACAGTGCAGATCCAGGTCAGTTGGCTTCTTCAGAAGCCAACTGACCTGGATCTACACTGTTTGCAAAGGCAGGGCATATCCGGATTCAGCAGGGCTTGGGTTAATTGTATTTGGCTGATAACAGATGCACCGTCATCAAAACGGCTTCTAAGATTTGGAACGGAAGGCGTCTGATTTGGGTCTACAATGTTTGCCTCTCTTTACTTTTGGTATAAAACGGTACTAAGTCATTAAATGAATAAGTGAAGCGTAATTATATCTGTAACGGAAAAATAAAATCAATAACACGTTAAAAATTCAAAAATGTGCACAGACTCGAATGAGATTACTTTTTCGTGTTCAATACATGTACTGTTTATATTGAATCAGTATTAAAATCAGTTTCGCGTCTTTGTAACAGCCCGAATAACCTTAATACACTGAGCCAAATTGAAGCAGACGACATTCTATTTATCTTTTGTTTCAGAGAGAATAAGGCTAGGCATTTCATGTGAATCGATTCACATGAAATGCCAAGTCTTATTTTCTCTGAAAATGAAAAAAAAAAAAAAAAAGAAAGAAATAAGAATCAAGATGTCGTCTGCTGCAGGTGTGATTAGCATATTAAGCATAAGATTTCTTTTTTTAAGTTTTAGATGACATTTTAGTACAAGGAAGATAAGATTATTTGATTTCCGGCACTCGTGCAATGCATGCACTTTTTGTGACAACGTGGGAAAAGTACATTTATCGCACAAGCGGGTAACGAAGTTTCAGGTCAGCTTGCCCGCTTACACAATGAATGGATAGTAGAATTTATCGAGGAACAGAGGTCTTGATCAGACTGCGTGATACGCAATGACTTTATACCCAGCAGGCACATGACATTGATACAGCGTCGCCTCAACGTCGATGCAACGTCATGACGTTGCATCGACGTTGAGCCGACGTTGCGTACACGTCATGAGCCTGCTGGGTAAATATCGCAGACGACATGTTAAAATTTTGATGTAATTTCCTTCTTAGATTACAAATTTGAGCCAACGCACAACAAAATCTACAATAAGACGTGCGACCAGCGTAGACTCAGATCAATCTGAGCATTTGCGCACGTGCCTTCTACAGCCTCCAGGCTATCATAAGAGGGATACACAAGAACCCTTGCCATTCTAGGTGAATGTACAGGCTGATCTGAGTCTACGCTGATCAGACAAGTCGAAGTGAAGTGTTTGTCGTGTGCTGGCTCAAATCACATCTACAGGAATTTGAGTACATGTATAAATATTTACTTTCCTGGTATGATTTATATCAACCCTATGTTGTGAGAAATCTGGTTGGTTTGGAGTTTAACGGCCTAGTCAACAATATGACTCATGTCGAACCGGTCCGTTTACCTAACCACTCTTTTCCTGGGCGTGCTTAATCCTCAAAGCGGTTGACCAGTACTTGTGAACATTCTTTCGCCAGGAACTGACAACTGCTCTTCTTGAATCAGCGGAAGGGAGAGAATGACCGTAGAAAATATTTCATGATCAGTCTCCTCGAAAGAATGCTGCCGGTCCCGACGTGGATCGAACTCGGGATCTTGCGATTATCAGTCGGACACGCATCCGACTCAGCCACCGGGCCGGCTTTCTGAGAAAAATATTGCCGTCTACCGAGATGGCTGAAATAGTCATCACGAAAACATGCCTATATAATTATGATCCCCTTCAACCCCACTTTTATATAGTAAAACTGGGGTTTACAGGGGTATACATTATTTTTCTTATTTTTGATCAAAAACATAGATTGTGGGTACTCGTTAGAACTGCCTCATCTCACCACCAAAAAATGAAAATTTTCAGATAAAACATTCTGAGATGAGGCAGTTCTAACGAGTACCCACAATCTATGTTTTGAACAGAAATAGGAAAAATAGCAGAGTTTTTTATCTGCAAATTTTCAGTTTTTGGACGTGAAATTTTCTATATATTTGAATAGGTGTGTTTTCGTAATGGCTCAAGGTTAATGTTGACAAATTGCGTTAACCTTGATGATGATGATGATGATGTATGCGTGGGTGTTTTTTTTTTTTTTTTTTTTTTTTCCCACTCGACATCTTATCATAACCCTTAAACCTTAAATCGCTTGTCATGTACGGCTGTGTCTTCCAGATAGTATTACAAGATTTAACTGATGATAACATGATTATATCTTTAACATAACTAGTTTCTTATTATTATTATTTTTTTTTATTTCTTCAAGTTATATACTTCATTCAAATCGGACTTGTTATTATTATAGCTGTTTCACTACTGCACCAATTTAATACAGTCGAATCTCAATACCTCGAACACCGATGGCTCGTTCACCATGGCTAATTCGAACTCGGTTTTGAGTCCCTACGAAATTCTTCCGACAGAATAAGAAAATAAATATTTAAGGAAGCTTTTTTATTTCATTAAGAAATTGTATGTTGTACACTCAACATACAATTATTGTGAAGATCGATAGATTTCCCAGAATTAGCGATGTTTGCTTCCCGACCTGATTAACCTTCATTGGCTCGAACTACCAATGGCTCGAACAATTTTCCATGGTCCCAAGGGTGTTCGAGCCATTGAAGTTCGACTGTATTTCATATATAGCACTAAATAAGAGGGGCTACCGGGTAAATATTCCTAATTTCTTGACGAGAGCCTATATAGTGTGTACTCATTAGAAGCGCTTTGGTGAGGTGCCTCTAATGCGTACTCACAACACAGATTTCTGTCAATGTATGCTCGTAGACTGTTATTCCAAAAAAATCAGGCGGATCATTTCGTTGAAACCTCCCATATCCATGATGATGATAAGTTCAGGTTTAACGACGCATCAACCCATGAGGGTCATTTGCGTCAAAATGGTGAACTAATATGATTCTGTAATCAAAACGATTATAATGATAGGTCATATATGCATAAAATGTAAAACTTGAACGAATTTAACTCCCATATCCAAAAAATATTTCAGTCAACATTCTCGCAAGCACATTAGAGAGGTTCCTAAGTTGAAAGCATATGCTTAATTGCCGGCCTCGGTGGCGCAGTTGGATGCGCGTCCGACTGGAGACCAGGAGGTCGCGGGTTCGACCCCCGCTGAGGTCGGCAACATTCTTTCGTGGAGATTGATCATGAAATATTTTCTACGGTCATTCTCTCCCTTCCGCTGATTCATGAAGGGCAGTTGTCAGTTTCTGGCGAAAGAATGTGCACAATACTGGTTAACCGCTTGGAGGACTAAGCCTGCCCAGTAAACGTGTGGTTAGGTAAACTGACCGCGCTCGACATGACCCCATTGGGTTGACTGGGCCGTAAAACCTCAACACAACAACAAATGCTTAATCTGCTTACTATCAATAAGAGCCGACATTAATAAACTAATTTTCTAATGTTCCACAGAAAACGTGACTGGAAAGAAAAAAATAAAGAAGAACAACATTGCACATATCTGCATCTGACAATTTAGCCTACAGAGCATAATAAAATGAGCCAGCGCACGACAAAACCTACAATTAGACATGTGCGACCAGCATCTGCGCAGTCTGATCAGTTTTTGCTGATCCCATTTACCTTTTACAGCCTCCAGGTTACCTAAAGAGGGATAAACTAGAACCCTTGCCATACTGGATGGATTTAAAAGCTGATCTGAGACTTTGCTGACTAAACAGGTCTTATTGTAGGTTTTGTCGTGCGCTTGCTTAAATATACAGGAGATGTGAGATGTCACAGGTATAATGGGACGTCAAAAAGTGGAAGGGAATGGCTGGCAAACACCAAGAGCAGTATTATCTTGGTCCATACCGAATGTCGTATATTTCTGTCCCACTATTAACTGTTATTTTGAGACCCGGTTTCATGGTAAATGTCTATTTTCCAAAAGCGATCTGTTTTGCATAATAAGGACCATTGGCATTGCTGTCTGGGTCCACACCGTTTGTCGTACAGTTCTGTCTCAACATTTAGTTTTAATACGACACCCGATGTGGTAAAATGTCAATTTCCCCAAAACGATCTGTTAATAGCAGTGTTATCCGAGTCCACTCTGTTTGTCGCACAGTTCTCTCCTAATATTGTTTTATTATGACACCCGGTTCTATGGTAAAATGTCAATTTTCAAAAAGCGGTCTGTTTCATAATATTGTTTCACAATATAAAATCGAAATATAATAACAATAAGATCAGAAAAACATAAAAATCATTTGAAAAATTCAGTGGCAAATAAAAGAAAAGGTGAAACGCGAGTAAAAACGAATAAATCTAACAGCTAATATTTTCTAAAAGAAATATTTCTACCTGTGTAATATGTACTCCGGTTCCGTCAATAATCACCAATAATTGTGGGGTGTCCTTTTGTGAAGTGGAAGTTTAATGTGTATTACATGTATTATAAGTTCGATAGTCCAAACATTGGAGGCAGTCAACTGGAACGACACAGCCAATGGAATGGATATAGCCAATAACGGAAAAAAAGACCTTATGGCATATGCGACCAGTGTAGACTCTGATCAGACTGCGCATCCGCGCAGTCTGATCAGAGTCTACGCTGGTCGCTTACACATCGCGCGGACTTTGAAGATTCTATTTGAGAACAAAGTAGATCATGTTCAGACAAAGGCACAGGATGATCTGAGTGTACGCTGGTCGCATACGGTATAAGTTTGATTTCTAGTTGGGCCCTGTTATACTGAAACGAACAACAAACGCACAAGTATTGTTTTACATGGTACTTTGTTTGATTTGGGCTTAACGTCGCTTTCAACAATCTTTCAGTCAGATCGCGACGGTGTCTGGACGTGGCAGGGAGCTCAATGCTCACTTTAAGAGTGCTGCCTCACTGAAATATCACGCTCCAGACACTTTGACATGATATTCCACCCAGTCACATTATACTGACACTGAGCTGACCAGTTCTAGCTCTACTTTCTTAATGGTGAGCGCCAAGCGAAAGAGCAGCTTGTACCATTTTTAATGTCTTTAGTATGACCCGGCCGAGGATCGAACCCGCAACCTCCCGGTCACAAAGCGGACGTTCTACCACTGAACCACTGTGCCGGTCTGTTACATGGTATGCCTGAAGGCATTAAAAGTTCACGTTTTTTTTTTCTTGCTTTAGTTTTTACAATCGGTTTACGTAAAAGTAACTTTGTTAGGGTACTTTGTTAGGGTTCTGCAATTTTAATGATTATACTTTTTGTATAAAATCACGACTTTACGGACTGGGATTGGCCAATTTGCTTCCATATCCGTAACAAGCTTCTTTCACGATTATGTCAAGTGAACTCATGGCGATAATCGTGACGTCACGCCAAAGTTTACCGCTCTCTGGGCTTACTCAGCAGACGGCAAATTGAGGACATTTTTCTTATTTTTACATTAATAGGCTGTGCTATTTCATGTAACTTTTTATGGAGGCTTCGACATTTCATATAAATTATCTCCTTAGAAAAATGTCTGCTGAAATTTGGACAGTACTCAATTATTTCCAGAACAGATATTTGATGTCGAAAACTGACGGAATATCAGAGTCCGTCAATTTCAGAATTCTACGGTGGTCGAACATACCCGTTATAAAATCTTCATTACGTTGACAGGTATATGTAATGTGTAGCACCATGACTCCCAGTAATATATAGTGGAAACAGGTATTTCTAAATCTACTTCGTAAGGGCCAGTGGTGGGTGCGCTAGGGGTTAGAGTTTTACAATTTCATTATGAAAACACGCCTATTCAAAGATATAGAAAAGATCACCTCCAAAAACTGGAAATTTTCAGATAAAAACTCTGATCTTTTTCATATTTTCAGCGCAAATATAGATTGTGGGTACTCGTTAGAATCGCCTCTGCGAGGCGGTTCTAGCGAGTACCCACAATCTATGTTTTTGAGTAGAAATAAGAAAAATAGTATACCCATGTAAACCCCAGTTTTACGATATAAAAGTGGGGTTTAAGGGGGTCAAAATTATATAGGCATGTTTTCGTGATGTGTAAACCAGTTTTTACTTCTAGCACGGTTACAACGCAAACTGCAGAAGTGTAGAAACACGCACACACGCACGCACGCACGCGCGAGCACACACACACACACACACACAAATTGCGTTGATGTCAACGCAAAATGTAGAATTTTCTAAATTTGTGCGTTGATAGGTAGGATGTTTGGAGTCATATAAATTTTACAATTTTTATTTTTGTGTAAGGAGGCGATGGTATGTGCAGTTCACGGTACAGTGATTTGCCTAATACAGACGGATAGACAGACGACAGCGGCAAAAATAACAGATGAGCAGACATAATACAATCACCTACACTAACTGAAACTGCGAGGCGCTCCTAATGGATATTCACAACATTATTTTGTGAAGAAGTGAAAATATATATATATATATATATATATATATATATATATATATGGTTGCAAAATGGTTTATCTAAACCTATGGCTGAGAATTATACAATTTACAGAGGTGTGTTAGCGTAATGTGAAAATTTGTATGAAGAATTACGTTATTGTAATGGTTGCTTACTTTGTCTGCACTGTAAAGCAAAAAAAAAAAAAAAAAAAAAAAAAAAAAAAAAAAAAAAACAACAACAACAAAAACAAAACAAAAAAAAAAACAAAACAAAAAAAAATATATATGTTTTCCTCGAAGGTAAGTTGTTATTGAGCATATTGTAACAAATGTCTTTTGTGGCTTGCGTATTCTGCCTGTCGAAAGTAGTGAATGTGTTTAACTGACACGTTTCTTTTTTGCTTCAGTATACAGTCCATACAGCGCGTAATAGGCAATCATAGAATCACCCCGCGGAGGTTACGACAGCGTAAACACTGCTACAATATCTTAATTACATCAACACTTTTTAATTAACCTTACCTGGTCAAACATTAATGTATATGTTGACAATAATATAAAATTGCTTATGAAATTTTATTTTTGAGGTAATGAAAAGTCATACCCATTACGTTAAAATACTGATGCGAAATACATTGTCTAGACCCGGACCTGGGTCCAAGGTCTAGATGAGGCGATTTTTTAACCATATTGCATAATGTTAAGATATGTTGATCATTCTTACATGAAAGCACATGTTTATGGTACTCATTAGAAGCGCTTCTGCGAGGCGCTTCTAAGTAGTACCCACAGCATCTGTTTTCATGGAGAAACTATATTAATGTATATAGATAAGAGGTATTATGTAAGCCATGTTTCCCATGTAATTTGGATGATAAGGGGTATAGTTGCTTATCAAATACACTGAAACATATTTATGCAGTTAAAAAATAAAAGACTGAAAGGTTTAAAACCTGCAAGAATTCTGAAAAGTTGCCTAGTAACGTTGAATAATGTCTGCCTTCACTTGTAATCATAAATTTAATGTAAACTGTCAATTTCAGAACCCCTGTAATGTGCCTGTTGCCCCCTCCCCCACCCCCTCTCTCCACAACCCCCACCTGGAACCAATATTTCTAAAGGTTTAAGCACAATACATTACGAAAACATGCCTATTCAAATATACAGAAAATTTCAATTCCAAAAACTGAAAATTTTCAGATAAAAAAGTCTAATATTTTTCATATTTCTGCTCAAAACATAGATTGTGGGTACTCGTTAGAACCGCCTCGGCAAGGCGGTTCTAACGAGTACCCACAATCTATGGTTTTGAGCAGAAATAAGAAAAATAATATATACCCCTGTAAACCCCAGTTTTACTATACAAAAGTGGGGTTTAAGTGGGTCAAAATTATATAGGCGTGTTTTCGTGTTGTATATAGGGGTTAGGGAGGGTGGTCAAAAACAATAAAGAAGTTTGCGTGACCGAATTAGAGACCAGACCAGACGACGCCGAACGTAGCTTATCTTGGTATTTACTATCTATCTTTCTCTTCATAATCCAAATTATTTGGATCATTGACGAAGCTAGAACAGAATGATTTTTACGCATATCCATGAAAAAAAAATCTAGGAAAAGTTTCACTTGTATCGCTTCCAAAATGGATGCTACACTTAAAGGAAAGAATTTGCTCCTATACGGAGCAAATTCTTTCCTTTAAGTGCAGCCCCTATGATAAAGAAGCAAATAAAAATATTTTGTCTTTAATGCAAACATTTATATTTACGCACATGCATAATGTGAACAATGAGACTACGGCTATGTGGAAGTGCGCAAGGTGTGTAAGTAAGAGTAACCATTACGAAAACACGCCTATTCAAATATATTGAAAATTTTACCACGAAAAAATGAAAATTTTCAGATAAAAAAATCTGATATTTTTCATATTTCTGCTCAAAACAAATATAGTGAGTACTCGTTAGAACCACCTCGACGAGGCGGTTCTAATGAGTACCCACAATCTATGTTTTTGAGCAGAAATAAGAAAAATAATTCATACCCATGTAAACACGTTTTGCTATATAAAAGTGGGGTTTAAGGGGGTCAAAGTTATATAGGCGTGTTTTCGTGATGTTTAGTGTAAAAGTGAAATACTGAAAAACAAAAGTAAATTAATATGTATATAGTCGTTTGTTAATACATGACATATGACGTTAGTATTTGAGATTTTGAAATTAAAACAACACAAATCAACTCGTCTACCCTTGGGCGACTAAACTGCCGTCTAACCCGGAACAATACGTAATGCCCGGAAGCCAGAGATTATGTCAAAATTTTACAACCACATGTATGGCGTTTTTCGACAAAATTAAGTGTAAAAAATACCCGCTTCCGACATCTTTCAGAAAGTTGATTTTCGTCTGCATGGAGCGTCACTCCAAAAAAAGTAAATTTGCAAACGTTTTTAGTGAAAGGCCCCTTGTCGAAACGACATGTAGACTAACCTATGCACAAACAGTTCTATTCTTTTCATTGGTTTTAAAACTATATCCCCTACTGTAAATATGGATGCAAATTATGCAAAAGAAATGATAGGGTAGACTAGAGGCAGGTTTTCAACCGGTTCCACTAGTTCAAAGCAAACATAAACACTGACAAACATCACGTGCGATTAACACTTACCATGCTATGGGCAAATTCAGCAGACAACAAACTGAAGGTATTCTTCTTGTTTTTCCTAGAAAATAGGCTTTGACACTTCATGCAAATTGTCTCCTAAGGAGACAATTTGCATGAAAATGCAAATTGTCTCCTAAGGAGACAATTTGCATGAAATGTCAAAGCCTATGTTCTGGGAAAAAAATAAGAAAAAATATAATCAATTTGTCGTCTGCTGAATTTGCCCAGAGACAGGGAAGGCTAAAGTAAGTAAGTAAATGTTACCTGTCAGTTTGTACCCATTGATGATGTCGTTTCTGAAACGAGTTAGTCCATATAAAAGAATTACGTATTTTGATGGAAATCTTCAAGATTTGTCACCGCTGGAATATCGATATTAAACAGAGAGAAAAAAACCGTAATGATTATGCATTTTAACCTTTACCGCTGTCTAGGCAAATTCAGCAGACGACAAATTGACAACTTCTTTTTTTCTTATTTTTCTCAGAAAACAGGGTCTGACATTTCATGCAGACAGTTTGCAGGAAGTGTCACACCCTGTTTTTTTTTTTTTTTTTTTTTGTTAAAAAATAAGATAAAAGAATGACGTCTGCTGAAAATTTTACCCAGCACGCTTAGCCTTAAAATCTTTTTAATACTGCAATCGAAAAAAGCAATGAGCGATAGATTTTGTTTTCATATGGAGATCTATGAATTTGACATTTGATACTAGGTCTTAAATTCAATAGTTTGCTGAATTAGAGACTGGATACGCTTGAAAGATTTTCCGCCATTTTTGACAATTTGTGACTTCCTGTTTACTTATCATTACACCAAACTCTGTCTAAATATGTGTACATATACACCAAAATAAAAGAATTTGCTTCCAAGGGTTGTATTATCTCTATTTAGTATAGACCGCTTTTCTGAATTGAGGAAACAATGCTCCCTTAAAATGTAACAACCTCCTTTAAACGCTTTGCATTCTGCGTTTTTCAGCAGACAACATATTGGAATAAATTATGTTACTTATTTGATCCTGGAAAACAGGATTTGACATTTCATGCAAATTGTCTCCAAAAGTCAAATCCTGTTATCTGGGGAAAATAAGAAAAAAAATGTCACCAATATGTCGTCTGCTGAAAAACGCAGAATGCAAAGCGTTTAAAGGTGACTGGTATTGTTTAAGAAAAATGTTACCAATATGTCTCCTGCTGAATTAGCCCAGAGAGTGGTTAAGGTTAATAAGGTCAATCAAACGTTCATTCCACCTAGTTACCCCAAAAGCCAAGTTCAGAAACCGGCATGAAATTAAGTATAGGAGAAGCAGGCGTCAATATTAAATAAGTACCACGTGAAAAATTGATAAATTGCATTGAAAGAAACAATTGATCGATGATGCTTCTCAACGTCGCCATAACAACGAGACTTAATCGTTATCTGTGATTGCAGGTAAAATGAAAGAAGCCGGGGACAAGGACACGCTGGTGACCCCGATATTTTGTGCACTGGTTTGATATTCCTAACCAGGGTACAAGAATGGTGAACTGTCAGACGAAGTACAGACTGTAAGTATGCATGGCCAACAATTAATTTTGGCAAACGCGAAGATTAATATCTTTTATGTAGCATCTTTTGAAAGAACACGCGTAGTAGTGCCTGCTTTTGCCAGACGTATCCGCCTTTATAACAAAAATATAAATCTTTTGATACATTGTGTTTCTAAATTCCCTACTGGATTGAATAAAATATTCAATATTAAAACAAAAACTCTCTGTATTGATAAATAATAATAATAATAATAATAATAATAATAATAATAATCGACTTTATTTATAGAGGGTAACACATTTAGTAAACTAGTACTAATCTTCCACGTGGCCCTCTTTTTTCCTGGGTAGAAACCAGTACTAAGCAATGTGGATAAAGTCTCTTGCTCAAGGAAACAACATTTGAGTGAGGATCGAACCCGGTACCTCTCGAACTCGAGTCCGATGCTTTACCACTGCACCACAACGCTCCACTAAAGCGATGTTGGTGTGGCGATACTACGTGCGTGTACCGGTATATGTCTGCAAGTGGAAAAAAAAAGCAACAACAAACTTTGCAGTTCTAATCTGAACTTATAATTAAAAAAAAATAGAATTTACCAGATACTATTGACAACTGTCCAGATATGATGACTGGTAATGCAAAATCGGTTGAGAATATTGTACTATTCGTTTGCTTATCTAATTATCTTGATGCATTTTAACACACATATACATGTATTCACAGGGGCTAATGTCCATATAAGAAAACACAAACTGAAAGCGTTAAGAATAGAAAAAAAAAAAAAAAAAAAAAAAAAAAAATCTGATTCGATCGCCATTGAAGCTCTGAGCCTCTCAGTATCATCAGCCGATATCATAAGTTATCTTACAATTTGGGGTATGACCAGAAAAGATCAATGTCTGTCACAAAAAGAATTCTGTTATATTGAAGATACCTAGCTAGTGATTGACTATAATGGTTATTACATGGAATACAATTATGTGCTTGCATTCAATTGTATGTATTATTGTGCAAAGTAAAAGCCGAAGTTTCGCTTTTTGGGTGGGTGCGGCGGGGGGGGGGGGGGGGGTGGTGAGGGGTGGGCGGGGGGAGAGAATGTTCTTCAAGCTGTCTTAGATTGCACGGTTTTTATTTCAACTGTTTTGAACCTGTTTGGCGTTACACATGTTATGCTTATAAATGAAAAACAAGAAAATAAGCTTTCTCACTGCTTATTTAACAAAACACGGGCGCACGCGCTTGATATTCTGCTCAAGTATTGAACCGTTGCACAAATATCGGGATTACCTGCGTGAAGGATAACTTATTAAAAGTTGAATGCACACGCTTCATTTACAAATAAGCCGGGGCACAGCCTTTTCTACAAGATTGCATTGTGCCCAGCGAAGACGCAGGTAAACTTGCACATCCGCGCAGCATCACAAAAATATGCCTATATAATTTTGATCCCCTTTAAACCTCACCTTTAAAAAGTAAAACTGGGGTTTACAGAGGTATACATTATTTTTCTTAGATTTGCTCAAAAACATAGATTGTGGGTACTCGTTAGAATCGCCTCGACGAGGCGGTTCTAATGAGTACCCACAATCTATGTTTTTGTGCAGAAATATGAACAATATATATATTTTTTTAAATCTGAAAATTTGCAGTTTTTGGAGGTGAAATTTTCTATATATTTGGATGGGCATGTTTACATATTTGTCAGATTAGATTTATCACATGACACTTTGTGGATGGCGTCGTTATGCGGACAGCGAGAACTGATCAGTCTACATGGATGTACAGGCTGATCTGTCTTCGCTGGGCGCACATGCAATCTTGTAGAAAGAGCTGTGCCTCGGCTCAAATTTAAACCGATTACCTCCCTTCCCAAAAGGAAGATATCTCGAACATATGATGGTGACGATGGCGATATTGCATTTTACGTCATTTCAACAGTATTTTAGATATCTCGAGCTATCTCGAGACGAATGAAATACCTGAAATGAAGCGCCGTACAATTGCCAGCCGGACTCCATCTCCAGGAGGGTTCGAAGCGGTGTCTCCTGACACGAACTTGGGAAAGTTAGGGGACTTGATGCACGTAGTAGAATTTCTACCATATTTTACATGGGAGACAACTTTTATGAATGCTTGTTTTGCTTTTCTGTGAACCAAATCCCTTCTTAAAACGGATATACTCATCTAAATGAGCCATCGCATGACAAAAACTACAAAAATGGCATGTGCAGCGAGGACTCAGATCAGCCTGGGCATCCGCCCAGTCTGATCAGAGTCCTCGCTGTCCGCACGAAGAAAGCTTGGGTCCTTAGGTACCCATTGGGCGCGCAGCGAAGTCTCTGATCAGACTGGGCGGATGTCCAGTCTGATCTGAGTCTTCGCTGGGCGCACATGCCATTTTGTTGGTTTTGTTATGTGCTGGTTCAAATGGAATGAATTTGCTCCTAAGGGAAGCAACTGTTTTCCTTTTAGAATAGACCTGTAATAAAAAGGGAAGTAAAACAAACCTGACAGAGTTGTCTTCCATAAGAGTGTATTCATCCCCCCTTAAAGAACTAAAAGACATTGGTTTTCTGGTACATGCATGAAACATATCGTCAGTTTGTCGTCTGCTGAATTTGCCCAGAGAATGGGAAATGATAAAGACACATTTTTACATGGAGAATACCACTTAAATAGTCATACGTTCATAACTGCCTTATCACCTGTACTAAACAAATATCTGTATTAAAAGCCACTTTTTCAATTCTCTGAAAAGCCATATAAATATACATGTATATATAGTTCTAAGTTTACTTGTACTGAGCAAGCACCTGTCTTAAACAAGTACCTTGTACTTTTTTTTTTGCTCTCCCTTAGCCCTTAGATGCTTGCTAAAGACAGGTTAGACTGTTCATTTTCTCCTGTCATAAAACAGGTAGATAATCATAAATGATTGAAAATTCCCCTATTTCCAGAAAAAAGATATTTCACGTGAATCGTCTCAGAACACAAATGATATTTGTTGAAAAATGAATTAAATAATAAAAAGTGTTTTAACTCATTTTAGTCTGGAAGCCCCCATAAGGGTAATTGGCAAACAGTGCAGACCCAGATCAGACGCCGTAGAATGCGGCGTCTGATCTGGGTCTACTGTGTTTGCATTAAATGCAGGAATTTCTATAAAGCATAGTGATAATAAAATATAACCAGACACCCTGCTACTGGAAACTGGCCGGCCCAGAGTTGTGGTAGAAACGTCTACTCGGTTTACCTGGGTTAAAAATGTCGCAGGTTAGTGTTCGAGTTCAGCATGGTTGAACTAAAATCAATTCTTTCAAGGTGAACTGCTTTATAGATCACTACACCTGCGCGATCAATTGAAACCATGGCACCAATGAATAAATAAATAAATAAACCGAGTCACGTTTTTTTTTGTGGTTTAAAATTATTGGAGCCGCTATGTGAGAAAACGGAGCTTCTAACATGAGCGCCCAACGAAGATTCAGATCAGACTGCGCGTATCTGAGTCTTCTTTGTGCGCATGAAGAAATTTTGCACCCTTGGCTATCGAAAATGTATCCTGTCAAGATTCTGATCAGACTGCGCGAATGCGCAGGCTGATATGAATCTTCGCTGGGTGCACGCCCGAGGTACATTTTCTGACGTTGAAGCTCATATTTTTTCAAATGCAAGTTCCAACAATAATACAATTGTCTTCAAATTATTATTAGGATCAGTATGAGCGAAAGAAGTTTATTTAGTTCCCTTTGTTTGTGTTGATGTTTACGGCCCAGTCAACCCAATGGGATCATGTCGAGCACGGTCAATTTTCCTAACCACAGGCTTAGTCCTCTAAGCGGTTAACCAGTATTGAGCAGATTCTTTCCCCGGCAACTTACAACAGCCCGTCTTGAGTCAACGGAAGGAAGAGATTGCCTTAGTAAATATTTCATAATCAATAAAAAAAATGTTGCCGACATGGCGGGGGATCGAACCCGCAATCTCCTGATCACCAATCGGACGCGCATCCAACTGAGCCACCGAGGCCGGTAGTTCTATAAATGCATTCAGAATGTAAGTAAGTAAGTAAGAAAGTAAGTAAGTAAGTATAAGTAAATAAGTAAGTAATTTATTCATGCAATAAGCCATATGGCCCATGAGCACATATACAAGTTTCAACATACATGCAGGATAGCGAACATACATTATACACAGTAAGTTTCCATGAGAATCAATACCAATGTATTCGGGAGAGGTGCAATTTAAGACTTAATCGTATAATCTGTTTTTGCCGAGTGGACTCCCCTACTTTAATTCTTCGGACCAGTTCACTTCAAACAAAAGGGGTGTCTGGTTAGCTTATATTATTATTACCATATTTATAGTAATTCCTGTATTAAATGCAAAGGATGTAGAACCTGATCAGACGCCGTTCTATGGTGTCCGATCCGTGTCCACACTGTTTGTTTGGTAATAGCTTAAGTTCACTCAATCCACACGGAATTCGGCATAAGAGGTACACATAGAAATAGCAGTTTGAAATGCATGCATGAGATCGACAATTAAAAGATACTTTTTTCCTATCCTTTTTGTTGACGGCTGAAAATTATATGCCTGTGTACATGCATGCATTCACCTGCATACATATATACATACATATATTATTTCGTTATGTTATTACATATAAAATAACAACGTCAACGCAACGTCAGAAAACGTACCTTCTGACATGAGCGCCCAGCGAAGATTCGTTCGCAATCTGATCAGAATCTTTACTGGACGCATTTTGGATAACCAAGTTTACAAAGTTTCTTAATGCAGACAACGAAGACTCTGATCAGACTGCGCGTATGCGCGGGCTGATTTGAGTCTTCTTTGGCTGCACATGTCAGAAGGTACGTTTTCTCACAATGCGCCTCATTTTACTTTCTAGCAGGAAAATGATAGGTTCACAACCTCATTTGCAATTTCTTTGTAATTACCGTATTCGGCCTAGTTACCGCACATACCCATAAAAGCGCACAGTAAAGCAATTTCGTAGTATTCAGATTGCAGTCCGTGATATATTATCTACCTAATTATAATAGCGTACATACATGTATGTTGTGGGTATTCATTTGAATTACATCAACAAGTCGATGTACCCATAACATATGATTCTATAAATTTGTCGAAGTAATTCTAACGACTACCCACGATATATGCAAAGAAAATCAGAACACATACCACATAAGCATCATTAAATCAGGAAGTTCTCCGCTCATAGTTTTTAATGCATGTCATTATTAGGAAGATATTTTACTACATACAGTCGACTCTCGCTATCCCGAATTCGAAGGGACTCTCTGAAATACTCCGAGATATCCGTACCTCGACATATCAGATTTGCAGAATTGAGGAAAAAATCATTCGAAAAACCACACAACAAATATATGTGTTATTGGACTTGAAATTAGAGTACTCCTTAGGAGAAATTTCTCCTCTTTTCCACAATATTTTTTTTTTACCTGTTGTTAGATTTTCATGTTTAGGCAGGGACCAGATTTCCACTTCGAGATAAGCGGTTATTCGAGATAAGCGAGGTCGAGATAACGAGAGTCATCTGTATTTTCATGTAATTTTCAAAAAAATAATAAGCGCGCAGTGTGGTCATTAGGTCGAATACGGTACTTGAAATCGTTGCTCCAAATAAAAGATCATCATGCAGACGATATAATGAGACCGTCATGGACTCATGGCGTTCTATAAAATTCGCTAGTTTTTCTGCCGTCGTAATTAAACGCATGCAACTTGTGCATGAAAAATAAGATTCTTTGCAGAAAAGTTGACTCTCGTTATCTCGCCCTCGCTTATCTCGAATAACCGCTTATCTCGAAGTGGAAATCTGGTCCCTGCCTAAACATGAAAATCTAACAACAGGTGAAAAAATATTGTGGAAAAGTGGAGAAATTGCTTCTCCTCTTTTTCCGCGATATTTTCAATATATCTCTAATTTCAAGAGTCCAATTACACATATATTTGTAAAGTGTGTTTTTTCGAATGATTTTTTCCTCAATTCTGCAAATCTGATAAGTCGAGATACGGATATCTCGAAGTATTTCAGAGTCCCTTGGAATTCAGGATAACGAGAGTCGACTGTATTTTTAAAGAGTGGAGGCAGAGCGGGCGGGATGGGCTGGATAGGTATTTACAAGGAGTATTTTCAAAAGAGAAGACAAATGTCGAAGATTAGCAGATAATTGTTGGCATTTTTTTTTTCAATATTATAATAGAAGTTCTTAAAACGAAACCCACTTTACACCCAAATCTTTGGGTTTCCTTGTAAAAGTCACACCCTACTCTATGTAACGCTGGATACGAAGTTGATATTTAATTTCACCGCCGTTTGTTTGTGTTGAGGTTTTACGGCCCAGTCAACCCAACAGGGTCATGTCGAGCGCGGTCAGTTTACCTAACCACACGTTTACTGGGCAGGCTTAGTCCTCTAAGTGGTTAACCAGTATTGTGCACATTCTTTCGCCAGAAACTGACAACTGCGGAAGGGAGAGAATGACTGTAGATAATATTTCATGATCAATCTCCACGAAAGAATGTTGCCGACCTCGGCGGGAGTTGAATCCGCGACCTCCTAGTCTCCAGTCGGACGGCGCAGCCAAGTGAACCACCGAGGCCGGCAATTTCACCGCCGTACGCGCCTTTCTATGCATGAAAGCTTCTCATTGTCGATACGTACGATACGATACGATATACTCTATTGAGAAAACTCCGGTCAAAAACATGACCTATCACATGCGACCAAGTTGTATCTTTCATCAGCAGGCTTGATGCTTCAAAGGCAACCGGTATTGACGGTTTAGGACCCAGAATCATTAAACTAGCAGCTCATGTCATAGCTCCCTCAATAACTAAACTCATTAATAGAAGTATAATAACTGGAATATTTCCCAGCCAGCTGAAGCTTGCTAAAGTTTTTCCTATTTATAAAGGGGGAACAAAATCAGATCCCTCGAATTATAGACCTATATCTATTCTACCGACAATTTCAAAAATATTTGAAAAACATATTAATCACCATTTAATGGGTTACCTTAATAAGTATAAGCTGATACATGAAAGCCAATCTGGGTTTAGGCAAAAGCACAGTTGTCAAACTGCCCTGGTAAAACTTATTGATCATTGGACGGCCTGTATCGATAAAGGAGATATCATAGGTACCCTGTTTGTGGATTTTCGGAAAGCCTTTGATGTGGTAGACCATTCTATTCTCATTAATAAACTTCACTTATATAAATTCAGCCCAAACGCTGTACGATGGTTTCAGTCATATCTCAGTTGTCGTCAGCAAGCTATAGTGTGCGATGTAGGTCTCACCGACTTTGTCAAGATCCGCTCCGGAGTTCCTCAAGGATCTATTCTCTGCCCAATCCTTTTTCTCTTGTTCATTAATAACCTACCACTGTTTCTTAAATACTGTAACTCAGACTTCTATGCCGATGATGCAACTTTTCATACTAACGGCAAAGACAAACTTACTATTGAAAATAATTTACAATCGGACCTTAGTGAAGCGAAACAATGGAGTAAATGTAACAAAATGTATATTAATTACCAAAAAACATCATGTATGACACTAGGGACAAAACACCGATTAAATGGCTCCAATAAATTAGATATCAAAGCGGATAATATAAAAATTAAACAAGTTTCCGACCAAAAGCTCCTTGGACTCCATATTGACGAAAATTTAAACTGGTGTTCTCATATAGACCACCTTTGTAAAACCGTCTCTTCAAAAATTTCTCTGTTACGACAACTGTCTGAATATGTCCCTGCTCACGTCCAGAGGTTATTTTACCAGGGTTATATCCTTCCTTTACTTGACTATGGTTCCGTTATTTGGGGCTCATCCTCTACGGCAAACATTGAGCGACTAACAAAACTACAGACGCGAGCTGCGCGAATAATACTTAACGCCGAATTCGATACCCCGTCCTTTCAGGAACGCATGTTTCAGGAACTTGACTGGCTCCCTATGGGGAGTCGAATCAAATACAATAAAGCAGTGCTTACCTATAAAGCATTAAACAATATGACTCCTGAATACATTACTAAATTACTAACCACAATGTCGCAGACTCACTCTTTAAACCTGAGATCCGGAGAAAATGGCACACTATACGTACCTCTGTCACGCACGACCGTATATAGCGGTGCGTTTTCATGCTCGGCCCCCAGGTTATGGAATTCTCTGCCTTATGCAATCAGAAACTCAGAGTCATTAAACACTTTTAAGAAAAGTATAAAACCCTTGTGTTAGGCATTATTAGAAAATGGCAGCATTTCTGTGTTCTTTATTACCTTTTATATATGTTGATGTAGGTATCGGTAGTTGATCCTGCACACTTTGGAGTGGCTTCAGCCGCAGGCCGTTCCCCTGGGGAAAAAGATGACTGGTTCATTCACCGTGCTCCATTTGTGTGTAGGATTGGTGGCATGTTATCCGTATTGCATCCTCGAACACATGAGTTAGCGTAACCTAGCCTTGGTGTTCTATGATGAATGCTGTGATAGCCTTGTTCCCTGTTATGAACTATATATAGCTTGTCCGACTTTTAAACCATGCATTTTAAAATTGCCTGTGATACACTTTTATGTGCTCTTTGAGATATTTTAAAAGTCCGACAGCTGATACACATTCCATACTTATTCTACATTTACAGTTTACCCGGTCTTCGCTAAGACATTTTTAAATTTTAAGTTGGAATAGTTTATCAGCAGTCCCAATTCTAAATCTCTTAATGATTTAATATCTTAATTTTTACTGTATATATTGTATATATGTGTAGGTATGATGACTGTTTACTTTTTTTTACTTATTATTTGTACTTTTAGTTTCTGCAGAGGGCCACAAGGTAGACTAGCTAATATAGCTAATTGTGTTACCCTCTTTAAACATTGTATAAATAAATAAAAATAAAAATAAACATCGAGCTGAATTACAATAGAAACATCAAGACATGGCAATACATTTTAAAATAGAATACATATGGGGCACAGAGCTAGGAACTGCTGAAAATTGGGTACATGAGGAATATTGAATTAACTAGAGAAACTTCGGCGGGCATACAAAGCTTTGATATACACCGCCGATACAACATCAATTCCATGTTTCAATGTCGGGTTGGCCTTGATACAGCACCGCCCTAGCACCTTGTGCCCGCAGGAATGATAGGTAGATAGCTGTTGGGGAGGGGGGTGGGGTGGGAGGGGTGCCACTTTAAATACAAGATAAATATGTCTGATGACAAAAGAAAATAACGTCGTTAACAATCAGGATTCTCATGGTCTGCTACGTAGTCATCTTTGTATTTATGACCAAAATTATCATCCTGTAGAATGGGCCAGGGCGCTGCGACTCCAACAAGCAAATTAGTCCCCGCGAAGGCCTAAATCTGAATGTAAAGACAAACCAGAATCATCACCAAAGACGTCGCATAGCAATAACGTGTCATCACGAAAACATGCCTATATAATTTTGACCTCCTTAAACCCCACTTTTATATAGTAAAACTGGGGTTTACAGGGGTATACATTATTTTTTTTATTTCTGCTCAAAACATCGATTGTGGGTACTCGTTAGAACCACCTCATCGAGGCGGTTCTAACGAGTACTCACAATCTATGTTTTGAGCAGAAATATGAATAATATTAGAATTTTTTATCTGAAAATTTTAAGTTTTTTTTGTTGGTAAAGTTTTTCAGTATATTTGAATAGGCGTGCTTTCGTAATGTATACATCTCACACGGAGGGCACATTGCGGTATGTTATTTTTACATACCGCAATTCAAGTCTGTGGAATGACTGTCGCAATCCTTATATTCATAGGACGCTTGATTGCGCCCTTTCTTTTGGGGTCCGTGTCTGTTCACCTGAACATTTTGACTTGTCACTGGTTCAACATTTTATGAATTTTTTATGGCATGGGTACGTAGACCGCATTTTTCTTGGGTCTACAAAAAGGTCTTGTCATTTTGCACTGTTGCAAGTTTCAAAAATTTCTTGTCTCCGAATTAGGCTCCTAAACATGCTTAAACAAAGCAAACAGAATTTCCAACTATCTTCTGACGTTGAGAACCGTTATAATTTTGTCCAGTTTGATTTCCCGCTAGGTTCGGCAAATAGGCATATGATTATCCTTTCTGGAACACCCCAAAACACCCACAGACTACACTAAAACCACCCTAATCATACCCACAAACACATTTTAAAGCTTCTTGAGTCACAAATCAAGCAGTTTAAAATCAAATATGGGCAAATATTTTATGATAAATCATCTATCTACATTGCATTATAGAAAAAAAGTTAACCCTTAAAGCGCCAAGCAAACTTTGTAGCAGACGACATTTATTTTTATTTTATTTTTTTTAATTTTTCAAAGAAAACAAGTCTTGATATTTCATGTGAATCGTCTGCCGAGCAGACGATTCACATGAAATATCAAGACTTATTTTCTTTGAAAAATTAAAAAAAAAAAAAAAAAAAAAAAATCAAAATGTCGTCTGCTGCAGTTGTGATTGGCGCTTTAAGGGTTAACAAGGTATTTCTACATAGCTTCTGAAGATTAAAGGCACCTTACCTAATGATTGTTTTGTTTGTTCAACAGCATTTAAGATATGTAAGATATGAATTTCTATAATGGATCGGCTTCTGTGGATGTGATATAAAAGGGCAAAATGTTTATTCACATCCTTTCTTTCATTTATTTGTTTGTTTATTTGTTCGCTCATGCCATCGTTCATGCATACTGAGTACATGTGTTTATGAAAAAATCAAACAAAAAAAAAAAAAAAAAAAAAAAAAAAAAAGAGAAAAGAAAAACGTCACATGCAGGTCCAGTGGAAGACAAAACGGCCTTACGAGTGTTTTTTTTTTTTTTTTTTTTTTTGTTGTTGTTTTTTTTTTTTTTTTTTTTTTTTCGTTTATTATTGCAAAGATCCTGCTTAAACTGTCCGAATGCACATGCACATGCTGATGTGGAACTTTTGTGGTCATGTGTTTTCTTGGGACACCGTCCCCTACTTCATGTAAGTCTTTCTTTCTACAGGAAAGACCCAAAGACCTTGATCAGATTACGCAGACGCACATGCATGCACATTCCAATCTAGAACTTTGCTGGTCAGCTGTTTCTTGGGCATCACTTTATTTTTCATTTAAGGTTTTTTTGTTTTTGTGTTTGCAAAAGTCCTGACTAGCCCATATTTCACTTACGTTTATCTGTTGTAAAGACCCTGATCAAACTGTGCGGATGCTCATTATGCTGAGCTATCAAACACCTTTGATACCCCATTCCACTTAAGATAATAAATATGTAAACAAAGTAATTTAGAGTGAAAAATAGATAAAGTAAATAGTTTGATGTGAAACGGTAAATAAATAAAGTGGTTTGGGGTATATCGGGGTTATTTGCGGTGGTTTGGTGTGTTTCGATGGACTGATCTTTCTTTGTTTTTTCTTTTTTTTTTTTTTTTTTTTTTTACAAAAGCACATTCGCGCCATGTACATCATTAATTCTATCGAATTGTTATTCTAAATAGAGAAGGTTTTCTTTGATTTTCAAAATTTGACTTTGGCGTGAACTTGAAGATCATATTGTAAAGATGAATTTAAAATGCACACAATGAAAGTTGAATCAAAATATTTGACAAAAATAACCGTTTCATGAGATTTATCATCACTTCAAGGCACATACATTCTTCCATACAGAGGCTGACAGCTTAGGTCACATATGATCTAATAAGAGTTCGTCTAAAAGAAATCTGGGCCCAGTTGTTCAAAGCGTTGTTAGCTTAACGAGCTCGTTAGTGGTCAAAATGTTAACTGTTCTAGTAGGTACAATATCTAATTCACAGGTATTTTTGCTGAAAAAATGCGAGTAGTTTTATAAAAAAAAAAAAAAAAAAAAAAAAATCACATTTTTCAGCAAAAATATTAGCGTATGTGTCATATTTAATGATGGAAGTTTTACAATGTAACGATAGTAACGTTAACTAACGTTAACTTTTTTGCTGGCCCTTTCCTTCCCTCTGAGTATGGCAGGTGCCCCTTTTCTTTCCTTTGTGTTTCATTTGTTTGACTTATTGTAGTATGGCAGGTGCCCCTTTTCTTTCCTTTGTGTTTCATTTGTTTGACTTATTGTTTTGCTTTCAGTAATAGCCTTCTTTTTCTTAATTTCTTGATTTTGCTCTGTCGATTGGGAGTAGGAATACGTGGGATAAATTTCAAATTTCATTTTTCCTTTTGTGTTTTCCTTGTAATTGACCACTGTTCTCTTTGTTTACCAGTTCACATTTTTCTTTTTTCTCCTGTTTCTTTTTTTTCTTCTCCATGATTTTCTTTTTTTTTTTTTCATAATGTGCATCCTCCGTGATTGCTGCCCCGTACGGTGGGACAAAAGTATTCTTTTTTTTTTTTTTTTTTTTTGATTCCTGATTTTCTTTCAATTTATTAAAGTTATCTTTTTTATCTTGAAATAAGATTTCCACACTTCTATTTTCTTTACGTTCTTTTCTTGATACTTTCATTTCTGGGGTTCTCTTATTTATTTCAGGGGTTGAGACATGGGGAGCAGAAGGATCATAGGGAAAAATTCCCGTTTATCTGAACCCAGACATTATGGTGCTCGCAGTCATAGAACTTAAAAATGCACGATCGATTATTTGTGGCAAGTCTTCCTTAACAATCACACGGTTTGGATGGGCATGTAGAAATTTGTGGCATTCAGAGTTAAGGTTTCTTTTAAATGGGCTAAACACTGACACATCAAGGGATTGAAGACATTGACTCGTGTGGGGAGGTAATACAAATAGGTGAATATCTTCTTGCCTTGCAGCGAATCTAGCGGTAAAAACAAAATTATCTGAGCAAAAATCAGTTGTGTTGCTTCACTCGCGACTTTCAAACTTTAAGAATAGTTTACATTAAGTTTTGGTCCAGTATGACGTCATACTTCATGACGTCAAGTGAAAATGACGCCAGCAATTTTGACGTGATACAACGCCAACATTCCACGATGGTAATGTTTGAGATTTGTTAATGTTCGACAAACAAGCATTACGTACTGATCTAAAGAAAGCATGCAATTTTGATATTGCGTGCTGGTATTGAGAAATATCGGCATCTTTGTTCCTCGGATTTAATAGTTCATTTCTAATCATTTAATATTTATAGCTATATATAATAAAATAAATTATCGTCTGACACCAGAGTATCATGCTTCGAATCTGCTGCGAGAGATCAGTATGTAACGTTATTTTTTTTTTTTTTTTTTTTTTTTTTTTTTCATATTTCGAAGTATGTGTCTTTTAAATTCTTGTTTGACTGAGATCCCACATCATGTAAGTGTTAACATTCAAAATAACTTACCGATTTGACGGTCTACTAGTTCTATTCAACTTAAATATCAATTGGCTTTCAGTGGACAGCGACCTTCTCCACTGTTTCGGTATGTGACGTAGAGCGCCTCGCAGAGCTGCTTCTAATGAGTACCCACAACATAAGGGTTTGGGGGACATCACGAAAACACGCCTATATAATTTTGACCCCCGAAAACCCCACTTTGATCCACATTTATACAGTCTACTGGGGTATACATTATTTTTCTTATTTTGCTAAAACATAGATTGTGGGTACAAGTTAGAGCCGCCTCGCCGAGGCGGTTCTAACGAGTACCCAAATTTTATGTTTTGAGCAGAAAACTGAAAACTATCAGAATTTTCTATCTGCAAATTTTCCTTTTTTGGTTGTAAAATTTTCAATATATTTGAATAGGCTTGTTTTCGAACTGAGAGCTAAGAAAAATATCAATATTTTGCTTTAAAGTCGCTAATTACCTTGAGCTAAGGCTAAGGTGTATACTTTACACAGGCATGTTTCCATAGTAGTGCCAAGACTGTGCCGATACGCAGGCTATGGGGTCTTCTACATAGGCGTAGCACTCATTACACGTTATGTATGTGCGTAACAAGCGTCAGAAAAAAATATTTATGATAAAGTGGCATTAACATAAATTATTTTGCTTCTTTATCCCAGGGACTGCTCTTGGAAAGAATCTGGGAGCAAATTCTTTCCTTTAAGAGCAGCTCCTATTTTGGAAGCGATTCTAAATATAATTTGCAAGATTATTCTTGATTGTGCGTAAAAATAATTCCGTTCCGGCTACGCTCATCACGGAAAAATATCTATATAATTTTGACCCCCTTAAATCTTCCATTTTTATATAGTAAAACTGGGGTTTACAGGGGTATACATTATTTTGTTTTTATTTCTGCTCAAAAACATAGATTGTGAGTACTCGTTAGAACCGCCTCGCCGAGGCGGTTCTAACGAGTACTCACATTCTATGTTTTGAGCTGAAATATGAAAAATATCAGAATTTCTGTCTGAACAATTTCAGATTTTGGTGGTGAAATTTTCAAAATATTTGAATAGCCGTGTTTTCGTAATGTACTATTCTAGATTTTCGTCGTTTGCATATGAATTACATTGCTGTCCATTTGGCATCACATTGGAAAATCGTTTTTCTTTTCTTTCTTTTTTTTTTTTTTTTTTTACTTTTTTGCATGGTATTTTATTTCAAATGAAAATATTTTGTACTGATTGACCGTATCTTATCAGAAACCATTTTCATTTTCCCTCAAATATTAACATTGTACCCTGTACATGGATCATCTTCCTCTAAATACTTGCTGGCGACATACATCGGAATCCCGGTCCATGAACATCGGCTCCCATAAGTAGCGTCTCCAGTTCATCAACAATCATGTCAAACAGTCTCTTTAGCTCTCTTAATGTATCTCCCAACTTCTCGTTTGTTCATTACAGCGTTCAAAGCATATTTTCTAAACTTGACGTTTTGTATGCTGAACTAGGCTATACATGTGCGAGTTTGACATTCTAGCTTTCACTGAAACTTGGCTTTGTTCTTCCGTAGTCCAAACTGACCTTCTTCTCGAATCATATTGTGAACCTTAACAAAAGGACCGACCAGGGGACAGTCATTGCGGTATCATGATATACATTAAAGAAGGAATTCGCCACAGTAATATCGAACCACAGTAATGTCGAGTGTGTTTGACTTGAATTGGCTAACTGCAAAAGAGGCGGTTATTATTTGGTGTTTTCTATCGGCCTCCCAGTTCTGACGCAGAATATTTACTAGCATTTAATTCTATGGCATTTGCAGTCGATACGAGTATATCAGACATAATAATTACTGGTGATTTTAATTTTGATGACTATTGAATGAACGTGCTGCAATGAAGATCGAAACAACATGTACTCAGTATACTTTTTTCCAGGTCATAAGCCAAGATACTAATTTTACCGAGCACACAGCCACACGAATAGATATATTGTTAGTTAACGACAAAAATCACCTAATACCCAGTGGAGTTTGTGATCCCTTTCTTAACTAAGAACATAGATATCAATAAATGGATTTTTTTTTAATTTTGTAAAACCGAATTTGGAGGTACGACCCAGATAATTATGATCGTCTACGAGAAATAGCTGCTGCTATCAATGAGACGCCTTGAGAGATAATGATATTGACTCCTATGCCGCGAATCTACACTCTACAAACACAAGCTTGGCATTAGAATGCATTCCAAATAAAATAGTAAAAATACAGCCAGCCGAGTCTTCTTGGATAAACGCAAAAATAAAACAATATATACGTAAACGTAAAAAAGTCCATCGAAAAGCTAAGCGAACAAATACAGAGTTACACTGGACGCAATTTAGAACTTTAAGGAACAAAACACTCGCACTTATTCGTGATGCAAAAAGGCTTTCCACGAAAAAAAAAAAAAAACAACAAAAAAAAAAACAACAGCAAACAAACAAATAAAAAAAATGAAAAAAAAAAAAAAAAAAAAAAAAAAAAAAGAAAATGCTTCAAAGTTTATATGTGGAGAACTTTCATCTAAAGATTGGTGGACGATTCTTAAATCTTTCATATCTCCCCGGTCTAAAACATCTATACCAGCCCTTAGAAAATAATGGCACCGCAAGTATCTTAGATAACTTTTTTCAAAGCCAGAGCTATTTAAATAATCAATATCAATATCCTCCACAAATTATTTACTGCTGTCACCACCAAATATTGAATCTTTCCGTACTGAAGTCGAGTATACTCAAATCTCTCCCTATTGGTAAAACCTCTGTTCCTATTAATCTAAGTAATCGTATTGTTCGTGAACTTGGTCAGGAAATTTCTTCTTCTTTCTGTAATTTGTTTAATTAGTCTATCAAGTCTATCAACTCGTTTCTTATGCCATCATCTTATAAAGAGGCTAATGTCTGTCCAATGCAAAACAAAAAAGGTTATAGAGCTATACCTTCAAATTACTGACCTACATCACTACTTAACTCAGAAAGTAAAGTTTTTGAAAGACTTGTATTTTAATAGTTATACAATCATTTATTCGACAACACATTACAAAAACATGCCTATTCAAATATACTGAAAATTTCACCATCAAAAAATGAAAATTTTCAATTAAAAAAATTCTGATAGTTTTCAAATTTTTGCTCAAAACATAGATTGTGGATACTCGTTAGAACCGCCTCGGTGAGGCGGTTCTAACGAGTCCCCACAATCTATATTTTTGAGCAGAAATAAGAAAAATAATGTATACCCCTGGAAACCCCAGTTTTACTATATAAAAGAGGGGTTTAAGGGGATCAAAATTATATAGGCATGTTTTCGTGATGATTTGCTATCTTTCCTTCAGTCTAGTTTTATACCAGGAGATTCAACAGTGAATCAATTAACATATCCTTATAATACTTTCTTTCAGTCCCTTGGCTCAGGCAAAGAAGTTAGAACTGCTTTTTGTGACGTCAGCAAAGCCTTTGACCGAGTCTGGTATGATTGGTTTTTACTTAAACTGAAAGCAGCTGGCGTCAATGGGAATTTGCTGGCATGATTTAACAATTACCTTTTTAATAGGAAACAAAGAATTATTCTTCCAGTTGTTACATCAGAGTGAGCTTATATTCGCGCTGGTGTTCCCCAATGGTCAATTTTAGGCCCACTGTTATTCGTACTATTTATAAACGACATAGTACTTAATATAGGGTCAAATATAAGGCTCTTTGCTGACGACACTAGTCTTTACATTATCATCGATAACCCTATTACTGCTACTAATTGTCTGAATATAGATCTTGAAACAGTTTCAAAATTGGCTGAAACTTGGCTTGTATCTTTCAATCCGACCAAAACTGAAAACCTCCTTATTTTGCGTTAATTAAACAAACTTGATCATCCACCAGTCATAATGCAAATTCTTCAAATAACCAAACTAGAGTTTCACACGTATCTCGGAATCTATTTATCAAACGATGGCAAATGGCAACATCATATAAAATATATTTCAGAGAAAGCTTGGTGTAGAGTTAATGTTATGAGAAAGCTTATATTTCAGTTAGAACATAAACCTTTAGAAATGATCTATACAGCTTTTATCCTACCTTTACTAGAATTTGTGGATGAAATATGGGACAATTGTTCTCAATACCAAAAAACATGAGTCAGAAAAGATACAACTTGAAGCAGCTCGCATATCTACTGGGACTACTAAGATTATGTTTTTACTATTTTGTACAAAGAAGTTGAATGGCAGTCACTTGAGCAGAGAGGACAAACCCACAAACTGACTCTATTTTTAAAAATGTTTTCCCATCTATCGCCTTTGTACTTATCCTCTTTATTCCTCCATCAGTCAGTGACTAACCATGTACAGACTACTGACTCACAAACAAATCTTTATAATAATTCTTTTCTACCTTATACTGTAAGGGCTTGGAATAATCTACCCGCCGAAGTGAAACAACAAAACTCTTTTAAACACTTTTTTTAACAAAGACAAAACCGCTGTTCCAAAATATTATAATTCTAAAAATAGAGAAGCCCAAATTCTCCATACTAGATTACGGAAGAACTGTAGCTCATTAAGCCTGATTATATTTTGTAAAGGTATTTTTGATTCGCCTTTTGTGTAGATGTCCTAGTACTGAGAACCCGTAACACTTCTTTTTCCACTGTCCTTACTATCAGCAACATAGGAACGTGCTTCTAAATGCGGTTTCTCCCTATCCTAGATCTACTTTTGATCTTCTGTACGGAAAATCTTCTTTACCGTATGATACAAACATGATATGTTTTGTTTTTGAAAATATTCACCGGTTCATCTTAAACTGCAAACGATTTTCATAAAATGTTTCAATTACTGTTATGGTCATGGGGTTGCCATATTATAGTTATCCTTTTGCCAAACGGTATTGTATTCCACGCTGGATGCCAGGTCCCCCCTCCCCACCCCCCCCACCCCCACCACACACACCCATCCAGTCCCCAACACCCCACTTTTCCCCAAACCTTTTGTCCATTTACCTTTTCTGATCATTTTTTCACTTCAAAAGTGCTTTATATGAAATGAAGATGTATAACCAACACTTATTGTGTATTGTTTTGTCATTGTTAAATATCACTACATAATATTATTTGTTTCAAAAGACTGTGCTTGAAATTCGACATTATGTATACATGCCAGTTGTTTCTGGGAGAAGAAATATATAAGTACTTGTGCTTTCGTTCTCATCACACTTTGTATCACTTCTTGTCTCATATTGCAATGATATTATTATTATAAATATATTTAAACCGAATATAAATATTTACCCTTAATTTGAATATTCTGCCAAAAATAGGTCTAACCTATGCATTTTTTTATTTTTTTTTTATCTAAGAAAAAAAAAAAAAAAAAAAAAAAAAAATATATATATATATATATATATATATATATATATATATATATATATATATATATATATATATATATATATATATATATATATATATATATATATATATATATATATATATATATATATATATATATATATATATATATATATTTCTTAGCTGGTTTAAAATGATTGATATTATTTCATGACAATATTATAAAAGTTTCAGAGAAACTGAACAAGTATATGTAGAACTTGTTGAAAATCTGCCCCTGCGGATTTCAGCATAATTTGCAGCCATTATTAAAACGGGGTAAATGAAAATATTCGACTTTTTTTTTTTAAAAACTAATGAATAGAATGAAACTTTATGTGCATAGATAGCTGCGACAAAGGGTTTCACGTTAAATTATGACAAAAGATTGCAATTTTACTCCTTCTGTGTAAAGCGCCAGTCAAAAAACGACTTTCTGAAAGATGTCGAAAGCAGACTAGGCATAGACTAAGCTTAACATGTCGGATTAAAAATTCCAGAAGATAACATTTTGAGATATTGTGCTTGTTTTCTCCAGAAAATAGGCTTTGACATTTTATGCAAAGTGTCTCCTAAAGTAAGAAAAGCCTCATCAATTTGTCGTCTGCTGAATTCGCCCATATATAGCGTATTAAAATGTTATGGTTCATATTTTTTGGCGTATCATAACGAAAACATGCCTATATACTTTGGAACCCCTTAAATTCCACTTTTATACATTAGGGGTATACATTATTTTCCTATTTTTGCTGAAAAAAAAAACAAAAAAACATAGATCGTGAGTACTCGTTAGAACCGCCTCGCGAGGCGGTTCTAACGAGTACTCACAATCTATATTTTGAGCAGAAATATGAAAAATACCAGAATTTTTATCTGAAAACTTTCAGTTTTTGATGGTGAAATTTTCAATATATATGAATAGGCGTGTTTTCGTAATGATGACGCAAAAAATTGAACTGAACTGCAACATAATGATCAAATGTCACCATATAAATAAGTTATGACTTCACATCAAGAAAAAAGGACCATATCAAGAAAAAATGACATCATATCATTAGTTTTCTCAACATAACGACTGACAACATACCTTCTGATATGTGCGCCCAGTAAATATTCAACCAGCCCGCGCATTTGCGCAGTCTGATCAGAATCTTCACTGGACACATTCTGCATAGTCAAAGATGTAAAGTTGTTTTTCATGCAAACAACTAAGACCCTGATCACACTGCGTGGATGCGCAGGCTGATTTGAGTCTTATTTTGGCGCACACGTCAGAAGGTACGATTTCTCAGGTTACGCCTCATGTACTGACACAAGATGAAATGCACGCTACTACAGAAATGTCAAAAGAAACGAAGACAAAATAAATACCTTTTTATTGTACATAAAACCGGTCATGTGTAAAACGTGCAGGGAATGAACAATTAAGGGTATATTTGGAACTCGGGCATAAGCGGACAGAGAAAGCCCAGATCAGACTGCGCGGATGCGCAGTCTGATCAGGGCATTCGCTGTCCGCTAACAGAATCAGTAAGCATTCCAGAATGTATCAATAGAGTGCAAATGCCCGGTTGAGGTTTTGCGCATGCGCGGTATGAATCAGAATCTGTGCATTTTGCGCGTGTTCGAAGACGCATTTTCGCGGAACACGGCCCATTTTAAATGGTTCATTCTTCAACGACAGAAATTGTAGACTTAAAAAAAAGGCGTTATCGTGTTTTTTTTTTTTTTTTTTTTTCGTGGTTCAGACGTGTTGCATTTCATTTTTAGGTCATTAATGCATACCTTAGCATTTTCATGATGGCTTAGTCTATCCCTAGTCACTATAACAACCCTACCAACCACATATATGCGTAGCTGAAAGACGCGTCCCTCTCTCTCTCTCTCTCTCTCTCTCTCTCTCTCTCTCTCCTAGCATTAGGCATACACAGTGGTTGCACTTGTTTTATTATTTTGATATACCATATTTACCCTAAACAACAGGATGCCTTAACACCTAACTATACATGCACTCAAATTAATTTGAACAATAAACTATAAACGGGACCCTTATGAGCAATGAATAAGCTAAAAAAGAGAAAGCAGCTGCGATGTCAAGTTTTCTGGACAATATTAGCTAATTCCGGTCAATTAGATCTCACCAGTGACCCTTATATACACGTTTTTAAAAAACAATCCGGAGCTAGTTTATCGAAATAGCAACCTAACAGGCTTTATGCCAGATGGCATACATTTGTAACTATCGAAAAACGCACATAGAACCACCCTCTGGATCCGTCCTTCAATGTTATTGTGACGTTCTGCTTTTCTGGGCTCATGGAGGCTGAAACTTTCAATTTAAGTTGAATTCAAGTTACGAATTTCATTATTTCTTCACGGGAGAAGAAATTTATACTTCAAAAATAAACAGCAAATCATTGAGCCAGCGAACGACAAAACCTACAATAAGACTTGTGCGACCTGCAAAGACTCAGATCAGCCTGCGCATCTGCGCAGTCTGATCAGAGTCTTCGCTGATCGATGTGCCTTCTACATTATCCAGGCTTTTCAAAGAGGAATGAAGGAGAACCCTTGTCATAATGGGTGGATATACAGGCTAATCTGAGTCTTTGCTGGTCACACAGGTATTATTGTAGGTTTTGTCGTGCGATGGCTCATTTAATTATAGTTTGTACCAGTACGTTTACACTGTTTGATTGTGTAAAAAGGACAATCGCCTCAAAAGAACTACAACAACAACAACAAAGAAACAAGAAAACATTGATGCAAAGCATCAATACGCCTGGAAACTAATCTGTCATGCATTACTTAGCTCCCTATAGATCGTAGTATAGTAAAAAAAATGTTATAATTTTGAAAGGTTGTAATTATATTAATTATCGCAATATTGAACGATAAAAACATTATCAGAGCTATGTAAAAAAAATCAACTATGATCTTCTGTTTTTGTAGCCCGCATACATAATTACATGTCGCCATCCATAGCCTAGGCCGAACATACTATATCCGAAATCATCTATAAGGGGGAATTAGGGTGGGGCGGGGGGGGGGACGATACTTTAATTTTGACTGCTATATAGACTGGGCCCTAGCATTTAGTATTAGAAAGATCTGCGAAATAAAATGTTTTAAAACGTGGCTGTTCTAAATAACCATTCATTTGAGTCTAAAAAAGAGCAGTTCATCAAACTAATGGCATCTACAGACGATACTATTTTGAAATCCATTGGATTATTTATAAGCAAATGTAATATATCATAGCATGTCATCAAGGATATATATATAAATATGTATGTATAATGTCATGTTTGTATTTGCTTGCCTTTAACCCTTATAGGGTATTGTTGTGCAGTAAATAAAATACTATTCTACTCTATCCTGTTCTATGTAGTAGTGTTTCGTTTTTTTCTCCTCATAACGTTTTCTTTCGGCCCAAATCTTTCCATGGTTGAATATCAATTTAAACTGTATTATTAAACCAGCTTATAATCCGTTCGATTTGAGAATGAATATTTCCAATCGTAAACAAAGAAAAATATCTTTTGTTTCTTCTTTGTAGTACGACGAAAAAAAAACAAAAAAAAAAAAAAAAAAAAAAAAAAAAAAAAAAAAAAAAAAAAAAAAAAAAAAAAAAAAAAAAAAAAACAAAGCGAAATGAATAAATTCAAACGTGTACGAAAATTGACAGCAACGAGCTCATTTCAGGTCGAATGGTCAAATTGGGGCTCCTATGGGAAAACTGCTTATTTCTCTTTTAAATGTGCAAAACCCACATTGCTACATTCATTCTACACAGTACTTCCCATTTTTTTTATTTCACTATGTTACCAATAGCACAGTTCTCTGCTGCAAAAGTGTGACTTTGAATAATAATAATAATAATAATAATAATAATAATAATAATAATAATAAAAAAAAAAAAGAAAATGGAGGGTGAATTGTTATAAATAACCCCACTAAGAACCCCATAAAACTAGAAGAAAACCGATGTTCTCCGAATGCATACACATTTTACAAATTTAAAACAACCTCAAATAGATACGCCGGGCTGGAGCCCGGCGTAAATCACACCACAGGGCATTACTGGCCCCACCATATGTCTATGTCAAAATTAAATGGAAGATTGTTTCATTTATCTGGGTTTTGAAGCTATTCTATTGAACTATTGAAAAATTAGGAGACGAAAATGCTTCTTGACAACCCTGGGCACTTACAATATGTTCCTGGGTTATAATCATATAGCAAAAATTTAACTCCTTTAATCGAGTGCGCTCTTCTATCATAACTCTTTGGACCGGTCCATTTCCAACAGAAGGGGCGTCTCGTTAGCTTTTATTATCAACATGTTTTATCAAAATTCTGTATTTGATGCAAACAGTATAGACCCTGATCAGACACCGCATTCTGCGTCTGGGTCTGCGCTGTTCGCTAATAACCCTTTATGGGACATTAGGCATAAATGGGTAAATTAAACATTACGAAAACACGCCTATTCAAATATAAAGAAAATTTTACCTCCAGAAACATAAAATTTTCAGATAAAAAAATCTGATACTTTTCATATTTCTGCTCAAAACATAGATTTTGGGTACTCGTTAGAACCGCCTCGGCGAGGCGGTTCTAACGAGTACCCACAATCTATGTCTTTGAGCAGAAATAAGAAAAATAATGCATACCCCTGTAAAACCCAGTTTTACTATATAAAAGTGGGGTTTATGGGGTCTAAATTATATAGGCGTGTTTTCGTAATGACATGTCAAACTCTTTAGAGCCATTTTTAATACTTGGCTGGATTGCTCAGAACGACTTCTTTTGCTTCAGAATTTTTGCCAACTAAAGCCTAGGTGAGGGATTTAGACCCACTTTGGCCTCTTTGTTTTTAAAAAGTCACCGAGTGTGTTTGGCACGACAGTCACTACCAGAATTTTTCATCTGAAAGTTTCATTTTTTGGTGGTAAACTTCTCAATATATTTGAAAAACCGTGTTTTCGTAATGACTCACAAAGCCGAAAACAGCTTTAGTTCAAGTTTGTTTTTGGCTAGACTATCTAGTTTTGACCAGTTACCCTCAGATATGTTTTCAAAAGCCCCAGAATGCGCCAGTGATCATCAAGGACCAGAGAATATAAACTATTCTATATTAAAGCACTGAGAGACGTTAAACGGCAGCCTCATGGCACTTACTATACATGTAGCTGCAGTGAAGATAAATATATACCATCAAGAAAACATACATGTACCTATATAATTTTAACTCCCTTAAACACCACTTTTACTCGTGTAGTAAAACTGGCGTTTACAGGGTTATATATTATTTTCATATTTCTGCTCAAAACATAGATTGTGAGTACTCGTTAGAATCGCCTCGTCGAGGCTGAGGCGGTTCAAACGAGTATCCACAATTTGTTTTGAGCACGATGCGGTTCTAACGAGTACCCACAATCTATGTTTTGAGCAGAAATATGAAAAAAAATGAATTTTTTATCTGAAAATTTCGATTTTCTGGCGGTAAAAATTTCAGTATATTTGAATAGGCTAATTTTCGTAATGCTAAACGGAATGTCCCTTCAGAGTAATGAACACACTCACAAAACTGAAAACAATTTAGGTGTCCAGTTTCCTGGGCAAAACTAGCTAGTTTCGACCAGTTAGTCCTCATCAGTGACCCTCATATAGATTTTCAAAAATCTCGGTGTGGACTTAGTGACCATAAAGGACCAACACATATAAGCTACATGTATCCGGGGCTTGCAAAATTACTGTAATTGTTTAAAAAAAAAAATCTTACTTGTTTCCGTTTCACTATACGAAATTCTGAAGTTTTCATCTCTGCATAAAATGTCAGAATGGACATCGACAGTGCTGGCAGTGGGTGTCAAGGTAACCTATTTCCATCACCATCTGACGTAACTTATACCTAGATATAGCTACCACTAAACTGGTATTTCAAGGAAAACTTATACATTTTCAAGGGAAACAACTCTGTCAAAATTGTTCTGTTCCCTTCTGAAAAGGGGGTCTATTATAAAAGAAAAGAATTTGCTCAAAAGGGCGCAAATTCTTTCTTTTTACAGTAGACCCCTTTTACGAAGGGGATTGATGTGCGAGAAAGCAAACAGGAAGTCACAAAAATCGTCTCCCTTGCAGAAAATGGACTATCTACCAAGCGTATCTATTCATCTTAATGTATTTTACGGATGAAATTTCATACCTGTCTGTCTATTTCTCAAGCGTAATTCCTGACCTTAAAGTATGTCAGTAGTTAGATTACCAACACTTTGTGCATTTTAGAATATTTATTTATTTGAGCTGCGACGCCAGAAACGTACCTTCTGACATGTGCGCAAATCGAAGATTCAGATCAGCCTGCGCGTTCGCACAGTCTAACCTAAATCTTCAATGGGCGCATCTTGGATGTTCAAGGCTGCGACGTTTCTTCATGCGTTGTGCGCATACAGTAAAACCTGTGTAAGACAGCCACCTTTGAAATTGACTTCAGTGGTTGATGTGGAAAGGTGATTGTCTTCTAAAAGGTACATGTCATGTAATTTTGCTAGGAAAATTACATGACATGTAGCTTTATAAGACAGACAACTTTTTCCACATCAACCACTATTTTTTATCGATTTTCGGAAGGCTTTTGATCTAGTTGATCACTCCATCTTGCTGAATAAACTTGCATTATACAACTTAACCCTTCTGCCATACAGTGGTTCAAATCATATTTATGTTCTCGACAACAAGTAATCGAGAGTGATAAAGGGTTGACGGATTTCACCACCATAAAATCTGGTGTGCCTCAGGGCTCAATATTGGGCCCGACCTTATTTCTCATTTTTATCAACGATCTTCCACTTCATATCAAAAAGTGCTCCTCTGATTTGTATGCAGATGACACGACGATTCACACGCATGGTAATGACATAGATGCTATTGAAGAAGATCTGCAAGGAGAATTCGGTAACACAAAAACATGGGGAAAGATAAACAAAATGAATGTTCACATGACCAAAACATCTTGCATGCTAGTTGGCGCTAGAAAGCGCTTGAACGACTCTCGACCTCTAAATAGTCAACATTCAATCCGTTAGTAAACAGAAACTCCTTGGTGTTTATATCGATGAACACCTTTCTTGGTCTGCCCATATAGACCACTTATGCTCCCTTATCTCATCTAAAGTATCTCTATTACGCCAGTTAGCAACGTATGTACCGACACATATTCAAAAAGTTTACTATCAGGGGTTCTTCCTTATATTGATTACGGCTCTGTTACCTGGGGGTCAGCCTCTGCAACTAATATTGAACGCATATCCAAACTGCAAAAAACGCGCTGCTCGAATCATCCTGCGAGCAGATTACGATACCCCATCAGGAGATATGTTCAGTCAGCTGGGATGGCTGTCAATTCCGGACAGACTTAAATATAATAAGGCTGTCTTGGCATACCGAGCAATAGATAATTTATCCCCTGAATAACTTCTAAAACCAGTATCCGAGGTACACACTCTTAACCTGAGGTCATCAGAAAATGGCTCACTTTATGTGCCGAAAGCACGGACAGCACTTTTTGATGGCTCTTTTTCGTGTTCCGCACCAAGACAATGGAATGCTCTACCTCAAACAGTAAAAACATCGGGGTCACTCTCTACCTTTAAGCAGTCTCTTAAAGCAACATTTTAACCCTTATAAAATGTCTTTAACTATGATTTTAAATGATATACCATGTGTAAAATTATCGCTGAAACCGTTATTGTAACTGAATGGAGAGCTTTTATGACCTAGCTTAATTGTTTTAGATACTGGTTTTATGCGCTCGTCAAATCGTCAAATCTTAAAGCACTTACAAAAACTGTGATAACATATAGATTTGTCTTTGATATAATTAAGTGCCATGTTTGGTTTTAAATCACTTGCACATACCTGTTAGCACTTTTTATTTGACAAAAACTTTATATAAGCATTCACTTCGCTACAAGCTACTTTCATCCCATGAATTTCTTAGCTGTTAGTTAAGTCTTGTTGTATATATGTATATACATTTTAGTTAGAGGACCGCAAGGTAGAATAGTTATTTATAGCTAATTGTGTCATCCTCTTTAAACATTGTTTAAATAAATAAATAAATAAATAAAAGTCAGTCTCGAAGGTGGCCGTCTCACACAGGTTTTACTGTATGTCAGAAAGTACGCTTTCTCACGTTGCGGCTAATTTATTTATTTATTTATTTATTTACGAGTATTTATTCATCTTTTTATTAATTAATTAATTAATTAATTAATTTATTTATTTATTTATTTATTTATTTATTTGAGTCACGACATGTACGCTCCTGTGAAAACCCTGAACCCGTTACCTGCCTGTGTGATCAATGGGGACTTAGTAGAGTGACTGGGAGAAAGGATCCTGACTTGACTGCGCCGGTTCGCTGACTGATCCGGGTCTTCGTTATACCATGTGTCTCAAGGGCCATTTTCTTAAACTATGATCCATTGATTTGTTTATTTATTCATTACGAAAACACGTCTATTCAAATATATAGAAAATTTTACCTCCAAAAACTGAAAACTTCCAGATTAAAAAAAAAAACTCTGATATTTTCATACAGTATTTCTGCTCAAAACATAGATTGTGGGTACTCGTTAGAACCGCCTTGGTGAGGCGGTTCTAACGAGTACCACAATCTATGTTTTTGAGCAGAAAAAGGAAAAATGTATACCCCTGTAAAACCTCAGTTTTACTATATAAAAGTGGAGTTTAAGGTGGTCAAAATTATATAGGGCTGGCATGTTTTCGTGATGTTACTTATTTTTGTCTCATTCGTGTTTTGCTTATACGTCTGCATATATTGCAATGTATTTAAGCTTATGGCCATTTACAAGTTCTGGTCCCCTCCAACTCACGTTCCCCCGACCCGCATTGATTTCTACTTATTTTCGAGCAAAATGTTCGAATCGAACCCCATCCACTTTGCAAATTTGAACCTCCTGTCTAAAGATCCTAGATCTGCCCCTTTTAAGCGGAACTTTATTTTCCCAAGCAAACTAATCAAAGCGCTGATAGCACTGGTGGATCGATTGTCTCTGAGTGTAGGCTGGAAAAATAGTCCTGAATGGGGACTTAAGACTATTTTATTAAACCCTCAACTTCCTGTTATACAAGCAAACAGTACAGACCCAGATCAGACGCCGCATTCTGCGGCGTCTGATCCGGGTCTGCACTGTTTGCCAATGTCCCAGTCCAGATTTTACAGATAACCTCTGTACATGGCACTCTGACGTCACAGCGACAAGAATAGCGCGGCTATAAATAACCGTTACCTGGATTTCGTACAAACGCGCGGTTTGATTTCATTGGTAAACGATTATCACGTGGACAGCAACTTTAAGGGAATTTTGGTGTATGTGTACCATGGCTTGGTTGTTACAATCGACCCAAAAATACAATTGATTTTATATTTGTTTATACAGCTTTTTCTCTACTTCTCTAGAGTCTAGACATAAAAGTGAGTTTGCATGAAGACCTCGCCATTTTTCAAATATTTTAAAATACTCAGAGTCTCAATAGGGCCGCATCAAGCCGGCCTCGGTGGCTCAGTTGGATGCGCGTCCGACTGGTGATTAGAAGGTTGCGGGTTGGACTCTCGCCGGGTCGGCAACATTCTTTCGTGGAGATTGATCACGAAATATTTTCTACGGCCATTCTCTCCCTTCCACTGATTCAATAAGGGCAGTTGTTAGTTTCTGGCGAAAGAATGTGTACGATACTGGTTAACCACTTAGAGGACTAAGTTTGCCCAGGAAAAGTGTGGTTAGGTAAACTGACCGCGCTCGACATGACCCCAATGGATTGACTGGGCCATAAAACCTCAACACAAGGGCCTTGTCAAGCGAAAAGTGCCTTTGAGCAATGCTCAAAATGTGCAGATTCACATCATCTTGCACATGCGCATCCGAGTATTTGCTCTCCGTTGAACGATTCTGTAGTATCCAATGATTCTGTTCATTACGAAAACATGCCTATTCAAATATATTGAAAATTTTCCACCAAAAAATGAAAATTTTCAGATAAAATTTCTGATATTTTTCATATTTCTGCTCAAAACATAATTTGTGGGTACTCGTTAGAACCGCCTCGACGAGGCGGTTCTATCGAGTACCCACAATCTATGTTTCTGAGCAGAAATAAGAAAAATAATGTATACCCCTGTAAACCCCAGTTTTACTATATAAAAGCGGGGTTTAAGGGGGTCAAAACTATATAGGCGTGTTTTCGTGATGTAGTCAGCAGTAAAGGCCCTGACCTGAGTCTTTGCTGTCCTCATATGTTCGAAGACACAGTTTCGCAAGGCGCGACCCAATTATAGAAATTTGAAATGACGACGCGCTTGACAGAAGTTTAAAAAATCTTTAAATGTCGTTAACTTCCGTAAATTATATGCGATTTTAATCAAAATGCATCAAAGTACATGGCTTGTCAGGATTTTTCAAGAAAGTAGTTCTGAAATGTTCCTGGAAATAAATCTTTACCACTCTGTGGGCAAATTCAGCAGACGACAAAAATTGATGATATTTTTTTATGTTTTTTTTTTTTTTTTTTTTTTTTCAGACAATAGGTTTTGACACTTCATGCAAAATGGTTCCTAATGAGAATTCGCATAATATGTCAAAGCCTATTTTCTGGAAATAATAAAAAAAATGAATTTGTCTTCTGCTGAATGTGTCCACAATGATAAAGAATCTGGAAATTGTTGTTGATTCAAAATAATAAGAGATACAAGCAAGCAATTCTTACTTGTGCTGAGAAATTAAGTAACTGGATACACGTAGTACAGTTTCGGCCATTTTTTGACAAGGGAGACAACTATTGTGACTTCCTGTTTGCTTTCCTGTACACCAACCCCATTCTTTAGAGGAGTCTACTCTTGGCAGGAAAACAAATTGCTCCCCTTGGGAGCAAATTCTTTCCTTCTAGATTAGAATCCTTGTCAGAAGGGAGACAAAACTTTTTTAAAGGAGTTAATCCCTGAAAGTGTTTTGGTTCCCCTTAACCCATTTATGCCGAGTGGACTCTTCTATCTAAACGCTTTGTACCAGTCCATTTCCAGTTTAAGGGGTGTCTGGTCAGTTTTTATTATTGCCATATTTATAGGAATGCATGTTATTAATGCAAACAGTGTAGACCCTGATCAGACGCCGCGTTCTGCGGCGTCTTATCTGGGTCTACACTGTTTGCAAATGTCCCATTTATGAGACGCTAGGCGCAAATGGGTTAAGCTAGTGGAAATATATTGTGAATAGCCACCGTTTATTTCATTCATTTACTTGTTTAATATATATATAATTATTCGGGCCGTGTCAAGCGATAAAGTGATTTCGAGCATGCGCAAAAAGTGCGGATTCACATCATCCTGCGCATGCGCAAAGTTTCATTTTATAGTATTTAATGATTCTGTCTGCGTACAGCGAAGGCCCTGCTTTCGTTGTCCACATATACCCGAAGACATGTTTTCACACTGCGCGGCACATTTTGTAAAGTAGATAAATGTCCAACCGTGTTACTTTTGTTGATTGGATATCCTCGTGTTTTGCAATAAATTCTATAAATATTATCCAAAGTTGGTCAGATGAATTATGTTTTGTGTGAACGAAAATAAAAGGGCATTTATTCTCTGCACATTATGGGAGCATATCGCACTGTCAATGTTCAGTAAAAAATTAAGTAAAAATAATTAAAATATCACGCATCAAATGTCTATTATTTTTTTTTAAATTTTCGTTCACCTATACCACTCTCGGCTAATTCAGAAGACGACAAATTGAGATTTTTATCTTATTTTTCCCAGAAAACAGGATTTGACATTTCATGCAGATTGTCTCAAATGGAGACAATTGCATGAAGTGTCTACTCCTGTTTTCTGTGGAAAATAAGAAACACTGACATATTTCAATATGTCGTCTACTGAAAATCATACTCATTGTGCTAAGCGCCATTCCAGTTTCTTTTCCCTCTGGTACCCGAGTCAGCTGCAGATGCATTAGCTCTAGTCACTCCATTAGAAGCCACCTTTAATCTCTTTGCTTACCTATACACATGGGGCAATAAAACTATTATTTCAAACGATGTGTTACCGTTCAGGGAAAACAAAGCTTTGAATTATTTATATTTTAACTAAATGATTTCAAAACATATAAGTGAAGATATCTAGGAAATGCCACACATACGAAGCACAGCCCTCCCGAGGCACCGAGAGAAAGATAAGGAACAAACAATGATCAAGACATGCACAACGATGTAACGGCATAACGTTACTATACCGTCACATTAACGCCAATGAAACGGCATGACGTTAATATTATTTCTAACACCCCTGCTCGTGTTGTTCCTTATTTAAGAAATAAATTATTCCGAACCGTGCTCAAATGCCCAAGATAAAGCACAGTTGAGTTTGGGTTGTACCCATTTGAGCACGAGCTCAAGAAATTATTTGTCTTTACATTTCTAGCCGTGCTTTATCTAAGGCATTTGAGCATAGGAATTTCGTCGCGCGCTATCAACGGGAAACCGATCATATTACTGTTGAGAAAAGTTGCGTGCCTGGTAACTATGGACGCAAGCTTACAATATTGGTCGAAACATTCATATACATAATAAATGAAATTAGATCAAGTAAGAGAGAAAATGATCTACGAACATTGTAGTTCTTTGACTTTTTTTTTTACCTGAAGAGTTCCTCTACAGGTTATACCATTCAAACATATTCGTTTTACTCCTTGTTGCCATCGTTTATTTGTTGACATTATCGAAAACAAAAGTGTCGTTTAACATTCTTATTTTGTTGTTTTATATCTGTCCTCCATAGGTCCATCGCGGCACTCCAATTTCATTCGATTTGCAATTCTTTCATGAACACAGGATACACGTTTTTATGTTTTACATCGTTTTAATATTTTACATCGTCAGCTGATTCGCATAAGTATCCGCCATTTTGAATGTTCGTCATCGAACCTTGTAACTACGTAACCGTGTGACGTAATGCTTAACGGTTGACGTCAACTACCAAATGGGGAAGTCAGGTAATAAAAATAATCATAAAAACCAATGCGCTCGCTCGTGCTCAAATGGGTACAACCCAAACTCAACTGTGCTTTATCTTGGGCATTTGAGCACGGTTCGGAATAATTTATTTCTTAAGTCACATTAACGTCGATGCAAGGTCGTGACGTTTATACGTCACATTTAGGTTGCATCGGCATTAATGCGACTTTGTATAAACGTTGTGCGCCCGTTGGGCTTATGTCCACCTGAAACAGTATTATACCGCCTGGATTTGCAACCTGGGATAAACTCATCAAAGACGGAACCAAGATCTTTTAACAGAGTAGATCCCTTTTCAGAAGGGATTTGGTGTGCAGGAAACCAATCAGGAAGTCACATATTAAGTTTTTTTTTTTTTTTTTTTTTTTTTTTTTGTTAAAATGGCACGAAATTTGCTAGATGTCCCCCTTAAAAACAGGTCTGCAGCATTACCGCAAACAATGTAGACCCGCCTTACTGTAGATCCATATCAGACGGCGCAGAATAAAGCAAATAAAGTGAACTGAGACTGAACGTAATTTATTGGGGTATGTGTAGGGGCAGGAAGGTCTTGATAGCACAATTGGTAAAGATAACGGATGTTGCAGTGCAGGCGATGTCGCCGCAACGGTCAGAGCTCGTATGGTGTGGGCTCGAGCCCAAAAATGCATTAACAAAGAAAATTTCAATTACTTTGGGAAAACGCGCGTGCGTGGGTGTGAAATATATATGTCATTTGATTCGAATGTAGCGTTCTCATTACGAAAACATGCCTATTCAAATATACTGAAAAATTTGCCACCCAAAAAAATGAAAATTTTCAGAAATGAAAACTTCTGATATTTTTCATATTTCTGCTCAAACATAGATTGTGGGTACTCGTTAGAACCGCCTCGACGAGGCGGTTCTAACGAGTACCCACAATCTGTGTTTTTGAGCAGAAATAAGAAAAATAATGTATACCCCTGTAAATCCCAATTTTACTATATAAAAGTGGAGTTTAAGGGGGTCAAAATTATATAGGTGTGTTTTCGTGATGTAGTGTGGTTTGTTCTTTGTGTGACCTTGTTGCTGCTCTCTGCATGAGTTTTTTTTTTGATGTTTTGCCCTGTTTGCTATCTTGTTGTATTTGGTGGATCCTGTCTGGCATTCCGATCACCTCGCTGGAAAAGAGGGACATGTCTGGCTGTTTTGCGTTTCTTTGGTTTGTGGCATTTGTGCTATCTGTCATGGTTTGTTTGCTCTTCCTCCAAGGAAGATCAAACAAACCATGGCAGATAGTACACATGCATTTGTGCTATCTGCCATGGTTTGTTTGCTCTTTCTCCGATGAAGATCAAACAAACCATGGCAGATAGTACACATGCATTTGTGCTATCTGTCATGGTTGTTTGCTCTTCCTCCAAGGAAGATCAGACAAACCATGGCAGATAGTACACATGCATTTGTGCTATCTGTCATGGTTGTTTGCTCTTCCTCCAAGGAAGATCAAACAAACCATGGCAGATAGTACACATGCATTTGTACTATCTGTCATGGTTTGTTTGCTCTTCCACCGAGGAAGAGCAAACAAACCATGACATATAGTACACGTGCATTTGTGCTATCTGTCATGGTTTGTTTGCTCTTTCTCGGAGCAAGAGCAAACAAACCATGGCAGATAGTTCATATGCTTTGTGTCATTGGTAGGCTATGATCTGTGATTGTGACTCTTCCTGGACATCTTCTACACTATTCTAGATTTGCGTCATAAAATCGCATATTTTACATAAAACAAACTTAGTACAGAAAAGTTGCCGGCTTTTTTGTAACAGAACATACCCCGAAGTTATAAAGATAACTAAACTTGTTAAAATCGTAATTAATTTCGATTGCTCCAGGTTATACTCCAGATTGTATCTTTAGAATTGGGACTGTGTCAATAAAAAAAAAAGTATCATAATTGCGAATGGACAGACAAGGGAAAAACTCTGGCATGAACCTATTGCCTCCCTTCCAATTGAGGGTATTCTTAAAGAAAATAATTCGCTCCTAGAATAGCCCCATTATTGAAAGGACACTATCTTAACATAAACTATTTGTACGAGTAGCTCTCTTCTGTTTTCGACATTGGAAAGTTAAGGGTTGAAACATTTTCTAACTTTGAATTTTTATTGTTTATTAGTATGCTGCTGTTAAAATAAGGAGACACTGAAAGTAACCCAGGACCAGACGACAGCTTTGACAGCTCCGATAGTTCTGTTGCTGGTTTCGATAATTAACCTCTCTCGCGAACATTCGATCAATACTTTTCTATTGTTCACCATAATGTACAATGTCTACTTCCTAAATTAGATTTAATTTAATCGGAACTTTCTAAGTTTGACGTCGTTGCTATCACTGAAACATGGCTCGATGAAACGATTTCTGATAACGACATTACACTTGCCTATTTTTAAATCCTTACAGATGTGATCGGCCTGGTGATGTTCATGATGGGGTAGCTGTATACGTTAAGGAAGCTCTCTATTCAAGGAGAAGACATGATCTACAAATTTTGGGTTTAGCATGCGTTTGGGTCGAGATATGCACTTAGCAAAAAACCCGTATTATTTGGATGTTTCTATCGGCCCCAAACTCAGATGTTAATGTTCTTAACATTATCGGGGCATCAGCTGATCTAGCTTTCGACAGTTGACCTTTTCCTGATAAATGGTGCTAAACATGTAGGTTTTAGTGGTGTCGGCAAACCCTTCTTGGGTCAGAACACAAGATACCGCTATCTAATATATTGTTTTTATAATATAGCGAAAGAAAAACAAATCTCATTCAAAAGAAAAGTATGGTTATATGATCGTGGTGATTATGATAATATGAGTAACGACATAAAAACTGCAAACTGGGATAGTTTTTTTTTTTTTTTTTTTTTTTTTTTTTTTTTTCAGAATAATAACATTAATATATACGCCCAAAATATCTCTAAGTGTATTGTATCTGCTTCTGAAAAATACATTCCAAATAAATTTGTAACTATTCGCTGTACAGACCATCCATTGTTAGATATCAATATTCGAAAATTAATTTTAAAAAAGACGACGATTGTTTAATAAAGCAAAACATACCAAAAATATTGACGATCTTAACAAGTACAAAACATTAAGAAACAAAGGGACTAAATCAATACTTGAAGCATACAAATCCTACAATGATAAGCTTTCAAATAAACTGAAAGCCGTTTCACTAAGTATTAAAGACTGGTGGAATACACTCTAAATGTTTCATAAAACCTCAACGCTCATCTGTTATACCACCATAATCAAAGGATTCTAATATATTTACAAATAATAATGAAAAGGCAAAACGTTTTAACAAACACTTCACCAGCCAAATTCTTTGTGAATAGGTTGTTCCGACAAAACGTTTTGCATGAAGGATGACAAAAGTTAGCAAATTTTCCTGTTCTGCATAAAGTGCCAGAATAAAATCTGTCTGAATGAGGTCGACAACAGAGTAGGAAGTCAACTGCCTGTCTGCGAGAGTTATCTCCCTTCTCAACGTGGCAAAACAATTTTCAGATACAACCATTAACCCTTCTCTTGCTGAACACGATATGCCCTGTCTTAGCAAACAGTGTATATCCAGATCTTCAGAAGCCAACTGATCTGGATCTGCACTGTTTGTCATTAAATATGTGAATTTCTATAAAAAAAAAACTGGATCAAGTAATCTGATTGGCTGGAAATTAGAAGTGGGCATGGCATCTTAATCCATTCAGCATGACAAGGGTTAACACTCAGCATGCTGGAAAAATCTTTCAGCAGACAAGAGTTTGAAATATTTTCTCATTTTTTTTTTCACGAAAAAAAAAAAAAAAAGCTTTGACAATTCTCTCCATGAGAACCGAGTGGAGAACCGAAACTGTCACGGTCAGTGTAAACATTACAAAAACACGCCTATTCAAATATATTGAAAATTTTACAACCAAAACTGGAAAATTTTCAGATAAAAAATTCTAATATTTTTCATATTTCTGCTCAAAACATAGATTGTGGGTAATCGTTAAAACCGCCTCGCTGATGCGGTTCTAACGAGTACCCACAATTTATGTTTTTAAGCAGAAATAAGAAAAATAATGTTTACCCCTGTAAACCCCAGTTTTACTATATAAAAGTTTTACTATATAAAAGTGGGGTTTAAGGGGGTCAAAATTATATAGGTATGTTTTCGTGATGGTTAGAAAATTAGTACTTTATCTGAAGAGGACAACTCAATCGGCCACAGTCTTCCTCAAGGCCCTCTTATAAACGACCTATATATGTAACATATGACGTATAATTTTGAGAAACAATTAAAAGGGTATCATAATATTATCAAACATAAAAGGACAGTTCTTCAGTATTTCTCACACACGCAAACATTTATGGATCCATATACAGACACCACTCACTATTTGGTCAGTAAAACATAGGGAAACCATGAAAAAAGAATAGGTACAAAATTTTCGTGATGAAACAAAAGATGTTCTCTGACTAAAAAGTTATTTTTAAAAAAGCCAATGTTTGGTTTATGTGACTGGACACCGGACGGAAGTCATATTCGATAAAGACATTCAAAATGTTTCTTCTGATCTAAAATAGTCGAAATATCCACGAATAGCGTCAATCACAGAACATAGCCTACCAATGTCAAATAATCGTTTGTGATTAATATGTGCTTCTTTCTTTTTCTTTTTAGTATTTTGTTTTCATTTCCACATCCATATACAACAAAATCTATATACCGTGCACATAAACATTTCGTAATAATACAGACTCTTACATCACTGGGGCGTCCAACTGATATTGGCTTACAGTTGGGCAAGGCCTGCTATCCTTGTAGTGGGTAAGGGTAGAGGGGGAATGTTTTTATTTCTTCTGTTTCTTCACTTTCATTCCTGTTCCTCTTTCTTCCCTGTCCCTCTCTTTCATCTCCTCTACTCTCTCTTCTATCTCTTTTCTCCCTTTCTCTGGGAGACGACACAAAATGACCCTCAAGGGTTGACGTGTCGTTAAACCCCAACACAATCAATCAATAATACAGAAATGCATAACTCATCTAACCATTATGACCAAACACCCAATAACAATGAAGCCAAGGGAGAGCAACCTGAAACAATATTCAATACATATTCTGTCAGGTTACTCCTCTTAGGTCTAATAGATATCTACTAATGTACTGCACTTTCCATAAAAAAAAAACAACAAAAAAATTAAACATAAAAACAGGAACATATACTTCAACAACAACCAGCGACAGACCCGGATTAGACCGCTCCTGAAGGAACAGTCCGATCAGGGTCAATACATTTTGACGTTCAGCATACTCATCTCTCTTAGATCATATATTTCTACTACTTACCGCATTCAACATACAATCCTGGATAATTAATAACAGGAACATAAACTTTACAAAACAGTACAGACCCAGATCAGACAGCTTCCGATGAGACAGTCCGATCAGGCTCTGCACTGTTTGCCATTCAGCATTTGCTTCCGTCACAAAATTTCGTAATAAACTATTTTATGAAAATATGTGCTTGCTCAATAAAAAGTATACAAATTTCCACGGAAGACAGATAGATATAATAACTTACCTTAAACTCTAAAAACAAAACATCCACATCTAGTTTGAGTTCTCCATTTGAAGCTGTATTATAAATGAAGAAGCAATTACACTTCGTTGACAAGTCCGGGTAACACGTTCTCGTATTGTAACTATAGTTATGGTGTACATATCACATATACATATGCACATGCTTTATAATAAACCAAACAATTCTATACCAAGTTATAAGAGATTGTCACGGATGCATTTATACAATTAATGCACTTACAATTATATATATATATATATATATATATATATATATATATATATATATATATATATATATATATATATATATATATATATATATATATATATTAACTCGCATTAACACTAAGACTATAAAACCACGGAGATAACCAAAACGGAACAAAAATGGCAAACTTGAAGCGCCCACCCTGCACACAGGTAGGCCGAGATGGATTCCATGAGTAGACCTCCAGTCAGAAAAAACGAAACAACAATTTTGACAGTTGCTTCCCCTTGAAATGTATTTCTATTGTTGAGGTTGGAAAGGTTTTCCATTCTCAAGTTCCTCGCAGAAATGTTTCTTTTTAAACCGATCATCTGACATTCTAACAACATGGCCAGCCAGTCTGAACCGCGCCTACTTCATCATTTAATATTCTGGTTACATTGCCAGCCAATCTTAACTGTGCCTACTTCATCGTCTTACATACTGGTCACATGGCCAGCCGATTTTAAACGTGCCTACTTCATGATCTGACATTTTGGCCACATAGCCAGTCAATCTTAACCGTGCCTACCACATCATCTGACATTCTTGTCACATGGCCAGCCAATCTTCACCGTGATTACATTATGATCTGACATTCTGGCCACATGGCCAGCCAATCTTAACCGTGCCTACCTCATCATTTCACATTCTGGTCTGGCCTTGGTGGCTCATTTGGATGCGCCGTCCGACTGGAGACCAGGAGGTCGCGGGTTCAACCCCCGCCGAGGTCGGCAACAGTCTTTCGTGGAAATTGATCATTAAATATTTTTCTATAGTCATTGTCTCCCTTCCGCTGATTCAAGAAGGGCAGTTGTCAGTTTCCGGCGAAAGAATGTGCACAATACTGGTTAACCGCTTAGAGGACTAAGCCTGCCCAGTAAACGTGTGGTTAGTTAGGTAAACTGACCGCGCTCGACATGACCCATTGGGTTGACTGGGCCGTAAAACCTCAACACAAACAAACAAACACATCATCAGCCAATCATGGCCGTGCCTATGCACAAAGACTCATATCATAACAAGGATAATTTCAGAATATAAAGTCGACTCCCGTTATCTCGAATTCCAAGGGACTCACTGAAACACTTCGAGATATCCATACTTCGACATATCAGAGTTGAAAGAGTGAGGAAAACAATAAATTGAACAACCATATTTAACAAATGAATATGTAATTTGACTCCTGAAGTTAATAATTTGGTACAGTAAAAACACCAACACGAAATAATCTTTATCATGTATTAACATCCCGAGATTTTTCGCCTTACGCAAATGACCCTCTTTCACGATGTCGACAATATGTAGACTGGTCCTCTCTAAGAGTACATTCACAGATTTCTGTAATTCAATGTCTTCAGGCTCATTCCCGACGCTTACTTTCAGTTTTAGCGTCAGTCTGTTAGGCACCAGCTCGTAAGACAAGCAGTCTTCCAAAAATTTGGCATGCAGAGTACACTTCATTCGTTTCTCCGCTAATCTGTCAAGACGCTTCCGTGGATCATAAGATGATGCCATGGCGTTGAAGGAACGTAGTAAATAATTTGGTATAGTAAATCAACACCAACACGAAATAATCTTTATCATGTATTAACATCCTGAAGTTAGAAATATATATATAAAATAATGTGGAAAAGAGGAAAAATTGCTCCTGAGGAGCAATTTATACGACTTTATATTCTGAAATTATCCTTGTTATGATTTGAGTCTTTGTGCATAGGCACGGCCATGATTGGCTGACGTTAGGTAAACATGGCGTTGAAGGAACGTAGTAAATAATTTGGTACAGTAAATCAACACCAACACGAAATAATCTTTATCATGTATTAACTCCTGAAGTTAGAAATATATATATAAAATAATGTGGAAAAGAGGAGAAATTGCTCCTGAGGAGCAATTTCTCCTCTTTTCCACATTATTTTGTTACCTGTTGTCATAGTTTCATGTTAAAACAGGGACTAGATTTTCACTTCGGGATAAGCGGTAATTCGAAATAAGCCAGTTCGAGATGACGAGGTTCGACTGTATCTCAACACTCTATACGTTACATTTACGGGAAATTGATACACTTCTAGGATAGGTATCTTGTCATAATTGTTTTCTCCCTTCTAAAAAAGCGGTCTACTATAAAAGAAATAGATTTGCTCCTAAAGGAGCATATCCATTCCTCTTGCAGTAGACCCCTTTCCAGAAAGGAAGTGTTAAGCAGAAGAACAAACACGAATTCCCAAAAGTTGTCTCCCTTGTAAAATGGCAGAAATTCTACCAGATGTATCCACTCCTTGTCAGTTTCTTCTATGAAACAACAACAACAACTACTACTACTATCGATTGTATTCATCTACCATGAAAATGAAATATTGAGTCAAAGGGGGATTCGATTGAACCCCACGACCACCCTCTAAATCTGCCCTGCAAGAGGAAGAGAAAACATACTATTACGGATATAAGATACATAACAACACAACGAACAGAATCGCAAGAAACAAACTCATGTTCATGGTATGAATATGAGCTTAACTATACCTAATTTAGTGCCACAGAGGCCTTTCTGTTATTTAAACTTCATCAGTGTAGCTAAACCCCAAAAGATTGGAAATGAAACGTGTGATGCGCATGTCTTGGCAAGCAGCAAGACATACAGAAAGCAAAATAAGCCAAAAAAGTGGATTCCGAACCCGCTAAGATACATGTCATTTTGACAAGTCAGTCTTAGTTTTAGAACCGCAATGTTAGAAAACGTACCTATTGACATGAGCAGCCAACGGAAACTCAGATCAGCCTGCGCGTCCGCGCAGTCTGATCAGTCTTCGTTGTCAGCATGAAGAAACTTTATATTTCTGCTATCCATGATGTGCCCAGCGAAGATTCTGATCAGACTGCGCGAATGCGCAGGCTGATCAGAATCTTTGTTGGGCGCACATGTCCGAAAATAATTTTTCTGATGTTGAGGCTTGTATGTAATATATACTTTGAGCCATGAATTAATACAGTTAGAGTTAAAAATACAAGCAAGTAATCAAAGACAGGATTTTCAAACCGGGGTGGAGGAGGAGGGGGGGTGGGGGGGGGGGGGGCTCTGGTTCCCAGTACAGAGGGTATTTTACATGTACAGATAAAGGTGTGAATTATTTTCGCCAATCAATGGACTAGAAATACCTTACATGGTAATTCTGTTGGTTGACTGGAGATGTAACCTCCTCGAGATCAAGAGACAGAATGACACTGTGGAACATAATTCTCTTTTTATAGTGCACTCCTGTTTTTAAAGAAGAGCCTTAAATCACATTTTACATCCCACCAGGTAGAAAAAAATCAAATGGTACAGCTGATTAGTATAGCCTATCAGACTCTAATTCAAGGTTGATGCCAGTTGTGAAGGTGGTGCAGATTTTTTTATTTTAGGCAAGCACATAAGGCAAGAACATAAACATACCAACCTACATACTAAGAGTGTGCTTACTTGCTTTGTTTAGTATCCTGACTCAAACTGTTAAGTAGGTAGGCATGTTCACATTTTGCTGTCAATTTATTTTCCGTTTTTCACTTTTGCTGTTCAGTGTAGGGTTGTTAAGACTCATTAGAGCTAGCATCGGGACAAGAAATGATGGTCCTATATGGGGGTTATTATAGTATCAATACGGTATACCATGGGTCTTGCACGTGTACGTCGGTTTCGCCTAGTGCATTTTCGCTACGTACACGTGCACGTGCAGAACCATGGTATAACTAATAAATGTCAAAAAGATTAATTAAGACTTATTACAGAATACTGTAATTTTCATAGATATCCTTACTTTTTACTTCGTTTATTTTTTCTGGCGGTTCAGCGTCTTAGTTCCTTTAAATGATTGTGCTTTTAGTTGGTAAGGACCCTGACTCAAATCAGAATGGGAGAAGGTAGGGCACATTCCCAGATAAAGAGTTCAAGAGGCATAACTATGTCATTCTCATGAAACAGTCCTATTAAGTTTTACATTTGCTATAAAGAAAACATACAGAACCCCCACTGGTCCTTATCTAGAGAATATTCACCTATCAATACCAGTTCGTGTTTTGGTTACGGATACCTGCCTAAATAATAAGCGTATGTGTGTACGTGATGACAATCATTTTTGAGCCGATGCGTACTATAACAGTTACTATTAAGGATATCCATTTTAATAAAACAAGAAATCAAGTGAAATAATAAATTAAACATGAAGCACCCACATACGTAAAGTACAATATTTTGCCATCAGTATCAATCATCAAACATATCAAGCTCTAATGGGACTGCTATGTCAGGGTAACTGACTCATTTCTTAGAATCATAATCATTCAAAATAAAATGGTCTGTCCAGAAAACAGATCGAAACAAGGCAACAGTATAACAGTTTCGAAAGCATACCATAAGGAAGACATTTTGAGCCGTTATGGAATCTTTATTTGGGAATTTATCCTTACCTAACGCCATTCTCATTTGATTCATGGATTCTATCTACCGTGAAGTAATAATTGCAATCATCATTTCAAGAAAATAGGTATTAAATTATTTAGAATAATAGTAAAAAGGGTAGTACATTAAAAAAAAAAAAAAAAAAAAAAAAAAAAAAATCTGAATTTGGCTTAATCCTCATGGACCCAATCCGAAGTACTGTACTCCGGTTCACCCAAAGTCCTACTTGAGTAAGCATACCTTCATAACAAAAAGTAACCACAAACTTATTTCCATATTTGCATATCAAGTAAAAGAGCAATGCAAAGCTTGTTTGGTACCACATTACAAAAACAGGCCTATTCAAATATATAGAAAATTTTACCTCCAAAAACTGAAAATTTTCAGATAAAAAATCTCTGATATTTTTCATATTTCTGCTCAAAACATAGATTGTGGGTACTCGTTAGAACCGCCTCGGCGAGGCGGTTCTAACGAGTACCGAGAATCTATGTTTTTGAGCAGAAATAAGAAAAAAAATGCATACCCCTGTAAACCCCAGTTTTACTGTAACAGAAGCGGGGTTTAAGGGGGTCAAAATTATATAGGCGTATTTTCCTGATGAAATTATTTGATTTAGGCTAAAGGAATGCTGATATATGGTTAATTTTCTATGTGTAGCTTCATTATTCAGTACACACAATAGGTTACCATGGAAACAATGGGGTTTAATATAGTCCCAACAGGTTTATTTTGATGGTCTTAGTTAACAACTGAACACTCGTAAATATTGGTTTTTGAGATGAGAGGTAGGCTTACTTTACCTATGATCTAAACCTTCTACAACTGACACAGGTTATTTAGTGGGTGGGGTAATTAGACAGCAACACCAACATTGTCTATCATCACTGTTAGTGTAGATATCTACTGCATTTATGATATTTTAGACAATTCATTTTTTCAAGACATTTTAAGACGAAAGTCGCACAGGATATTATGTACAAAGTATAATTTGTTAATTATATTAAGTTATTAATATTAAATAACTGTGGGTGGGGTAACAGGAAGTATTAAGTTGAGTTTAGTCAACTATTTGCCTACTGTTGATAATTGTTCTACATCCATATGTTAACTATACCAAAAGCAGCAAATTACTCACTTGAGTTTAAGAAATTTAACGCACATTTGTATACTCTATACTTATATTTATTTCAGTGGGTGGGGCAACTAAAAGTCTCTGAAAAACATCTGCACCACTTCTGATGCCAGAGCATCTACTCTTCTTTGATTTCTATATGGCCATTCGATTAACTAGTACTTATGAAATATTTCTACCCAGTGGGCTATAAAAAATCTGTCCAACTAGCCAGCTTTTAGACTAAATACAGTCGAACCCCGTTATCTCGAACTCGCTTATTTCGAATTACCGCTTATCTCGAAGTGAAAATCTGGTCCCTGTTTTAACATGAAACTATGACAACAGGTAACAAAATATTGTGGAAAAGAGGAGAAAATTGCTCCTTCTCCTCTTTTCCACAGTATATATATATATATATATATATATATATATATATATATATATATATATATATATATATATATATATATATATATATATATATATATATATATATACATATATATAAATATATATTTCTAACTTCAGGAGTCAAATTACATATTCATTTGTTAAATGTGGTTGTTCAATTTATTGTTTTCCTCACTCTCTCAATTCTGATATGTCGAGGTACGGATATCTCGAAGTGTTTCAGTGAGTCCCTTGGAATTCGAGATAACGAGAGTCGACTGTAATTCCCTCAAGATTTACATGTCTTATAAAGACACTTTATAGCACTCACTTTAGCATTTGTTTGTTGAAGCGGATTTCGTAGCCTTTCACGAAACCACTCCATATTTTTGTAAACTCATGCGCATTAATCTACATATATCTGACAAACAGTATGTTTGAACTTTAGTGCAAGCAATAGACTTTTTTTATTAACATTTTTCAAGAACTTGCAACGCATAAAAATTACTGTAACACGTTACATTTAGCATGCTGGGTAAAAATTCAGCAGACATTTTGAAGTAGTGTTCTTTTTTTTTCCAGAATGTAGGTTTTGATATTTCATGCTAATTGTCTCCAAAGGAGACAGGAGACAATTTGCATGAAATGTCAAAGCCTATTTTCTTGAAAAAAAAATAAGAAAGATATCATCAATTTGTCATCTGCTGAATTTGCCCAGAGTGTGGTAAATGTTAACAATAAATCCACAGAAAGTGTATTGTCTCAAACTTTACGACTACATGTATTAAAGTACATGTAGTTGTATATTCTACTTTTAGGTAACTCCCGTATATAAAATAAATATTGGGACATATTAATAACTTGCTACACTTACCCTAAAATTTGAACAAAAAAAAAAAAAAAAAAACTGAAAGGTTGCCTTTAGAAACAAAAAGAACACACAAACGAACAAAAAATCGGACATTCAATTTTATTAAACATTGCGAAAATACGCCTATTCAAATACATTGAAAATTTTACAGCCAAAAAAGGAAAATATTCCGATAAAAAAATCTGATATTTTTCATATTTCTGCTCAAAACATGGATTGTGGGTTCTCGTTAGAACCGCCTCGGCGAGGCGGTTCTAACGAGTACTCACAATCTATGTTTTTGAGCAGAAAAAAAGAAAAATAATGTATACTCTTGTAAACCCCAGTATTACTATATAAAACTGGGGTTTAAGGGGGTCAAAATTTTATAAGCATGTTTTCGTGATGTCTCTTCAAATGCAGCAATATGGTTTGCGAGGCTGCATATGCCCCTAGCACTCAGCTTATTCCACGTTTAAAGTAATGGACTGGGCTCAATAAAATTGTGTGAAGTTGGCAGAACATTGGACATTGGGCATTCATATTAGTATTAGCATACCAGGAATCCTGTTATGTCTGATGCACATATGAGCATTGGGTATTCCAGCGGAGCTTTCATATGCTCAGATGGACATTGGGCATGTCATCGGAGCATTCAGATTTCGAACGCTCAGGAGGGCATTGGGCATTCCACGGGAGCATTCGGATTCCTAATGCAGAGATGGGCATTGGGCATTCCACCTGGGCATTCATATTTTGAATGCTCAAATGGACATTGGGCATCGTACCGGAGCATTAAGCTTTGAATGCTCAGATAGGCATGGGACAGTCCATCGGAGATTTCAGATCTCAAATGCTCAAATAGGCATTGGGCATTCCATTTGGGCATTCAGAATCTGAATGCTCAGATGGGCATTGGGCATCCCATCGGCGCATTCAGATTTAGAATGTTCAGATGGGCATTGGGCATTTCACCTGGGCATTCAGATTTTGAAGGCTCAGATGGGCATTGCGCATGCCTCCGGATCACTGAGATTTCGAATGCTGAGATGGGCATTTGGCATTTCAGCTGAGCATTCAAATTTGGAACGCTCAGACAGACGTTGGGCATTACAGTTGAGCATTCAAATTTAGGAGATCTGGAATGCTCAGATGGGCATTGGGCATTCCATCGGAGCATTCAGACTTTGAATGCTCAGATGGGCATCGGCCCTTCGAACGGAGTATTAAGATTTCGAATGCTGGCTTCCATCGGAACATTCTGATTTCGAATGTACAGATGGGCATTGGACATTTCACCTGGGCATTCAGATTTTGAATGCTCAGTTGGACATTGGGCATTCTATCGGAGCATTAAGTTTGGAATGGTCAGATGGATATAGGACATTCCATCAGAGCATTTGGATTTCAAATACTCAGACGGGCATTGGACATTCCCCCCTAGGCAATCAAATTTTGAATGCTCAGATGGGCATTGGGCATTACAAATCTGAATGTTCAGCTAGAATTCCCAATGCTCATCTAAGCATTTGAAATTTGATGGTCCGGTGGTATGCCCATTGCCTATCTGAATGCTCCGGTGGAATGCCCAATGTCCATCTGAGCATTCCGAAATCTGAATGTCCTGGTGGAATGCCCTATGCCCATATGATCAATATAAATATGATGCTCAGCTGGAATGCCCAATACCCATCTGAGCATTTGAAATCTAAATGCTCCGGTGGAATGCCCAATGCCCATTTGAGCATTTGAAATCTGAATGCCCAGGTGGAATGCCCAATGCCCATCTGAGCATTCTAAATCTGAATGCTCAGTTGGAAAGCCCAATGCATATATGAGCATTCTAAATCTGAATGCTTCGGTTGAATGGTCAATGTCCATATGAGCATTCGAAATCTGAATGCTTATCTGTAATGCCCAATGCCCATCTTAGCATTTGAAATCTAAATGCTCCGGTGGAATGCACAATGCCCATCTGAGCATTTGAAATCTGAATAGTCCGGTGGTAAGGCAAATGTCCATCTGAGCATTCATCTATATCTATTGTTTATTACATCCTGAAGAAGCCGTGATAGCGAAACGTTGATGTTAATACATGATAAAGATTATGTCGTGTTGGTGTTGATTTACTGTTCCAAATCATCTGAGCATTCGAAATCTTAATGCTCCAGTAGAAGCTCCAATGCCCATCTAAGCATTCAAAATCTGAATTCCCAGGTAGATTGCCCAATGCCCATCTGAGCATTCGAGATCTGAATGCGAAGGTGGAATGTCCCATGCCCATTTAAGCATTCGAAACTAAATGCTCCGGTAGAATGCCCAATGTCCATCTGTGCATTCGAAATCTGAATGCTCCGGAGAAATGCCCAATGTCCATCTGAGCATTCAAAATCTGAATGCTCCGTTGGAAATACCCAATATCCATCTGAGCATTCGAAATCTCCTACATTTGAATGCTCAGCTGAATGTCCAATGCCCATCTATGCATAAGACATAACAGTTTTCAGATGAATGCCAAATGCCCATTATTCCGCCAGCTTCATAAGATTGCTCAATATTCCAAAAGGAAATAAAATATCATCTCCACTTTATATTAGTCTGGTTTCTCAATTTATGTACCTTGCCAAAAAAAAAAAAAAAAAAAAAAAAAAAAAAAAAAAAAATAAATAAATAAATAAATAAAAACGTATCCCTATCATAGGAAAGGTATACGGCTGAATTTTTTGTATATACAAAGCTTGGATATTGTTCATACAAAGCCGTTGTATAGCAATGCGAAACTAATTGCATTTTGGAGAAACGTATGCTACTGGTTTAGAGTTTTGCCAAGCAATTGTAAGTTCTCTTAAGCATATAGTATACATGTATATACTAACAGGCATAAGACACCAAATATACACCCAACTCCCGATAAATTAATACAGTTGATGTCTGAATTTTCAGTTGATGTCTGAATATGAATTAGCACTGACTGTTAAAAATTCTTTTCGCGTTTTGTAAAACGGCATGTATTTTATGGAATTTTGATGAACATTTTATTTTTGCGGAAATTACATCAATTATTACGTTTGGTCATCATATATTCCTACCCAGCAGAGTTCGTCAACAAAGGTTTTGAAATTATGGACATGAAGAAATGCGCGGCGATTCCCCTCAACATGCATGTTTAAGATTTACGTAAGTACAAGACAGTGTTCTTAACGAATATTCTTTATTGAAAAATAAACAAACGCCCGAAAGATGTCTGGTAAAATTTAAAATGTGTCGTTCAAAATGGTGTCATAAAATTTGCAATCAGACATTTCCTTTCAGGCTATTGTAGCGGCCATATTGGAAGAAAAATCGAACAATTTTTTTTTATGTTAGTCCATTTCTATATACCTTCTAACGGTAGAATGTTTATTTGAAACGCAGTTTGCATGCGGTATTTAAAAAATTGATGTCAGACAGGAAAACGGGGTACATGTATTCTCCCTTAAATGCGGAACACAACAGGGGTATCACAAATGAATTCATGTTTGTATATGCGCATGAGAAAATAAACATTCTGCTTTCTGTTCTGAGCGTTGTTTCTTTCTTTTTTTATGATTTTAACCTGAATACTTAAGGTTTTGTATACTTCGAATTTTTTAAGTATTAACTGGGCCTCCATAGAAACGTGCAAGTTTTCGCGATATGCAATGTATGTTTTATATACAGACATGTCCAGGCTTTCTTCCTTTATCGAAATAAATCGCATATCTTTCCGATTTTAGGGTTCGTAAAAATTGAGTATTGGAGTCCGTACTATATATATGGTGAAGTACGGAGAGACGTTTACTCCCATTTCATTACATGTTAATGTGTCTAACCTGCTTAGTGGCAAACGGAGTTACTGTAGTAATTAATTAGACACCGCATTCGCCGATGTCTCATCACGAAAACATGCCTATATAATTCTTACCCCCTTAAACCCCACTTTTATATAGTAAAACTGGGGTTTACAGAGGTATAAATTCTTCTTCTTATTTCTGCTCAAAACATAAATTGTGAGTACTCGTTAGAACCGCCTCGTCGAGGCGGTTCTAACGAGTACCCACAATCTATGTTTTGAGCAGAAATATGAAATATATCAGAATTTTTTATCTGATTTTTTTTTTATTTTTTAGTGTAAAATTTTCAGTATACTTGAATAGGCATGTTTTCACAATGTGATCGAGGTCTAAACTATATACTCAGGGATTTCTGTCCCAATACTTAAAGTAAACACGGTATTTTCCGATTTGTAAATATTCAGGCACTTGTTTATAGAGTACAAATATGGGCCGCGCCGTCCAAAAACGTGTCTTCGGGAATATGCGAACAGCGAGGGCCCAGATCAGACCTGGCACCCTCGCAGTCTGATCAGGACCTTCGCTGTCCGTTAACAAAATATTTGTACAGTATAGAATGCAACAATAGAGAGCCAATGCCCAGATGAGGCTTTGCGCATGCGTAAGATGAATCTGAATCTGTACATTTGGCGTATGCTCGAAGGCACATTTTCGCTAGGCGCGGCCTTTACGTGAGCATGTTATCTTTCAGGTCGGGCAATAAATAAAGCTTGGTTTCTTGATAAATAAGCCCTTACAGAAAAAAAAGACAAGTTGTATTGAATTATAAGAGTCCAAAACTATATACATGTACATGTACATATTATATTCTTTTTAAATTGAAGTTTTCCAGTTATTCAAAAAAAAAAAAAAAAAATCTGCGCCCAGTGTAGTAATCATCACGAAAACATACCTATTCAAATATACTGAAAATTTTACTACCAAAAAATGAAAATTTTCAGATAAAAAATTCTGATATTTTTCATGTTTCTGCTCAAAATATAGATTGTTGGTACTCGTTAGAACCGCCTCGATGAGGCGGTTCTAACAAGTACCTACAATCTATGTTTTGAGCAGAAATAAGAAAAATAATGTATACCCTGTAAACCCCAGTTTTACTATATAAAAGTGGGGTTTAAGGGGGTCAATATTATATAGGCATGTTTTCGTGATGGAGGTCGAGTACGGCACATTCACAAGGATAATAGATATCCTGTTTAAGCTGTATGGATGCACAGACTGGTCTTGGCCATCGCTTTTTTGCATGTGCCCAAATACACCATTTCACATGACATGACAATTTTTACATTATCATATGTAAAAAAACAACAACACGTGTGCTGGTGGTAAATGCGTCTTCAATGACAGGGTCCACGAAAAAAAAAGTTCCAATGGAATATCTGTTGTAACAAGATTTTGTTATTACGAAAACACGCCTATTCAAATATGTAGAAAGCTTCACCTCAAAAAACTGAAAATTTTGAAGATAAAAAACTCTATTTTTCATATTTCTGCTCAAAACATAAAGTGTGGGTACTCGTTAGAACCGCCTCGTCGAGGTGGTTTTAACGAGTAACCACAATCTATGTTTTTGAGCTGAAATAAGAAAAAATATTTATACCCCTGTAAACCCCAGTTTTACTATATAAAAGTAGGCGGTTCTAACGATCACCCACAATCTATGTTTTTGAGCAGAAATAAGAAGAATATTGTATACCCCTGTAAACTCCAGTTTTACAGTATAAAAATTGGGTTTAAGGGGTTCAAAATTATATAGTTATGTTTTCATGATGTTTGACCCATTTTAAAGACAGATTTTAAATTTTGTAAGTCATATTTTGAGCGTTTGTACTTATGATCTTTTCTAAAAACATATTCGTATAGAACAGTGTATCATACTTACGTTAAGTCTTGAACGTGCAAGTTGAGAGGAATCGCCATGTCCATAATTTCAAAACCTATGCTGACAAACTGTATTCGGTAAGACTGTATGAAGACCAAACATAATAAGTGACTAATTTCCGCAAACAAAAATGTTCATCCAAATTCCGTGAAATACATGCTGTCTTAAACAATCAGTGCTAATCTATATTTACACATCAACTGTACAGATTAATTTTATTGTGTTTCGGATGTATATTTTACCTCTGTTTTTTACGCTTAATAGAAAACTCAGCCGATTGTAGGATTACGCTTTTTTTTTTTTTTTTTTTTTTTTTTTTGCAAGATACAGGAATTGAGAAAATCGACTATTTAGTACTGCTTCGTATAGTTAGAGAATACATCTAGCGGGTACAAATTTACCGTACAAAGGATACACTATGGCGCGGGAACGATTTTGAAACAGGATAGATGGACAGACAGACAAATTAACTATGGGGAAAACAATACGTCTCCTCACTCATTAACTGTCCCATGCTAGTTTATATTTGTATAAAAATCTAACAATATATATAATGGTTCTCAAGTTACTCCAAGAGCAGGTAAACCAGATCAATGTTTCTTGTGTTCTGCATCTTGTCTCGTGGTGCTTAACACTTGTTTAAATTTCCTGAAAATATCATAAACGGGTTTTCAAGTTACAGAATGGAATGAATATGACATGACAAATCAATTTTTACAAGGCTCGAAGGGTCGTAACTCCTACAGTAAACACGAGTTATGGTTCTGGGCCCAGTTGTTCAAAGCTAACGATGTCGTTAGTTAACGATTCGTTAAAATTTACATCGAGTGATACGCAAATATGCTGAAATTTTTTGCTGAAAAAATGTGAGTAGCTTTTGCAGTGCAAAAGCTACTCACATTTTTTCAGCAAAAAATATCAGAATATTATATATTGAATCTGCTAAAACAGTTAACGAAATGACCCTTAACGAGCTCGTTAAGCTAACGACGCTTTGAACAACTGGGCCCTGGTGTTCTGTAGGTTTTCTCGTGGTGCTTAAAAGCTTTTTTTTTTTTTTTTTTTTTTTTTTTTTTGATTTGGGTTTTACGGCCCTTTCAAGAATATTTCACTTATATCGAGCCGATCGTTCATCGAAGGTGGGCGAAAACCGGAGAACCCGGAGAAAAACCACCTGACCATCCGCAAGCAGAACTTGGCTTAAAAGCTTTACATGAGCAAATGTATAAGCACGCTGTATCACAATTGAAAGCTTAGATACTGAACAGACACCAACTCACAAACGCAGATCTGCAGTATATTTCTGATCAAAGAATATAATGAAATCAATAAAAAAAGAATATAGGTTTCTTAAAGTGTCAAATACTATGCTCTTGCACAATTTCCGTTTAATTGTCACCTCTTGAGCGAAGGTTTCTTGCCAGCCAAATTATCATTGAAACGAATTTTGTCGTTGCATCAAGTGTCCGTTAAAAGAAGGCTCACTATACTACAATATTTGCTTGCTGGTAAGATTCACTCGCATGAAGCTCAATTAGCCCTTGTCCTGCTGAGCCCGGATATACCCTGCCTTTGCAAACAGTGTAGATCCAGACCAGTTGGCTTCTAAGAAGCCAACTGGTCTTGATCTGCACTATTTGGCATTAAGTATTCAATTTTGCATCAACAACCTGAACCAAGTAATCTGATAGGCTGAAAATTAGAACTGAGCGTGGTATCTTAATTTATTCAGCAGGACAAGGGTTAATGTGTTTTTATCGAATTATGCCTTTCCAGGCATCACGATAACATGCACATATAATATTGACACCCCTTAAACCCAACTTTTGTACAGTTATATGTTACTTTTTTATATTTCTGCTCAAAAACATAGATGATGGGTACTCGATAGAACCGCTTTGTCGAGGCGGTTCTAACGAGTACCAACAATCGATGTTTTGAGCAGAAAAATGAAAAATATCAGAAGTTTTTATCTGAAAATGTTCTTTTTTTTGTGGTAAAATTTTCAGTATATTTGAATAGGCGTGTTTTTGTTATGAAAACAATGTAACACCCACGACAAGACCTTTTCCTAAGATGTGTTAGCGGCGAAAATCTGATAGTGATAAATAAAAAAGGATAGAAGATGTCCAGAAAGAGTCACAATAACAGAACATAGCCTACCAATGACACCAAGAGGAACAGCAAACCAACCAAATGTCCTCTCATTTCGCCTGAGCAGTCTTTCCTTTTAGAGTAGACCCCTTTTCAGAAGGGGCCTGGTGTGTAGAGACGCGAACAGAAAGTCACAGAAGTTGTCTTTCTTGCAAATATGTCAGCAAATCTGTCAAGTATATTAAGCCACCTCTGTGTATGACAATAAATCTCATGCCATAGTCGAACAGCAAGCGTCCAGATCAGCTTATACCTCCACTGATCCAGGTCTCCCTTGTTCTTTATGCTATAAGAAAAGATGTAAGAGAAAGTAGACAGAAAATGCCGCAATCATGGAGCACAATCCTCCAGAGGCAGCAAAAGAAGGAGAGATGAGGAACAAATAATGGCAACACTATCACAAAAAACATACCTACATAATTTTGACCCCCCTTAAACCCAACTTTTATGTAGTAAAACTGGGGTTTACGAGGGTATACATTTTTTTTTATTTCTGCTCAAAAACATAATTGTGGTACTCGTTAGAACCGCCTCTCCGAGGCGGTTCTAACGAGTACCCACGATCTATGTTTTGAGCAGAAGTATGAAAAATATCAGATGTTTTTATCTGAAAATTTTCAATTTTTGGAGACGTAATTTTCTATATATCTGAATAGGTGTGTTTTTGTAATAAAATGCCGCATGTGAGACCACAAAAACACAAAGAAGAACTACAACAGAGGAACCGCCTTGGAACGGTCAGTAGGAAAACTACAGTGATGTGTGTGTGTGAGGGGGGAGTGGGGGGGGGGGGTACTTAAACCAATTTTACTTGCGTGAAACCCAACCCTTATCTCCTGATGCAATTCCAAATAGTAAAATAATACATACAAAAGGAAAACAGAAAGCAAAGAGTGCAGCCATTGAAGCAGACGACCACAACGCTAGGATCCCAAGGAAGCAAAGCAAAGTGTGTAGCCACTGAAGTAGAAAACCACAACGCTAGCAAACCAAAGTGGTCAAACATTGAAGTAGAAAACCACAACGCTAGCATCCCAAGGAAGCAAACCAAAGTGGTCAGCCACTGAAGTAGAAAACCACATCGCTAGCATCCCAAGGAAGCAGACCAAAGAGGTCAACCATTGAAGTAGAAAACCACAACGCTAGCATCCCAAGGAAGCAAACCAAAGTGGTCAACTACTGGAGTAGAAAACAACAACGCTAGCACCCCAAGGAAGCAAAGCAAAGTGTGCAGCCATTGAAGTAGACGACCACAACGCTAGCATCCCAAGGAAGCAAACCAAAGTGTGCAGCCATTGAAGCAGACGACCACAACGCTAGCATCCCAAGGAAACAAACCAATGTGATCAGCCATTGAAGTAGATGACTACAACGCTAGCATCCAAAGGATACATATCAAAGTGGTCAGCCATTGAAGCAGATGACCACAACGCTAGCATCCCAAGGAAACAAAGCAAAGTGTGCAGCCACCGAAGTAGATGATCACAACGCTAGCATCCCAAGGAAACAAACCAATGTGGTCAGCCATTGAAGTAGATGACTACAACGCTAGCATCCAAAGGATACATATCAAAGTGGTCAGCCATTGAAGTAGATGACCACAACGCTAGCATCCTAAGGAAACAAACCAATGTGGTCAGCCATTGAAGTAGATGACTACAACGCTAGCATCCAAAGGATACATATCAAAGTGGTCAGCCATTGAAGTAGATGACCACAACGCTAGCATCCCAAGGAAACAAAGCAAAGAGTGCAGCCACCGAAGTAGATGACCACAACGCTAGCATCCCAAGGAAACAAACCAATGTGGTCAGCCATTGAAGTAGATGACTACAACGCTAGCATCCAAAGGATACATATCAAAGTGGTCAGCCATTGTAGTAGATGACCACAACGCTAGGATCGCTAGGAAACATATCAAAGTGGTCAGCCATTGAAGTAGATGACCACAACGCTAGCATCCCAAGGAAACAAAGCAAAGTGTGCAGCCACCGAAGTAGATGACCACAACGCTAGCATCCCAAGGGAACAAACCAATGTGGTCAGCCATTGAAGTAGATGACCACAACGCTAGCATCACATATAAACAAAGCAAAGTGATCAGCAATTGAAGTAGATGACTACAACGCTAGCATCCCAAGGAAACAAAGAAAAGTGATCAGCCATTGAAGTAGATGATCACAACGCTAGCATCCCAAGGAAACAAAGCAAAGTGATCAGCCATTGAAGTAGATGACCACAACGCTAGCATCCCAAGGAAACAAACTAAAGTGATCAGCCATTGAAGTAGATGACCACAACGCTAGCATTCCAAGGAAACAAAGCAAAGTGTGCAGCCACCGAAGTAGATGACCACAACGCTAGCATCCCCAGGAAACAAAGCAAAGTGTGCAGCCACCGAAGAAGATGACCACAACGCTAGCATCCCCAGGAAACAAAGCAAAGTGATCAGCCATTGAAGTAGATGACTACAATGCTAGTATCCCAAGGAAACAAAGCCAAGTGATCAGCCATTGAAGTAGATGACCACAACGCTTGCATCCCAAGGAAACAAACTAAAGTGATCAGCAATTGAAGTAGAAGACCACAACGCTAGCATCCCAAGGAAACAAAGCAAAGTGATCAGCCATTGAAGTAGATGACGACAACGCTAGCATCCCAAGGAAACAAAGAAAAGTGATCAGCCATTGAAGTAGATGATCACAACGCTAGCATCCCAAGGAAACAAAGCAAAGTGATCAGCCATTGAAGTAGATGACGACAACGCTAGCATCCCAAGGAAACAAATGAAAGTGTGCAGCCACCGAAGTAGATGACCACAACGCTAGCATCCCAAGGAAACAAAGCAAAGTGATCAGCCATTGAAGTAGATGACCACAACGCTAGCATCCCAAGGAAACAAACCAATGTGGTCAGCCATTGAAGTAGATGACTACAACGCTAGCATCCCAAGGAAACAAACCAATGTGGTCAGCCATTGAAGTAGATGACCACAACGCTAGCATCCCAAGGAAACAAACTAATGTGGTCAGCCATTGAAGTAGATGACTACAACGCTAGCATCCCAAGGAAACAAACCAAACCGGTCAGCCAGTGAAGTAGATGACCACAACGCTAGCATCACATATAAACAAAGCAAAGTGTGCAGCCGTACAGCAGGTGACCATAATGCTAGAATTACGACAAAATTGACCAGCGTCAGAATATCAGCCTTGGAACGAATAGCAATATAAACTGCTTTACCAGTTTTACTCGCGCGAAACCACGCCTTTAATTCTGATGTAGCTCTAAATTACAAACATTATTTTCCACCCGCATAGGGGCCCTACATCTCATCCATCACGAAAACATGCCTATATAATTTTGACCCTTTTAAACCCCTCTTTTATGTAGTTAAACTGGTGTTTGCTGGGGTATACATTATTTTTTTCTTATTTCTGCTCAAAATCATAGATTGTGGGTACCCGTTAGAATCGCCTCGCCGAGGCGGTTCTAACGAGCACTCACAACCATGTTTTGAGCAGAAATATGAAAAATATTAGAGTTTTTTTTTATTTGAAAATTTTCAGTTTTTGGAGGTAAAATTTTCTATATATTTGAATAGGCGTGTTTTCATAACACATTGAAACACATATAATAAAAAATACCGTTAGGGCTCAATGGCGATCTGAAGCCAGAATACAAGAAAACCACAAACAGGGCCACGATGAGCCCGACCACAGACATTGATACAATGTAGTCAGGCGCTGACCATCTGAAACAGATTAAGGAGGGACTCGTCATTTTTTCTGGGTCCGAACCGCCATCGTGCAATTAAAGAGGGAAGCAAAATTATCAATGATAATTGGGTTAACAACCATGCATGCAGTATGACGCAGAATATCCATGTTATGATCTATCATTTTATAGAGAGTGTCAATATTTTTTTAACCATTTTAAATTAGAGCCCTCTTCCCAGGTTATATATTATGTCTTTGACTTATTCATTACTTCCGGGTACATGTATCACAACCCGACCGATTGGTCGTCTTCGAAGATAAAACAGGTCAGATTTCGACCTCGCTAAGTAGCAAAGCCAAACTAGATAGGTTTCTTACAACCTAGGTGTATGTAAATATATTTACAAACACGCAGTAGATACGAGCTTCGACACGAAAACATGCGCATTAGCGCGTATGCATACAGCAAAGGCCTAAATCAGCATGGCCATAGCAGTAGTCTGGTCAGGACCCTCATTTTTCGCTAGCAGGTTTAACAATATGCATGCTTCCTGCACGCGAGTGGCAAATGCCACCATCAGACTACATACATCGTATATGAAATACTGTACATATAGATCTGGGCTTTCATTCTTAACATATACGTTGAGATCTCTTTTTACTTGGCGAGACTAAAATGATTCATTCTAAGGGGAATTAGTGCATTTTCAAGGGAGGCAACCAAGTCAATGATTATGTTGTCCCTTTCTGAAAAGGGGTCTACTCTAAAAGCAAAGAATTTGCTCCCCCCTGAGAGCAAATTCTTTCCTTTTAGGGTAGACTCCTTTTCAGAAATGGTTTGGTGTGCAGGAAAGCAAACAGGAAGTAGCAAAAGTTATATCCCTTGTCAGAAATGGAGGAAAATCTACCTGGCGTATCAATTCCCTGTTTAAGGTTTATTTTATCATCCTCAGGTAAATAAATACATAATGAATTTTAGAAGGCTAAAATGCTTTTAGATAAATATGCGCCAAGCAGACTTAACTGTCAACTCCAGCTGAAGCGTTCGAGTAACCGAGTTCGAAACACTGGTGGTGACGTCCTAGTTCTCTCATCCTACTTCCCAATTCCAACTTCCCACTTCTTCATGGGCGGATTCAGATGGGGTTTGGGGGTTCAGGCTAACCCTTTGACTGAACCCCCTTTTAACTCAAAATTCCATTTTCTCGGGGAAGTTTAGATAAAGCTGATATATTTGGGATACCATATTTACCCTAAATATCCTCACCCCTTACTCTTTACCTTATTCTTCTCTTCAACAAGTCCATTTTACTACCTATTAATGTGTGTAAATTGCTAGACGAGTGGCGAATAGTTAGACCCTGATCAGAGGTCGCGTTTTGTGGCGTCTGATCTGAGTTTACATTGTTGGCGCAGATCTGTCTTTCCGAATACGTAAGTAAGTACGGTGATTCGATCAAATCGAACCCACCCAGAAACCATCCTGGATCCGCCCTTGCTTCCAATTTTATAATTTTCAATAATCATAAGTATATATACTCAAATAAGAAGTTAGAAGTAAGAAATAAGTGCAGTCGACTTTCGTTATCTCGACATCGCTTATCTCGAATAACCGCTTATCTTGAAGTAAAAATCTGGTCCATGTTTTAACATGGAAATTTAACAACAGGTAACAGAATATTGTGAAAAAGGGGAGAAATTGCTCCTGAGGAGCAATTTCTCCTCTTTTCCACAATATTTTCAATATATCTAACTTCAGGAGTCAAATTACATATTCATTTGTGAAATGTAGTTGTTTGATATATTTTTTTCCTCAATTCTGCAAATTTGACATGTCGATGTACGGATATCTCGAAGTACTTCAGAGAGTCTCTTGGACTTTGAGATAACGAGGATCGACTGTGTTAGGGAAAATTAAATATGAAGATACCCTGAAAAGGCCACAATTACAGCACACAGCCCTCCCAAGGTACAGGTTAAGGGTTTTATTTCATAAAATGATCCCACAAGCATGAGTCAGAAATAGGAAGTGAGAATTCAAGAAAAAGGAAATGAGAAGTGGGAGTAGGAAGTCAGAAAAGCAGAAAGTGGAATTGACATTGTGGAAATAAGAATTAGAAAGTGAGAAGTCAGAAAGAGGAAGTAAGAACTCGGACGTTGAAGGTCTGAGTTTCTACTTTCAGCTTTCTACTTCTGACTCTGATTTCTCATGTTCTACTTCTGACTTCCTTTTTCCTGCGACTGACTACCCATTTTAAACCTCCCGTTTCCTACAACAGCGTTGTTTACTCACTCTTTCCGACTTCTCATTTCCGCTGAAAGCGTTGCTTAACAAATCTATTTCTGTTCATATATCATCATTCTGTTGGCTTTGAATCCACTAAGATCCAAAATGTATTGGAAAAAAAAAAGTTTATTCTCCTCTCCGTCCCAAGATCAAGGGCCAATTTCCGGATTGAGGACTGGTCCCAGATCGTCACTGAAATACTGTCCACAACTTGGAACTATTTGCAGTGTTGTCTGTTGACATTACAATTCTGCTAAATGCCATGCCGTCAAAAATAAACCGAAACGTTACGTCAGTAAAATGACTTCTTAGCATGAATATAGAATAAAAACAAGAAGTTACGTAAATGAGAAAGCATCGCTTCGGATATGTGCTACCCAGAGATGAGCCATCTCATATGAAATTATGCTCTTTGCAAAAGCCTATTATCATAACCTTTTGCAATGAAAGAGTTCAACAACAATAATTCCAGTTCCACCGGTTTACACTTATTCAACGCTTAGGACTCTGGACTAAAAGTTCAGCAGGCGACATTTTTGAAATATGTTTCTTATTTAATCAATAAACAGCTTTTGACTTTTCATGCAAATTGTCTCTATGGGATACCATTTGCAAGAAATTTCAAATCCTGTTTTCTGGGAGAAAAAAAAATATCACCAATTCGTCGTCTGTTTAATTCCCAGGGAGTGGTAAAGGTGAATGCAGTTTGACTGGTCGAGAACAGATTCAAGCTTTTACTTTGATAAATCCATTGAGCAAGAATCTGGGAACATTACTTTTTGCAAGACTTTCTGAAGTAACCTGCTTAACCCGCGATTTTCAACGTTAATATGACCGAGTTAGAATTATAAGAAACGGATTTCATTTTTGTGGATTTTGTCGATGTGAAAGCACCGACGAATATTTCATAAATTTAACATAAATCCTCTCTCAAAAGGAGGTACGTACATACATTATATAAATATAAATGAAGTAACCCAAAAAAGACCACAATCACGAATTACACATGCTACAGCCTTGCCGCGAACAAGAGATGAGAAACAAACAGTCACAAAACATAACGGTACTTTAATTTATGTTAAGTGACTGACAAACAATGAATAGCTGTCTAGAAACGTTCCGCAGAAAACTAACCCTCTAAGTATTGGGATAGGGGGTGGTCGGGTGGTGCGAAGGTGCTGTGTATCTTACATCACCAGGGCGTCCAACTCTTATTGGCTTACAGTTGGGCAAGGCCTGCTATCCTTGTAGTGGGTAAGGGTAGAGGGGGAATGTTTTTATTTCTTCTGTTTCTTCACTTTCATTCCTGTTCCTCGATCTTCCCTGTCCCTCTCTTTCATCTCCTCTACTCTCTCTTCTATCTCTTTTCTCCCTTTCTCTGGGAGATGACACAAAATGACCCTCAAGGGTTGACGTGTCGTTAAACCCCAACACAATCAATCAATCTAAGTATTGGGATACCTTATCTATTTACCATACTTGTCCGAAACTTTGAAATAGTCCATTCTACTATCTCTTGATGTGTCTAAAATATTGCTGTATGTATGGACAGTATAGACCCTGATCAGATGTCGTGTTCTGCGGCGTCTGATCTGGATTGACACTGTTTGTAAATGCCTATCTGTTCCAATACTTAGGGTAATTATGTTACTAGAGACCAGGGGCAGAGACTGTATCTAGTTTTACTTGTGCGACATCGACACCTTTTACCGGATGCAGCTCCAAATAAAAAATATGCGTTCGGTACGCGTTGGGAAGTCTGGCCCCAGATCCTTTCTTTATTTTCTTTTCTCTCTTTTTCTTCTCTTTTTCCTCATTTTGTTTTTTGATGGGACACAAAGCTATATAGCTAATAGAATGTTGTTTACTTCACTCCCTTGGCTATTCCGGCCCAGACCTTTTTTTTTTCCTTTTTTTTTTTTTTTTTTTTTTTTTAAAGGGGTTGGGATGGTGGGTGGGGGGGGGGAGGGGAGGGAATCTTGTATAGCTTATAAAATTTTTGTTTACTTCACTCCCATGACTAGAAAGAAAGGTTCAGCCATAGGTAACTTGAAGTTGGATTAAAGAGGATTATGACAAAAAATAATATCGAGAAAGAAATAAATAGATATAAAGCAAAAACGACTGGAGCAAGTCTACGCGTATGGGTCCTAGTAATAAATCCATGTTCTAAGTTTCAAAAGATATCCAGGAAGTGCCACAATCACGAAGGGCATCAGAACGAGGAGAGATGAACAAACAATGACACAACAAATGATACATATAAAACTACCGAACCATCGACATATGAACAAAGAACTGCAACAGAGGGACAATCTTTGAATGGTCACCAAAAAAAAAAAAAAAAAAAAAAAAAAAATACTGCTTAAAACAGATTTACACGCGCGAAACTTTACCTTTAATACTGATGCAGCTCAAAATTACAAGCACAGTGAAACATAACAATGCATCACGAGAACATACCTATATAATTTTGACCCCTGAAATCCCACTTTTATATAGTAAAACTGGGGTTGACAGGGGTATACATTATTTTTCTTATTTCTGCTCAAAACATAGATTGTGGGTACTCGTTAGAACCGCCTCACCGAGGCGGTTCTAACGAGTATTCACAATCTATGTTTTGAGCAGAAATATTAAAAATATCAGATTTTTTTATCTGAAAATTTTCATTTTTTGGTGGTGAAAGTTTCAGTATATTTGAATAGGCATGTTTTCGTAATGGCAACACAAATAACTCATTACAAAAACATGCCTATTCAAATATACTGAAAATTTTACCACCAAAAATTGGAAATTTCTGGTAAAAAATCTGATATTTTTCATATTTCTGCTCAAAACATAGATTATGTGTACTCGTTAGAACCGCCTCGTCGAATACCCACAATCTATGTTTTTGAGCAGAAATAAGAAAAATATGTATACCCATGTAAAAACTAGTTTTACTATATAAAAGTGGGGTTTAAGGCGGTCAATTTCCGTGATGACAAACACCGTGATGAAACAAAGCAAATGATGATTTGAATAACACAAAAATACCACAAACAGGATCATGATAGGCCCGACCACAGACACTGATAGTCATGCGTCAACCATCTATAAAAGATAATATTAATCAGAGGACCAACCCACCATCGTGTAATTTTAAAGAGTTCGGCTCAGAATCTCCATGTTATAAATCCTTTTAAATTGTTCCAAAAATCGGTTATGCCAAAAACTTTTTTGAATTTGTAAGTAACTTATGTTAAGAAAGGGATTAGTTGATGTAAAGTGCATAGGCTGCACAATTATGTGTTGAATGGTGCGTAAATGGTATAATTAGATGTTGTAAAGTGCGTAGATGGTAATTAAGAATTTGTTGGTTTTAAATAAAATTTTATTTGACTAGGACATGACAGTAATAGGAGGTACTATTTGTTGTAAAGTGTGTGATGGTACAATCTTTGGTTGTAAAGCTTGTTCCGTTATATATTGTAAAGTGCATACATTGTACATTGTGTTATAAAATGCATAAATAGTATGCTGATTTATTGTAAAGTGCATAGATAGTATACTAAAAACGGATGAGCTTTAAGATAATAACATTAAAATAGACAAGCAAATATCCATATTTATTGATATTCATAGACAGACGCAGACAAAAGGGATTATCCACATAAGACTTTTTCGTCGAGGCGATTCAAATGCGTACACACGACATATGTTTTCGCGGAGGAATCAGGAAACTACGAGTATTTTTTGGTTAAAAAATCCGCTTATCAAGACTATCAATTATTTCCTTTTGAATGTTGTTGATAATGATAATGATAAGTCTGTTGTTGCTGTTGTAGATGACATGTTTGTAATGACAGCTAGTTGCACTTGGTAGTGGGCTTCTGCTACTACCACCTCTGCTGCTACGACTAACCACTTTTACTACTACTACTACTACTACTATTACCGCAACTACTACTACTAATGTCACCACTATAACTACTACTTCTATTACTACAACTTCTACTAGATCTACTATTACTACTACTACAATTACTGCTACTACTACCACTTCTACTACTACTACAACTACTACTATTATTAATGCTACTACCACTACTACTAAACACTCACGTCAGGGGTGGTCGGGTGGTGCGAAGGTGTCATGTATCTTATGTCACCGGGGCGACCAACAGATACTGGCTCACAGTTGGGCAATGCCTGCTATCCTTATAGCTGGTAAGGGTAGTGTGTGTGTGTGTGTGGGGGGGGTATTTCTTCAGTTTCTTCACTTTCATTCCTGTTCCTCTTTCTTCTCTGTCCCTCTCTTTCATTTCTTCTGCTATCTCTCTCTTTTCGCCCTTTCTCGAGGGGACGACACGAAATGACCCACAAGGGTTGACGTGTCGTTAAACCCCAACACAATCAATCAGTAGCACGCACGTATGCACGTGCGAACGCACACATGCACACACACACACACACACACACACACACACACACACATTATCAATTTTAAAATCTGATTACAGATAAAATAAAAAAAAAAAATGATAGGTGACATACATGGATATTATTTTGACGGACACATAAATTATAGTGTTGTTAATCTGTCACGGATATTTCATATTTATCTATAGTATATACATACTCATAGCGCTTGATAAGAGGGGCTATCAGGTACATATTTTTCTTATTTATCCACGAAAAAATATGTTGTGGGTACTCATTAGAAGCGCCTCATTGAGGCGCTTCTAATGAGTACTCACAACATATATATTTTGCGGAGCTATAAAGATAGATATTTACATTTTTTTGTTGAAAAAAAAGCCTTATCTGGAGCAATAATACTTGTAGGAAGTACCGCCATAAAACTACCAATTCCAAAAGGATAGACAAAGGGCATTACGTCAAGACGGGTAGGTGCGCAACAACCGTCTAGCTATCTGGAATGTGAGAGACACGCCAAGTTTTCCTTTCAAAGAATACAAGTCTCCCCTTCATATGAGTCCAAGGCCTTCAAGAATACGGATTAGCAACAAGTTAGCAAGAATACGGATTAGCAAAAGGTTTCATTTTTGGACTTTAACTGATACGAAAGTAGAGGTAAGTTTTTAGTTTATTGACTCTACGTTTGTTAATCATTACATTTCAGTAGATGACTTTTTGACATTCAGAAAAAAAGGCGTTGACACTTCACGTTGATTGTCTCTTGTTTGCCTTTGCATTTGTTTGGCATGCTGAGTAAAAAAAAAAAATCAGCAGTTGACATTTTGAAACGTTTCTTTTATTTTTTCCACAAAATAGGATTTGATTGTTCATGCAAATCGTCTCCTTAATACAAAAAAAAAAAAAAAAAAAAAAAAAATTCTTAGCGGCAGATGCGGTTCTAAATATATTGGATGAAGAGAAATGTCAGGTTTTTTGCTTTTCTTTCACATTTTGTCCGAAAGAGATTGAAGAGTACACTGTTAGAATTCTTCGATGATTTTAACCCATTTTATGCCTAGCGTCCCATAACTATTTGCAAACATTGGTGAGACTGATAAGACGCCGCATTCGGCTGCTGCGGCGTTTGCTCTCGATCTGGCATGTTTGCCAATTACCCTTTTGGGGATCTTTAGACTAAAATGGGTTAAATTGTTAAAAAAAAAGCACATATAATAAAGGAAGCTGAAATTACCGTACAAACGTGTATTAATACTGAGCAAACACTGCAGAGCCAAAACATACGCTGTAGAAGGCGCCGTCTGATCAGAGTCTACACCGTTTTCCTCAAAGAGTAGACTGCAAGAGGGTGCGTGTGTGGGGTGAAAGATATATGCGGTTTTGCAAGTCTTAAGAAAATAAAACATATAGTAGGGTGTAAATGAGCATAGGCGCATGTGTTCTGTTCTGGCATAACTCTTTCGGCGCCAAATTTCAGACGACATTTGTCGTCTGTTTTCATTTTTTTTTTTAACAAACTGTCGATTAGTAGGTTCATATGTTAAGTTGATAGATTGAATGTCAAACAGAGTAGATCCTGATGAGACGGCTCACCATGAGCCGTCTCATCTGGATCTACGCTGTTTGCAAACGCCTATTATTATCGCCAATGGCAGTGAAAGAGTTAAAACTGGAAAATGGCACTTCGACTGTTTTCATTTTTGTGAGAGCGGTCACTGCTCTCAAAGGTCATTAATTCCCTGTGGACTCTATTTAAAACCTCAATAACTCCTTATTCAAGTTTAATGGGGTTTTCATTGTTTGTTTTAGTTAATTCAAAGGTACTTTTAGTCAATTCGCCATCTTCAAAAGCTTGGGAAAGTTAATTTTATGTACATGTATTCTCTACCATGCAGACCTTCCTAAATACGTAGTACGCTATTTGCGAGTTCATTAGACGACAAATTGACAATATGTTTCTTACTTTTCCCCCAGAAAATCCCTGAGACAATTGCCAGGAAAAAGTCAGACCCTGTTTTATGGGAAAAATGAACTAACATTTTCATTATTTCCCCCGCTGAGAAATTGTACCCAGCAAGCTCTAAGGAAAACGTGTTCCTTTTTTTTTTTCTGTACACCAGGTGGCCTTTTGTATGAGTGCCCTTTTTACTGAGCTTTTGTTCTCTTTGGTGTCTTAAGATTTATACAATTGATCAAATATACAGATGACAATCTATCTATCTATCTATCTATCTATCTATCTATCTATCTATCTATCTATCTATCTATCTGTCTGTATGTTTGTCTGTCTGTCCGTCCGGCTGTCCGTCCGACCGCCCGTCTGCCCGTCCGTCCGTCCACCAACCCATCGCTCTCTCTCTCTCTCTCTCTCTCTCTCTCTCTCTCTCTCTCTCTCTCGCTATTAAGTGTTTTTTCCTTTTCTTTTCTTTCGATACTACTATTTGTTTTCATCTATTTCTATTTATACCCACACGTCATTCCGTCCGTTTGTATACATGTCTATATATCCTCCTCCTGTTCAGTAAGTTTATTTATTTTAACCTTAGTCCTACTGAGCTCGGATATACCCTGCTTTTGCAAACAGTGTAGATCCAGATCAGTTGGCTTCTGGATTTGCACTGTTTGTCATGAAGTATGTGAATTTATATCAACAATCTGGATCAAGTCATCTGATAGGTTAAAAATTAGAAATGGGCGTGGCATCCTGATTTATTCAGCATGACAAGGGCGAAGAACCCTTTGTTGAACACACAAATTGCTATAAGACGGCTCACAGCATTTCCTACAAGATTGCCTGTACTCCCATCGAAGACTCAGGTCAGCCTGCGCATTCGTTGTCCACCTGAAGACGCCTTGGTCCTTGGCTACCAACAGAGTTCCCTGCGAAGACTGATCAGACTGCGCAGGTGCGCAGGACTAATGAATTTACTTATTTACCCATTTAAGCCTAGCGTTCTATAAACGTGACATTGGCCAGCAGAATAGACCTGGATCAGACATTGGAGAACGCGGCGTCTTATCAGATTCTTCGTTGCATTCAATTAAAAAATTTCTACAAAACATGATAATAATAAAAATTAACCAGACACGCTTATACAATGTATAAGAAATGGGCCTGTCCAAAGAGTTAAGGTAGAAGTTTATGTAGTTTTGTAGGAAATGCTGTGCCCCGGCTCATATACAAATTGAAGATCAAATCGTATGAATATTACAAAAAATAAGAAAGAAAAAACTTTGATCAACTCCGAATAAGGAAAGGCCTTTAACGCTTAGTGCACTGGGTAAAATTTTCAGCAGACGACATTTTGAAATATTTTTCTTATTTTTCCCAGAAAACGGGGTTTGACACTTCATGCAAATTGTCTCCATTCGCCAAAAGAGACAGTTTGCACAGAATATCAAATCCTGTTTTCTGGGAAAAATAAGAAAAAAAACCCCAAAAAAACAACAACATCAATTTGTCGTCTGTTGAATTTGCACAGAGAACAGTAACGGTCAAGGTAAATAAGGATTAAAAGCCACGTCTATTTAGTTGACCCTTACAAAATCGATACTGGATACTAGAAACTATTCCATTCCTAAACAGGGTTTGCGGAAGACCAGGCTGGTCAGAGCCTTTTCTCTGTTCATATGTTCTTCAGTAAGGACCCTTTTCGCACGTGTCGACCAAATTTATTTCTCTGAAATGTTTACTTTTTGATAAAATTCGATAACTTCTGATTGAGTTATTAAGTGCATGTTAAGGGAACAGCTATCGCTGAGGACATGCAAAATGCGCAGACTAGGGTCCTCCTGCCCATGTGCAAAGTCTCTTTAGGATCTTTGCACTCTGCTGGTCATTACGAAAACATGCCTATTTCAAATATACAGAAAATTTCACTTCCAAAAACTGAAAATTTTCAGATAAAAACGATGATATTTTTCATGTTTCTGTTCAAAACATAGATTGTAGGTACTCGTTAGAACCGCCTCGGCCACAATCTATTTGTTTGAGCAGAAATAAGAAAAATAATGTATACCCCTGTAAACCCCAGTGTCACTATATAAAAGTGGGGTTTTAGGGGGTCAAAATTATATAGGCATGTTTTCTGGATGTGTATTTTGCACAATATCAAAAATCTTTATGTCTGAATCGTAGGAGACTGGTTCCAGTCTCCAGTGACTAAATATTTATACACCCATTAAAATCAAACCAATATAGAGTCGAACCTCAATGGCTGGAACATCTTTGGGACCATGGAAATTTGTTCGAGATATGGGTAGTTCGAGCCATTGAGGGTTAATCATGACGCTAGATCAGGAAGCAAATGATGATAATTTAGGGAAGTCTTTTTGATCACCTATACAATAATGGTTTGTTGAGTGTACTCATTAGATCACCTCGATGAAGCGATTCTAATGAGCACACACAGCATACAAGTTCATGATAAAATAAGAAAATTTCCTTAAATATTATTTCTGGAGCTATCGGAAGAACCTCGTAGGGACTAAAAACGAGTTCTAATTAGCCGTGGTTAACGAGTCATCGGTGTTCGGGTTATTGAGGTTCGACTGTAATATCACGATTATAAAGGCTGGTCACTATCAGAAGAGAAAAAAATAGTTGCATTTGATTCTATAAGAACAGATAACGCATTTTTTTATGCAGTTATTGGTTAATTCAGTAGACTGATGTTAGACTATGTTCGCAGTGCAATGTCGTATTTGTGTCAGGTTTCAACAAAAGTGAGCATCTTATTAATCCATTAAAGACTGAATAAACTCTCCCACACTATATATTGGAAGAGTCCATTTTCGATTTAAGGTATGTCAAGCTATATTGTATAGATATTCATAAAGAAAAATGGTTAACTATTTGCAAAGAGTGGAGATCCTGATCAGACGCCGCGTTCTGCGGCGTCTGATCTGGGTCTGCATTGTTTGCCAGTTACCGTTTAGGGGTCTCCCGTCTTCAATTGGTTAAACGTCAAGACCAGGAAGTATAAGCTTAGCATGCTGATTAAAAACGTCAGGAGATGACATTTTGAAATAAGGTTTTCTTATTCTTCCCAGAAAAATGCTTTGAAATGTCATGTATTTCATGCCAATCGTCTCCTCAGGAAACAGTTTGCATGAAATGTCAAAATCTAATTTCTAAGAAAATAAGAAAATATCATCAATTTGAATGAATCTGCCCAGAGAGTGGTAAAGTTTAAAAGGTCAAATGTTTATTCTGATAAAATTTGATAAATTACTGCTGAATGAATTGTAAGACCCAAAAGTTATTCATAAGACTACATCCCAGCCAGCATTCTTTATAAATCTATAGCGGGCCGTTATCGGCCCGTCAGCTACCCTGATGGGCCGATAACGGCCCGCTGTAGATTTATGTAGGATGCTTACTGGGATGTATGCAAAATAGCAGAGACTCTGACCCTCCTGCACATGCGCAAAAACTCTTCATGGCATTCCGCTAATTATATATATCCCGCACTATATCCGATGATTCTAAACGCAGACCAAAAAGCCTGCGAATGCGAATGTGCACGTTGGCTCACACTGGTCGTAATGTCATGCCATGTCGTATTTGTGTTAGACAGCAACAAAGTGACTAATTTTACTTAATATTAAACGTCAGCATCAAGAAGGATTGGTGTATATTCTTGACCGCACTGTCTTTAATACATGTATGCACCAGTCATTTGAAACCCCAAACGGGGCTTTTAACTTTTCAGTCTGCAAAGCGCTGGTATACACCCTGTACAGCGGGGACATATTTATGGTAAAATCCCTGCTAAAAGCCCATGCCCCAACCCCGGGGTTCGATAATAATAAAGAACAATAAATGAACTGATTCATTTGGATAAACTTTCTTAACCTGTCCATTTAGAGCTCTTCATGACCGGACACTATCTCGGGTAAAATCCGGCACAAAGGCCCGCTGTTTGTCCCGGCCATTTTAGTGGGAAATTAAAACCCTGGTCTTACAACATAAAAGTCGTAACAAAGGTATGAAGCATAGCAGAAAAAAAATCCGACTATCGTGGGACTCGAACCCGATCTGCCCGGATAAAAATCAAGTGCTCTAACCACTGAGTCGACTCCCTGATGAAGCTGTCAGAGACTGATATATCTTCAAGCTATGCGAAATCTGCCAAGGTAGATAATCGAAGGTAGAAGTAACAAGCCGCAACAATGATACGTCTACGGCACTGCCGCACATTAAAATTCGCATATATTTTAAGGTAAATACTGGCAACTGGCTGCCAACGCCTTTACTGTAATTTTTTTTACGGGAGGCCGTAGAACTTTGGAAGGAATTTCCTCGTAGGGTGGGTAAGGATGTGTAAGTTTAGTTGAAACATATTTTATTTATACATTATCAATTATATACATAAATACTGACATATAATAGTATACATCACATCACGAAAACACACCTATATAATTTTGACCTCCTTATACCCCACTTTTATATAGGAAAACTGGGGTTTACAGGGGTATACATTATGTTTCTTATTTCTGCTCAAAAACATAGATTGTGGGTACTCGTTAGAACCGCCTCGCCGAGGCGGTTCTAACGAGTACCCACAATCTATGTTTGAGCTGATATATGGAAAAAAAATCAGAATTTTTATCTGAAAACTTTCAGTTTTTGGTGGTGAAATATTCAATATACTAGAATAGGTGTGTTTTCATAATGAATATACAAAATGAGATTCGAAAAAAGCCTTGCGACTTATATAAGTTTGATACGGTGCGTTAGCTCACATCCCTACTATGTCCTATACTATAACTACCTTGCCCTACAATGTCGTATCATGCGTATTTATTACTGTAAATAATCTACAATCGCCCGTGTTATCATAATAACGACGGTTGCTATCGTTGTAATGAGGGTTCACTGTATTTCCTTTTCCAGAGCTGCTATCATGGATGAGAAAAGCGGATATCCAGGCATGGACCTTGATGGCTATCAAACCAAAGACTTCAACAAATCAGCCACATCCGTGGACCCTATGGTCATGCCTCAACAGACTCCGAAAATGTCCAAAGCCCGTATCATCAAGAACTTAGTGGTCGTCAGTCTAGGGTTTCTCTGTCTGTTTACATCTTTCCAGTCTCTTTCCAATCTTCAGAGCAGTCTGAATAAAGCAGACGGTCTGGGGGTGGGTGGACTCGCAACCATCTACGGGGCACTCGTTGTATCGTGCATGTTCCTGCCGCCTTTCCTAATAGCACGCCTTGGGTGCAAGTGGACTGTTGCCTTTTCGATGTTGTGTTATATTCTTTACATGGGAGCTAATTTCTATGCTGTATGGGGAACCATAATCCCTACTGCGATAATCTTGGGTCTTGGTGGCGCTCCGCTGTGGTCAGCTAAATGTACATACCTGACAGAGACTGGGGTATGGTATTCCAAACAGACTGGTCAGTCCGAAGACGATATAATTAACAGATTCTTTGGAGTTTTCTTCATGATCTTCCAATCAAGTAAGTTAATCTTTGTAATTGACCCATTTTACGTCGAGTGGACCCTTCTAAAACAACGAAGGAACGAAATGGCAAAAACAAGTCACTATGTATTCAACCTGTTGCACATGTTGAACGAGATAAGTATGCTTTTGACTTCCGCTGGAAAGTCGTTTTTCACTTGGCGTTTATCTAAATGTTAAAACTATCTGGGCCGCGCCATGCTAAAACATGTCTTCGGGCATATGCGGACAGCGAAGGCCCAGATCAGACTGCGCATCCGCGCAGTCTGACCTGGGCCTTCGCTGTCCGCTTAGAGAAGCATAGGACACTTTAGAACGCAACGAAGTATAGAAAATGTCCTGATCAGATAATACATCTCCGCTGGCTGATACGGAACTAGCCTGTTTGCATTTACACTGAAGATGCCTTTTCTCATGCAGCGGCACATTTCTGGTTGAAAATGTCTCATGGGGAAAACCTTTTCATTATGTGCTTTGTTTCCAGGCATTTATCGTACATTAAACTTTACGGCCAAAATGGAACTGGCCTATGGAATTTCTGTATAGTAAACTGAGGTTTTGGATATTATTTATCAGACTGTTTTTCTTCACCATTACGAAAACAAGCCTATTCAAATATACTGAAAATTTTACCACCAAAAAATGAAAATTTTTAGATAAAAATTCTATTTTTTTTTTTCAAATTTCTGCTCAAAACATAGATTGTGGTTACTCGTTAGAACCGCCTCGGCGAGGCGGTTCTAACGAGTATACCCACAATCTATGAGCAGAAATAGGAAAATTAATGTATACCCCTGTAAACTCCAGTTTTGCTATATAAAAGTGCGGTTGAAGGGGGGTCAACATTATATAGGCGTGTTTTCGTGATGACTGATTCTAATTATAACCATAGAATCATGTGAATGTAATTTTTAGTCGTCTATAACATTTTTACAGGTCAAATATGGGGAAACCTTATATCATCCCAGGTATTTGGTACGCATGAGAACAAAACAGTAACAGCGGATGAATTGAAGTCGTGCGGTGCCAACTTCTGTCCATCATCCGCTGACAATAATACAAATCTGGAAAAACCAGCGATAGAAAAGGTTAAGTTTTTATTTTTGGTTGATTGTTACACTCGAGCCATAGTATACAAACGCCAAAATTTAGGTAGCTGTCCACATGATATGTGACTCAGTTGCCCGGCTACGTTAAAGATCTGGGCCCAGTTGTTCAAAGCTTACGATGTCATTAGTTAACGATTCGTTAAAATTTAAATCAAGTGATACGCAAATATGCTGAAATTTTTTGCTGAAAAAATGTGAGTAGCTTTTGCAGTGCAAAAGCTACTCACATGTTTTCAGCAAAAAATATCAGAATAGTGTATATTGAAGCCGCTAAAATAGTTAACGAAATGACCCTTAACGAGCTCGTTAAGCTAACGACGCTTTGAACAACTGGGCCCTGACTACTAATCAAACCGGGCGAAAGACGAAATACAGCAAACGGTTATTTATAGCCGCGCTATTCTTGTAGCTCTAACGTAATAAACCAGTACTGGTACATTGGCAAACTGCACAGACCCAGATGAGACACCACAGAACACGGCGTCTGATCAGAGTCTGCACTGTTTGCATAAATTACAGGAAGTAAAGGGTTAAATGAAACATTCTTAATTTCCCGTTCAGGACCTTTACCCAGCCTAAACACCGAGCCTATAGACCAACCAGGACTGTCAGTGCTTTGATTGTGGATTTTATCGCTATTCAAACGTCAGCGAATCAATCACAAAGTTAAGTTTTTGATTGATTCACTTACGTTTGAAGATCAGTAAAATCCTAAAAAAAAATGCAATTTATTCATATAATGTTTGTTTAAACAGACTGAAAAAAACAAAAGATAAAAGGTATGCTGTAGATACTTATGCAGTTGTGGTAGCAACAGATTTCAGTGGCAAGTTTAACCGGGACAACAAAATCGAAAATTTACTGAATCACTGGATTATACTGGGTTATGTAGGGAATAAGTCAAGGAAAAAAACACATTGAGTGCCCACAACATATTTTTGTGGAGAATAAGAAAAAATATCAGTACTTTTTGTTGAAAAAAAGCACCTTATCTGGAGTTCTTTTCTACAGTCAATATCAAGACCACCCCACTAATAAGACCACTTTTAGGCAGTACCAAAGGTGGTCTTTATAGCGGAATGTTATTGTATATCCAATCTTTCCAATAAAACGCAATTTTGAGTCAAAATTTGGGTTGTTTGATTGAACCCGCCATCACGAAAACACGCCTATATAATGTTGACCCCCTTAAACCCCAGTTTTATATAGTAAAACTGGGATTTACAGGGGTATACATTATTTTTCTTATTTCTTCTCAAAACATAGATTGTGGGTACTCGTTAGAACCGCCTCGGCGAGGCGTTTCTAACGAGTACCACAATCTATGTTTTAAGCAGATATATGAAAAATATCAGAGTTTTTTACCTGAAATTTTTCAGTTTTTGGAGGTGAAATTTTCTGTATATTTGAATAGGCGTGTTTTCGTAATGGAAATTTTATCAACCCTTGTCCAGACTTCGGTCTATGACTATGCACACGGATGTTCTTTCAGGGGCAGATCCAGCAGGGATTCGTAGGCTCAGGGGAACCCCCATTTGGATCAACATTTTATTTTCAGAAATCTTGCATTTTTTAAATGTTTTGATACCGTATTTACCCTCATAAATAGTCCCTGTCTTACATTTTACCGTATAGTGTTATCGCAAAAATATATATTTTACTACATGTACAATGTCATGTAACTGTGTCTAAATGCAATATGAGTGGCAAGCAGTGTAGATCTAGATTAGACGCCGCAGAATGTCGGCTTACGCTGTTTGCTCAGGCCTGTCTGTCCGAATACGTAATTTGATCAAAATGAACGCCCACAGAAATTTTGAACCCTCTGTTAACATTTTCTGCGCCAGATTTTAGACTACATTTGTCGTCTGCTTTAGTTTTAACAAACTAGCGATTGGAAAGTTTATATGTAACGTTGAAAGACAGAATTTCAAACAGCGTAGATCCAGATGAGACGGCTCATCATGAGCCGTCTCATCTGGATCTACGCTGTTTGCAAACGCATATTATTATCGCCTATGCAGAGAAAGAGTTAACCTATGTATGCCTAGTGGACTCTTCTACCTCTTTATTTGGGCAGGTCCATGCCAATTCAAAGGTGTGTCTGGTTGCCGTTTATTATTATGATTTGTTATAGATTATTATATATAGATTATATAGAATATTCCTATTCTAAATGCAAACAGGGTAGACCCTGATTAGACGCCGCGTTCTGCGGCGACTGAGCTGTGTCTACACCGTTTGCCGATGTCCCTTTTATGGGACACTAGGCATAAATGGGTTAAATAATAGTGGAGCTGCTCTTTTTTTACACCAGGTTTACACAGTATGTGGAATATACATTGGATTTGCCTGTCTGGCCTTTCTTCTAATTTGTTTCGGTCTTGACCCAATTACATTGGACAAAGAGGGCGACAAACAGTCAAGAAAGTTCTCGTTTCATCTCATCTTGGAGACCGTGAAACACTGGATACGAAATGACTATCAGAAACTGTTGGTGATTCTCACAATGTACAGTGGTGTAGAACAAGCTTTCATGACTGGTGATTATACAAAGGTGAGCAAATAGACAGCGCTCGTGGAGGCGTGTGTGTGTGTGTGTGTGTGTGTGTGTGTTTGTTGGGAGGGGGAGGGGTAACTTGGGGATACTAATTGTGGTAGGGGTATGCGAGCCAATATTTCGAAACCTGCCCCATTCATATACCTGGCCTTTGAAAAAACGGACCCATTCATATACTTGATCGTCTGTAATGTTGATCCATTCATATACTGCCCTTTGATTTTTTGTACTCATTTATTACTGATAAAAATATGTGCATATACCGGGATGTCAGAAAAGTGGGGCCTTTCATATACATATCAAGAAAAATCGGGTCAGTCATATACTTTTTCTTGAAAAAAAGGGGGCTAATCATATACCTGGCAGCACAGAAAAAAGGGCCATTCGGCACGCACATCCGTACTATGCCATATATAGGAAGTTGTCCCCCGCCCCCACCCCTGCCCGCCCAGTTACCTCCACAACCCCGCGAGGGAAAGCGGCAATATTATGCAGTACCTTGTCCAATGTGCGAATGTACAGCTATACAGACAACACTCTTTATACCGACACTCGATAGAACGACAAAATTCGTAATAATGACAATTTGACTGTCACGAAACATTTGCTTAAGAAGTAACAATTAGTCACGAATTATGCAAACATATTGTATTTAATATTTTTAAGAAACATATGGTTTGGATATTTATTTGAATCGCCTCAGTGAGGCGATTCTAACAAATATCGAAAACATATGTTCTATTAGGATGTTGGGTAAAAAGACAGCAGACAACACTCAGATATACAATGTATCTTTCTTATTTTTCCAAGAAAATAAGTTTTGGTATTTGAAATTGCACAACCTATGTTCATAGAAAACTAAGAAACTCAGGAGACAATTTGCATGCAATGTAAAAAAACCTGTTGTTCTGGAGAAAATAAGAAAACGTATCATCAGTTTGTCATCTGCTGAATTAACCCAGAGAATGGTAAAAGTGAATGATCTATACCTTAGTGTCGGAGCTACTTTATAATTTCTAGTTTTCCTCCCATTTATTTTGTTCTGGTCTGAGAATTTAGCCACAAAAACGGTAAAAAATAATACGCATTAAAGGCTTATCCCAGCTAGCATTCATCATAAATCTGTAGCGGGCCGTTATCGGCCCGTCAGCTACCTTGACGGGTCGATAACGGTCCGCTATAGATTTATGTAGAATGCTTACTGGGATAGTGCTGCTTCGTGAATGCGACAGTGATTAACAGTACTTTGTGCAAAACACAGCATCCATAACATCCTATACATACCTAGCGGGCACATGATGTTTATACAACGCCGCATCATCGTCGATGCAACTTCATGACGTTGCATCGACGTTTATTCGACATTGTCTTAACGTTGCGTGACCGCTGGGTATAGTGTCCCAGAAGAATAAAGGACAAAGCATTTCTGACAAAAACATGTTAAAAGACCATATTTAAACGAATCGTGGATATCGGAAATATATATATATATATATATATATATATATATATATATATATATATATATATATATATATATATATATATATATATATATATATATATATATATATATATATATTTGCGTAAACAAAACTCTGTGAAGAAGGAATTGGGTAATTAGATAAAAAAGGAGTTTCGAATGAATGAGTTTTAAAAGGAATTATACACACTCCTGATTGACATATGTTCCATATTTGGAAATTTTACTCATTTATGTATACCTTTTTGTCCCCAAACTAAAACATCCTAATTTCTGTAAATATCACGGAATTTGTTTCAGCTTCAGAGTAAGAACTATAATCATCATTCGTAAATTGCTTCATTCAGTCTATTCATTAATGACGTGGTCTTGACAATGTACATGTAACCGTCAGTCAGTTTGGTTTATAACTTTGTTTTAGACACCTATCTAAAACCATCAAACTATTATTAAAGGCGACGTAAAAACGAGCGTGCATGTACATCAACAACCCATTAACAACCAACAGCCCATCACCTGCATACTGTTGAGCCGATCCATCAGAAAACGTACCATCGGACATGTGCGCTCAACGAAGATTCAGATCAGACTCCGCATTCACGCAGTCTGATCAGAATCTTCACTGTGCGTTTTGGATAGCAAATGATGTAAAGTTTCTTCATGCGGACAACGAAGACTCTAATCAGACTGCACGGATGCGCAGGCTGATTTGAGTCTCCGTTGGGCGCGCATGTCAGAAGGTACGTTTTCTCAAGTTACGGTCCAATTCATACTTGAATGCAAGATTGAAACCGTTTAACTGTTTTCAGTCGTTTGTTGGCTGTGCTCTGGGAATAGAGAATATCGGTTACGTCATGATCTGTTACGGCGTTGTCGACGCTGTTTGCTCTCTGAGTTTTGGGCGACTGGTGCAGTATGTGGGCCATATACCATTCTTTATTCTTGGTAAGTAGTGCATAATATGTATAGGTTATTGCATAGTTTTAAATTTCGAGCCATTAGGCTCGAAATTTAAAACTATGCAATAACCAATTTGTCGCAATAATCATTATGACCATATCTGCCATATGTCATAATGATACTGACCACAGTGTACACCGATCATGTATTTAATCAAGGATATTACATTTCATTTGATGGCTTATTGCGACAATTATAGTTATTCTAGTCAGCATGGTCTATAATTCAGAAAGATTGTTCGCAAAACTGACATTTTTGGACCAATTTAACGCTTAACACTCTGGGTAAAATTTTCAGCAGACGACATATTGAAATATTTTTCTTATTTTCCCAGAAAACAGGTTTTGACATTTCATGCAAATTGTCTCCTCATTGCATGGAATATCAAATCCTGTTTTCTTGGGGAAAAAAAAGAGAAAAATATCACCAACTTGTCGTCTGCTGAATTAGTCAAGAGAGTGGTAAAGGTTAAAAAAGTTTGTCACTTAATATAAAAAAGATGTTACAACACAGATATTCTGCGGAAGACTGCGTGCATGGTTGTTAACCCAGATATGGTTGATAACTTTGCTTCCCTCTTTAAATGCATGACGGTGGGTCTATTCTCACACTAAATGACGGCTGCCTTCTCTACCAGGTTCTGACGGCTGGCGCCTGTCTATCAATGTCTGTGGTCGGACCCATCGTTGTCCTGTTTGTGGGTTTCTTGTGTTCTGGCTTCATATCGCCATTGAGCACTTTTGTTAGATCACCATAACGAGAACATACCTACATGTATATAATTTTGACCCTCTTAAACCCCAATTTTATATAGTAAAACTGTGGTTTACAGGGGTATACATTTTTTTCTTATTTCTGCTCAAAAACATTGATTGTGGGTATTTGTTAGAACCGCCTCGACGAGGCTTTTGAGCAGAAATATTGAAAAAAATATCAGAATTACAGAGCGGTAATCTGTAATTCTAAGTTCCAGATATATTCCATCCTGATTGATGCCTTGTTGTTGTGTTTGTTCTGACTTATTGAGCTGTGCGATCTTCTCACATGGAGAGCAGTGAGCTGGTCGCTTGGCTAGTCCTTTATCCGTATGTCCTGGCTGTAGTTGTGCCTATTCCTTCGCTCCTCTGACAGCGATCTGTGATTGTGACACTTCCCGAGTTTCTTCATTGATCCATTTATGCCTAGCGTCCCATCCATTACGAAAACAAGCCGATTCAAATATACTGATACTTTTACCACTAGAAAATGAAAATTTTCAGAAAAAAATCTGATATTTTTACACGTTTCTGCTCAAAACATAGATTGTGGGTACTCGTTAGAACCGCCTTGTATTTCTGCTCAAAACATAGATTGTGGGTACTCGTTAGAACCGCCTCGACGAGGTTCTAACGAGTACCCACAATCTATGTTCTGAGCTCAAAACATAGATTGTGGGTACTCGTTCGAACCGCCTTGTGTTTCTGCTCAAAACATAGATTGTGGGTACTCGTTCGAACCGCCACGACGAGGTTCTAACGAGTATCCACAATCTATGTTTTGAGCAGAAATAAGAACAATAAGTTATACCCCTGTAAACCCCAGTTTTACTATAATAAAAATAGGGTTTAAGGGGGTCAAAATTATTTAGGTATGTTTTCGTGATGAAAGATATATTGGCAAACAGTGTAGGCCCAGATCAGACGCAGTGTGCCTAGGTTTGATATAAACAGTGCCCGTAAGGCAAATGATGTTGATAAGTTCCTTTTATGAGAATGTATTAGCTGTCTGCATCACGAAAACATACCTATATAATTTTGACCCCCTTAAACCCCTCTTTTATATAGTAAAACTGGGGTTTACAGGGGTATACATTATTTTTATTATTTCTGCTCAAAAACATAGATTGTGGGTATTCGTTAGAACCGCCTCGTCGAGGCGGTTCTAACGAGTACCCACAATCTATGTTTGGAGCAGAAATATAAAAAATATTATACTTTTTTTTATCTAAAAATTTTCAATTTTTGGTGGTAAAACTTTCAGTATATTTACATAGGCATGTTTTCGTAATGGAGATATAACCTGCAAGTAATATCTTTCCCCGTAGGAGAAAACCATTTGGGCTCATTACCCTGAATTCTGCATTGAAGCCGTTTATCTTTTTAGTTGGAAGAATCCAAAATCTATGTAAAAGGGCGTCGTATAGAAACTTATTGCTTTTGGTACTGTAAATTGCTCATATCGTTGTAAACAAAGCAGACTCTGATCAGCTGTCTTATCTTAGTCTACATTGATAACCAAGGCTCTTGCTTCGGAATACTAAAGGGGAATTTATACACTTTCAGGGACGGCAACTCTTTCAAAATTGTTTTCCTTGCCTCATAAAAAAGGATCTTCTCTAAAAGAACAGAATATTTGCCTTCTCTCTCCCCCGCCCCCCTCCCCCCCCCCCCCCCCATCCGCCCTCACGAACAGAATTTGCTCCAATGGGAGCAAAAAGGGGATTACTGCGCAAAAACGCAAACAGGAGTCACAAAAGTTGTCGCCCTTTAAAATAACGACAAATGTACCAACTGCATTATGTTCCCTCAAGCATTTAAAATGTGTAAATTCTCATCTTCTCATTTTACTTTCAGCATTCCTTGTTCATGGTGGCTGTATGATAGCCTATCTATTGTGGCAGCCAGATCCAGACATGAAGTATATGTTCTACATCTTCGCTGGTCTCTGGGGCCTTGGGGATGCGGTTATACAGACACAGATAAACGGTATGATGAAATAAGAGCCGCAACGTCAGAAAACGTACCTTTCGGACATGTGCGCCCAGCGAAGATTCAGATCAGACTGCGCATTCGCGCAGTCTGATCAGAATCTTCACTGGGCGCATTTTGGATAACCAAGGATGCAAAATTTCTTCATGTGGACAACGAGGGTTCTGATCAGACTACGCTAAGGCGCGGGCTATTTTGAGGCTTCGTTGACATTACGAAAACACGCCTATTTAAATATATAGAAAATTTCACCTCCAAAACCTGAAAATTTTCAGATAAATACTCTTATATTTTTCATATTTCTGCTCAAAACATATATTGTGGGTACTCGTTAGAACAGCCTCGGGGAGGCGGTTCTAACGAGTACCCACAATCTATGTTTTGAGCAGAAATAGGAAAAATAATGTATACCCTTCTAAACCCCAGTTTTCTATATAAAAGTGGGGTTAAAGGTGGTCAAAATTAAATAGGCGTGTTTTCGTGATGGAGCGCACATGTGAGAAGGTACATTATATTACGTTTCGGCTCATACTTTGAGCTTCTCAAGGTGGACGGCTACACATGATAAATTTTCTGCCATATTTGACAAGGCTTATAATTTACAGCCGTGTAGCCTAATGTCGCGCACCGGCCAATGCTGCTCACTCAAATATTTTCTACCAAAAATCACAAAGTATCATTTTGTGGGCGTATGTAATGAAACATATCGAAAGGTACATGGCCATTACAATTTGCATGGGGAATCAGGAGTTTATTTCAAAATAATGAGGAAAATGTTGTTTTCACTAAAACCAAACGACCCTTTTCCCTGAACGTGAAATTTAAAAGGTGGTTTTGTCAGTGTGAACAATGAAACTGTCCCAAATATATTCTAAATTGATTAATAATAATAGAAATGCATCTTTAATCTAAAACCATTCTTTATGTCCAAGGCAACAGGCAAAATTCTAACAGGTGCGCGACATTGGCAGACATTTTTATGACTTACAAACAAGAGGGTGATGAAGTTGAGGGATTATTATCTGCTAAATTTGAAGAAATATTAAATGAAAATAAACTTGTTTTATTTATAATAAATTATTCTTCGTTCTAGTACATTTAAAAATTAAAACTAGTCTAGCGAACATTTTGTAAATTCAGCTAAAATCCTTAGGTGCGCTGAATAGGCCGACAGCAGTGAATGTAACTACCTGTTTGCTTTCCGGTACGCCAATCCCCTTCTGAAAAGAGGTTTATTCTAAAAGGAAAGAAGTTTCTCCCTAGGGTAGACCATTTTTCAGAAAGGATAAAACAATTTTGAAAGAGCTGTTGGCCTCGAAAGTGTATCAGTTCGCCTTAAGACTAAAAAGGAATGACATTACGAAAACACGCCTATTAAAATATACTGAAAATTTTACTATCAAAAAATGAAAATTTTCAAATAAAAATTTCTGATATTTTTCATATTTCTGCTCGAAACATAGATTGTGGGTACTCGTTAGAACCGCCTCGACGAGGCGGTCTAACATTACCCACAATCTATGTTTTTGAGCAGAAATAAGAAAAATAATGTATACCCCTGTAAACCCCAGTTTTACTATATAAAAGTGGGGTTTAAGGGGGTCAAAATTATATAGGCATGTTTTCGTGATGACACATTTGGTAAAATATTTATAGAAATGTGAAGACCCAGATTAGACGTCGCTGAATGTGGCGTCTGACTGCTTGCAAATAGTTTAGCCATGCTTCTCAAGGAATATCTAAATCACAAAGCCTGACATACCAAAAACTGAAATTTGATTCTTCAAAGATATAGTGTGGTGGAAGTTATTCCTTGTAAAAAGGGTAATGCACTAACAAAAATAATGCAATGTCAGGGAGCAGAGCTGACAATTGGGAAAGAGAACTCTTATAACCGGTGTGTCCAAACTGGATGTATATTGGCCATTTTGCTTGACGCGGCCCGTTTGGAAAGTACCATATTAAGTTTTGCTTATGTTTGTATCCTGGTGTGATTTTATTACTGTTTTACATCACGAAACCACGCCTATATAATGGTGACCCCCTTAAACCCCACTTTTATATAATAAAACTGGTGTTTACAGGGGTATACATTTGTTTTTCTTATTTCTGCTCAAAAACATAAATTGTGGGTACTCGTTATAACCGCCTCGCCGAGGCAGTTCTAACGATTACCCACGATCTATGTTTCAAGCAGAAATGGGAAAAATATCCAAGTTTTTTTTATCTGAAAATTTTCAGTTTTTGAAGGTGAAATTTTCCAGTATATATTTGAATAGGCGTGTTTTCGTAATGATATGGATTTATCGAGTGAGATCAGTACAATAATGTTTTAAACCCCTTAGTGAAGCAGAACTGTTATCTACTGGGTAGTACAGCCGATGGCATACTACAGTCGACTCTCGTTATCTCGAATTCCAAGGGACTCGCTGAAACACTTCGAAATATCCGTACCTCGACATATCAGAGTTGAGAAAGTGAGGAAAACAATAAATTGAACAACCACATTTAACAAATGAATATGTAATTTGACTCCTGAAGTTAGAAATATATATAAAAAATAATGTGGAAAAGAGGAGAAATTGCTCCTTAGGAGCAATTTCTCCTCTTTTCCCCATTATTTTGTTACCTGTTGTCATAGTTTCATGTTAAAACAGGGACCAGATTTTCACTTCGAGATAAGCGGTGATTCGAAATAAGCGAGTTCGAGATAACGAGGTTCGACTGTATTTTACAAACTCATTTTCTTGTTGATGATGCCATATTTTTTCCGTTACAGCCCTGTACGGATTTCTCTTCACGAAAGATTCAGAAGCAGCTTTTGCCAATTATCGTCTCTGGGAGTCTTTAGGATTTATTATTGCCTTCGCCTGCCAGAATTTCCTCTGCACCGACATCAAGATTTATATCTGCCTCGGCTTCCTCATTGTTGGTATGCTGCTGTATGGTATTGTGGAAGTAACTTATAGAAACAACAATAACGGCAACAATGAGGAACCACAAGAGAATAATACAAAATTTTAAAACAAAATGGGAGACAATGAAATGGAATCTTGTGCCATAAACGAAGTCTGCTGTGCGGAAATCAACATCTCCTTACAGCTGGGTATCACCAGAAAAAAATATCACGTTATTATCACGATATCAAGTGTCCGATACGATACTGTATAGTGAGAGCTTTTTTTTTCTTTTTCTTTTTTTTTCTGTATTTGTCACAAAATATATGAGTATTGTGTAAAGACAACATGCAGCAGATGACAATTTGAATTTTTTTTTCTCCAGAAAGTAGGCTTTTACATTTCATGCAAATGCCCAGCATGCAAACAACATCAAAATGACGTCGTATCAACGTCGCACGTCGCATCGACGTTGATACGACGTCATTTTAACGCTGTGTGCCCACTGGGTGGTCTCCACAGGGGACAATTTGTATAAAATGTTAGAGCCTATTTTATTGGAAAATAAGAAAAAAATATTACAAATCTATCGTCCGCTGAATTAGTCCAGGGTGTGGTAAAATTTAAAAGCCCTTTTTATAGATCAAAAGTGCATTATGCACGTACAGTATCATGAAGTATCGATTCTATCCATCAGTATCACGATACAGTATCAGCACAAAAATATCAGGATCTATCGATGCATTGGTGATATCGCCCAGCTCAAATTCTCCCGTGTGCAAACAGAGAAGACCCTGGTACCTGCTGTTCGCTGTATGACTTATTATATAGATTCAAGTTTCAATATTTAGACAATGAACAGTCCATCGGCTGATCAGAAGTGTTGTTCCGGTAATCGATTATAATCGACCATTGATCACTTTGGCTTCCTGTCACTGATGATTGGAAAGATGATCATAGTCGACTAACTGGAATTTTCTATTTCAGGAACATATTTTTGTCACTATTCAAATAGGCAAATTGTTATAAATAAGATACAGAGCTGCCTATTTGGGTCATTTAAGATCCGTTGTAAATAAAGATGAATAAACAAAATAAGCCTGAAATAAACATAGCTCCAGAGAAAGCGTTTTTTTTTAACCAAAAGCACTGTTAGTTTTTCTTATTTTTCTATGAAAACATATGTTGTGGGTACTCATTAGAAGCGCCTCGGCAAGGCGCTTCTGCTGAATACCCACAACATAGGTTTTCATTGAGCAATAAGAAAACAATTGAGGCCCTACCAGGGGGTACCTGTTCCCTTGTTCCCCTGAAAAAATCGGTATTTTCCCTTGTTACCCAAAAGCAAAATCTTGATTTTCTATGTTTGCTGTTCCCCAACATTGCCTTTGTTCCCCTGTTCCCTTCAGTTTTATACTTTTGTTCCCTTGTTCCCCTGAAATAAATGAGACCTTATTCCCCTGTTCCCGGAAAACGCTGGGAGGGCCTCAATATTATGTGGAAACCCCCTCTTAAGGAACTAGAAATCAATACTAGGAAGAAGGCTAAAATAAGAATGAATATATTTCTACAAGTCGACTGTGAGTCGATGATTAGTCAGACGTACAAAACCGATTATCGCCTATGAAATTCTGGCCGATTCCCAATACAACTCGTCAGGCTGCGTTGATATCCAGACGGGCTATGATCGTTGTTCTCGAATGGGAAATTAGTGATCTTGCACAGTCGGTTTCATTGTCTACGCCAATATACGGGTTGGTTCGGACACGGAAGTGATTCAGTTATTGATCCACAATGCACCATTGACCTTATGCGTGTTGTTTACAAGTGAAACCCGAGACCAGATTTAGCACTGAATAGAGTAGAATAATATTACAAATATTGGAGCACCTACATATACAGAAGGTTTTCTCCATTCGCGTGCACTTTTTTCGAAACACTGCACTTATATAGATATTCTAAAAGGTTACCACTGCAGCACTTTATCACAGGTTATGGGATATACATTAAGTTTTTAAAGGGAAAGGATGCATTGGAACTGCTAAGCGCAATTTATAGCATTTCCGGGACAGCGTGACGCAAATTTGATAATCTTATAACTACTTATTTTAAATGAGATGTAAGCCTAAAAAGCGATCTGAAACTAGCTGTAATTATTTTTAATGTGCGTTAGGGCCATTCTCTATTAGACGAGATATCATTTAGACCTCTCCAAGTCAACCTTTGCATTTTGAAATTTAACCGATTTAGCCAAGATTGGCATGTAAAGACTATTTAAATAAGCTTTGACATTTATTGTGTGCGAAGCGTAGATCATGCTTTTTGTGAAAGCTTATACTTGTATAATGTAATGTCTGTGTCATTTCAGGAGTTATAATTCCAGAAAACATCAGTCATTTGAGCAAGCCATTTAACAATTATAAACCCCTCCAAGTAATAAAACGACTACATGGCCTTGTCGAATAACGTATACCCTGAGCACTCTCTGCACATTTGTGCAGTCTGATCAGAGCCTACATTGTCCGTTCTTTAATGTCGATACAATTGAACCGCATGGTGGGAGAAAATGTACCTTGTGGCTTGTGAGCCCAACCGGCATTACGCAAACACGGCTATTCAAATATACTGAATGAAAATTTTACCACCAAAAAATGAAAATTTTCAGAAAAAAAAATCTGAAATTTTTCATATTTCTGCTCAAAACATAGATTGTTGGTAGAGGCGGTTCTAACGAGTACCCACAATCTATGTTTTTGAGCAGAAATAAGAAAAATAATGTATACCCCTGTAAACCTCAGTTTTACTATATAAAAGTGGGGTTTAAGTGGATCAAAATACATAGTTTTGTTTTCATGATACTTGGCTATCCACAAATGTACCCGAAAGCGCGGGGCTGATCAGAGTCTTTGCTGTTCGCACATGTCTGAAAGTACGTTTTCTGACGTTTCGGCTCACACTATGTACTACTTATTACGAAAGCATGCCTATTCAAATATACTGAAAATTTTACCATCAAAAAATGAAAATTTTCAGATAAAAATTCTGATATATTTCATATTTCTGCTCGGCGAGGCGGTTCTAACGAGTACCAACAATCTATGTTTTTGAGCAGAAATAAGAAAATAATGTATACCCCTGCAAACCCCACTTTAATAAAAGTGGGTTTTAAAAGTGGGTCAATATTATGCCGTTTAAACATATAAGCCCCAGAATAAAGTCCAGGCCAGCTTGACTTACCATATTTGTCCTAAAATTCAAACAAGTTAGTTTGACTACCTGTTGATATGCTTAACCCTTGTCATGCTGAATAAATTAAGATGCCACGCCCATTTCTAATTTTCAGCCAATCAGATTACTTGATCCAGATTGTTGATATGAATTCACATACCTTATGGCAAACAGTGCAGATCCAGATCAGTTCAGAAGCCAACTGATCTGGATCTACACTGTTTCCAAAAGCAGGACATATCCGGGTTCAGCAGGACAAGGCTAAAAGTTACAGGGTAAATGGCAAACATTGTTGATCCTGATGCCTCCTCGGAACAAAGGTTCAAACAAACGTTTTAGTGACCCTGAGTACATTGTAGATGATTTCGTCGTTTTGTTTTCAACTGTGATAAAGCAATCTGATTGGCTCCGTTCAGTTGCATCATACCCCTCTAGGACTATTTTTGTCTCGGGGGGGGGGGGGGGGGGTAACTTCCTATATATGGCATAGTACGGATGTGCGTGCCGAATAGCCCCCTTTTTCAGAGCTGCCAGGTATACGATTGGCCCCCTTTTTTCAACAAAAAGTATATGAATGGCCCCATTTTTCTGGATTCCTATGTGAAAGGCCCCATTTTTCTGACACCCTGGTATATGCACACATTTTTCGCTCAGAGATTTTTCGAGGCTTCTTATTCTCTTGGTATTACATGAATTGACTATGATATTTGTGTAATAACCAGCAAAAAATGGGTACAAAAAATCAAAGGGCAGTATATGAATAGGTCAACATTTTGGATGATCAAGTATATGAATGGGTCCGTTTTTTCGAAGGCCAGGTATATGAATCGGGTAGGTTTTGAAATACTGGCTCGCACACCCGTACCAAAATTACCCCTAAGTTACCCCCTCCCGAGATTTTTGTCCCATGTTTTTGTTTAAATCGAAAAGAGCAGAACTCCAACAAAATAAGTGTTTGTTTGCCGGCAAAACTTGAAATTATATTGCAAGATTCAATCTCAACATAATTGGTCAGTAGGCGGTCAGTAGGCGGGAAGACAAAGTAAGCAATCAGCTGGCAGCTAATGACGGACCTTCGGGCATACAACGTTGAAACAATGTTGACTCAACGTCTTGATGGTGAATCAGTGTTGAATTGTTTCAACGCTGTGTGATTGCAGGAGGAGTAGACATAGTTATCATTATCTAACATACGACACGAACTCAACTCGACGAAAAAGTTCCAAAGGGGTCTAATCGTTGTCTTTAGAGAGCATGCTCCTGGGTTTCCAAAGATTACCATGCTCAGACTCCGCCTGATTTGAATCTACAGTGTTTGCTCTGGCCTGTCTGTTCGATTGCATAGGACAAAGGTGGTACCAATCTTCACAGGTTGTGATGTGCAAATCGTATGAAGGTAGTGAATACATTACGAAAACACGCCTATTCAAATATATTGAAAATTTCACCACCAAAAAAAAAAATGAAAATTTTAAGATAAAAATTCTGATATTTTTTCATATTTCTGCTCAAAACATAGATTGTGGGTACTCGTTAGAACCGTCTCTGTGAGGCGGTTCTAACGAGTACCCACAATCTATGTTTTTGAGCAGAAATAAGAAAAATAATGTATACCCTTGTAAACCCCAGTTTTAGTATATAAAAGTGGGGTTTAAGGGTCAAAATTATATAGGCATGTTTTCGTGATGAAGCTAGGTTGGGCACAGCATTTACTACAAGACTGCTTGTGCGCCCGGCGAAGACTCAGCCTGCGTATAAGCACAGTCCAATCAAAGTCTTCACAGAGTACTCGGTTGGGTTGCCAAAGACGCAAAGCGCATTCTGTCGGAGACTGAAGAATTAAATGTCCGCATATATCTGCAATGAACACTACTTTTATAAGAAAAAACAACATCACCTCGTATGTAGTCCATATTATTCATTTTTGTTTTTGTCGTTGACTGTTCCTCATTCCATCTTCCTTCAAATCCTCAGAAAGGCTGCGTTTCATTTTTAGTCTTTTCTTGAGTAATTTCATCTATATTTGTTTCATCCAGTATCATTTTTATACGGTATATCGGAATATATCAGCTTGTATATATTCATATTTGTTTCATAAAGTGCATTTTACAAAATTACCATCTCAGCTGAGCCGCTCAGTTACAAATGTGTCTTCCTGGGCCCAGTTGTTCAAAACTAACGATGTCATTAGTTAACGTATCGTTAAAGCTTTGATCATTAAATATGGCAATTACACGTATAATTTTGCTGAAAAAATGTGAGTAGCTTTTGCATTTGCAAAAACTACTCACATTTTTTGTCAGCAAAAAATAACTGTGACTTTGATATTGTACTTACTAGAACAGTTAACATTTTGATCACGAACGAGCTCGTTAAGCTAACGACACTTTGAACAACTGGGCCCAGGTATATATGAAGGCACGCATCACCCTGCGGACCCGACCTATCTGATTGGACCATTCACTGTCCGCTTACGGATTATTAACAAGAGGAGCAAGTTTTTTTTTTTCCTCTTAGGGGTGACCCTTTTTCAGAAGGGGGGCAAAACAAATTTACAGAGTTGCCTCCCCTGAAATTACATCAGTTTCCCGTAAGTATCTCATATTTTCGTATATACATGTATGTATGCTTTCCACAACGACTGATTCATGTTTGTGTATTTTTCTAATGAACAATAAACCATGTGGAATTCCTTAGTTCTTTTTTTATGCACCAAACTTGTCACTTCTTGATATTGTTAATATACTGAGGAGTACTTTGATGAGTTTTCAGCGTAAACGTGTCTAATACTAGAACAGTGTTTTCGGAGGAAAACGTAAGTCCCTCCACCAGTTTGAACAGACATATTGTTAAAATAGATTGTATCTATAATAAACTCAAGGTCACAATATACCTAAGTTTGGTCCATTCCTCAATGAGATAGGGTGCTGACAAGCCATTTTCTAAAATCATAGCCCTTGTGTAACCTTGAAAATGGGATCAAGGTCACAAAAATCTAATCAGTTCTTGTCTCTGTCTCAACAATATAGCTGTGCAAGTTTGGTCAAAATCCATCAATTCATTCAGCAGATAGCGTGCAGACAAGCCATTATCCAACAATCTGAGCCCTTCTGCGACCTTGATAATGGGGTCAAGGTCACCTAAATAAATTTAGTTATTTTCCATGCCACAACAATTTGGCTGTGCAAGTTTAGTTAAAATCCATCCATTCCTTCAAGAGATACAATGCAGACAAGCCATTTTCCAACACTCTAAGCCCTAGTGTGACCTTGAAAATGGGTCAAGGTCACCAAAATCTAATCAGTTCTTTTCCATGACCCAAAAATATAGCTGTGGAAGTCTGGTCGAAATCTACTCATTTCTTCAGGAGACAAGGTGCAGACAAGCCATTTTCCACCAATCTAAGCCTTAGTGTGACCTTGAAAATTGGGTCAAGGTCGTCAAAATCTAACCAGTTCTTTTCCATGTCTCAACAATTAAGATGTAGGTGTTTGGTCAAAATCCATTCATTCATTTAGGAGACAGAGTGCAGACAAGCAATTTTCCAACAATTTAAGCCTTACTGTGACCTTGAAAATGGGGTCAAGGTCACCAAAATCTAATCAGTTCTATTCCATGTCTCAACAATATAGCTGTACAATTTTGGTCAAATCCATTTATTCATTCAGGAGATAGGGTGCATACAAACCATATTCCAACAAATCTAAGCCCTCCCGTGACCTTTAAGATGGGGTCAAGGTCACCAAAATCTAATCAGTTCTTTTACATGTCCCAGCATTGTAGATGTGCAAGTTTGGTCAAAATCTATTCATTCCTACAAGAGATAGGGTGTGGACAAGCCATCTTCCAACAATCTTAGCCCTCCTGTGACCTTGAAAATGGGGTCAAGGTCACCAAAATCTAATCAGTTCTTTTACATGTCCGAGCAATATAGATTTGCAAGTTTGATGAGACATAATAATGAGTGATCCATAAGTTTATGAAATAAGTTAATTATTACACCTTACCGCACAGTGGCTCAGTGGTAGAACGTCCGCTTTGTGACCGGGAGGTTGCGGGTTCGATCCACGGCCGGGTCATACCAAAGACTTTAAAAATGGTACTAGCTGCTCTTTCGCTTGGCGCTCAGCATTAAGAAAGTAGAGCTAGAACTGGTTAGCTCAGTGTCAGTTTGTGACTGGGTGGAATATCATGGCAAAGTGTCTGAAGCGTCATATTTCAGTGAAGCAGCACTCTAAAAGCGATATGACTGAAAGAGGTTGAAAGCGACGTTAAGCCTAAATCAAACAAAATTATTACACCTCAGCCAATACAATTATAGTGCTACAACGTACCTTTAAATGAAGCCAAATGCTGGCATATAAATTACCCTGAAGTTACAGTGTTCGTGCAACGACCTGGTGTTATCACATACGTCCGAAATTATATTATTTCGGGTGTATTTTGACTTTAATAATACAGGGGCAGGTCCAGGATTATTGAATATGCGGTTCAAAATTCCTGAGGTCTTGGGGTCAGGTAGAGTCAGATTTGATCTGATGTGACGTCAGATTTGATCAAATTACTGTACTTACTCGATGTATTTCGATAGGCAGTTCTGGGCAAACAGTGTAGAACTAAATCTGACGCCACACACCGTGGCGTCCGATCAGGGTTAATGTACACTGTTAGTCTCTAATCCAGCAATTTTAGAAGCATTTACAGGTAATAAGGAAAATATGAGAATTTTTTATCTGAAAATTTTCATTTTTTGGTGATGAAATTTTCAGAATATTTGAATAGACGTGTTTTCGTAATGATGTTGTGCAATGATGTTTTACTGATATAGATATGTTTATTCCACAGTGTATTGCAACAAAGATAATATGGAATGGTACTTTGAACGTTTTGTAACATTACCATAACATTTTATTACGTATTTACTCATATTTATATGTTTAGTCTGCCTCCTTAAATGAAGCATTACACTCTTTTACGTTTCATTTCTGAAAAAAAAAAAAAAAAAAAAAAAAAAAAAAAACAACAACAAAAAAACTGCCAATCATACTCGTCAAGGCGGGCATAAGGCGGGGACAAAGAATGCTTGTGGACGTCCGCGAATAGTGTTCTTTGTTTACTGAACGTATAATGATGTAGCACGCATATTTCCTTGACGTAGCGAGCATGTTCCGCCTTCTGATTGTTCGAAATCAGACTTTAAGCAGACTTCAACCCTCGCTACCTCTATGTGACTCAGTTGCCTGGCAGCGTTAAAAATCTGAAAACTGAAACTTCAACCCCAGGTATTAAGGACCATTGATCCTGTATGGCCGAATACTACCAAAATTGCATGTATAAAATAATATGTAAATACATAAAAACTGAAATTCAGAATTTAGCTTGCACCGAATGATGGAAAACTATAGACTATTTTAATGTTACCGAGAATCTCTTCGGGCTTCACAGAAATTAAATAGCCAAATGTTTTTCATCATCCAGTGCGGCTAAAATATCTGAATTTCAATTCTTTGTTAACCCATTTATGCCTAGCGACCCATAGAAAGGACATTGGCAAAAAGAGTAGACCCAGATCAGACGCCGCAGAACGCGGCGTCTGAGCTGGGTCTGCACTGTTTGTATCAGATACAGTAATTTCTGTAATAATTGGTAATGCTAAAGAACAAGCAGACACCTTTTATATTGGAAAAGAACCTGATCAAAGAGAGAGATAGGAGAGATCCACTAAGCATAAATGGGTTAATATTTGGACATTATATAGATGTTAATGCACACTAAGTTTAAAATACAGGTAATATTTCCCGAGAGATTTGCAAATCCGCTAAATAACGAGTGCATAGCACGAGTTTCTTTATAAGATTTGCAAGTATCGAGGGAAATATTTCCTATATTCTAAACTCAGTGTGCATTAACTTATATATTATATATTATAGATTAAAATGATTTTTTTCTTCGGATTCTGGTTTCCGCTCTTTCAATGACGTAAATACATTTTACGACGTTACGTCATCTTCACTCGTCGCGCGGCGTGATAACGGTCTAAACGAAATATTTCCTTTTGCAAATTTTAAATTATAATTTTCGCAGAAATTACTAAAAATAGCTTTATATGTGTAATAAAACTTCTTATCGTACACGCTCTAAAATTCGAGCAAAGGTATTTGTTTACCTGATGATGTGTCTTAAAACTGCTGGATGTGGGGCAAACCATGTAAACTCGGTTAAGACACCGCGTTCTGATCTGGATCTACACTGTTTGCTCATACTTTTCTGTTCAATTACTCAGGGTAATACGGTAGATCGAACTGCGATATTACTAATTAGACGTTTGAACAAATCAGTTTGAAGTAAAACATCCAAAATTCTAAAATATATATTTTCATTGCGAAAACATGCCTATTCAAATATACTGAAAATTTTACCGCCAAAAAATGAACATTTTCAGATAAAAAATTCTGATATTCTTCATATTTCTGCTAAAAACATAGATTGTCGGTACTCGTTAGAACCGCCTTGGCGAGGCGGTTCTAACGCGTACCCACAATCTATGCTTTTAAGCAGAAATAAACCCCAGTTTTACTATATAGAAGAGGGGTTTAAGGGGGTCAAAATTATATAGGCATGACTTCGTGATAAATCGATAATTGATAATACCTATTTTATAGAAAGATATAAATGCAGATACCTTGGAAATGCCACAGCCACGAAACACAGTCTTTCCGATGCACCAAAAGAATGAGAGTGAGGAGAGGCACCAAAAGAATGAGAGTGAGGAGAGGCACCAAAGGAATGAGAGTGAGGAGAGGCACTAAAAGAATGGGAGTATGAGAGTGAGGAGAGGCACCAAAAGAATGAGAGTGAGGAGAGGCACCAAAAGAATGAGAGTATGAGAGTGAGGAGAGGCACCAAAAGAATGAGAGTGAGGAGAGGCACCAAAAGAATGAGAATGAGGAGAGGCACCAAAAGAATGAGAGTGAGAGGCACCAAAAGAATGAGAGTGAGGAGAGGCACCAAAAGAATGAGAGTGAGGAGAGGCACCAAAAGAATGAGAGTGAGGAGAGGCACCAAAAGAATGAGAGTGAGGAGAGGCACCAAAAGAATGAGAGTGAGGAGAGGCCCTAAAAGAATGGGAGTGAGGAGAGGCACCAAAAGAATGAGAGTGAGGAGAGGCACCAAAAGAATGAGAGTGAGGAGAGGCACCAAAAGAATGAGAGTATGAGAGTGAGGAGAGGCACCAAAAGAATGAGAGTGAGGAGAGGCACCAAAAGAATGAGAATGAGGAGAGGCACCAAAAGAATGAGAGTGAGAGGCACCAAAAGAATGAGAGTGAGGAGAGGCACAAAAAGAATGAGAGTGAGGAAAGGCACCAAAAGAATGAGAATGAGGAACCAACAATGACAAAACAAACGCCACATATGAAACCACCGACGCACAAAGAAGAACCGCAACAGAGGAACCGCCTTGACACATTTTCCCATATTTCATATTTAACCCATTAAAGACTGAATAAACTCTCCCACACTATATACTGGAAGGGTCCAATTTCGATTCAAGATATGTCAAGCTATATGATGTAGATATTCCTAAAGAAAAATGGTTGAACTAATTGCAAACAGTGGAGACCCTGATCTGATCGTAGTCACTGTTTGCCAGTTACCCGTTAAGGGGTCTCAAGTCTTCAATGTATTACATTACGAAAACATGCCTACCAACAATCTACATTTTTGAGCAGAAATAAGAAAAATAATGTAAACCTTAGTTTAACTATATAAAAGTGGGGTTTAAGGGCATCAACATTATATAGGTATGTTTCCGTGATGTAAGTGTACTTACTGAATTGATTGAATGAACACCTTGAACAGTCAGGGCTTCTACCAGAAAGCCAGTGTGGATTCAGGAAAGACAAGGGAATAATAGACGTGCTCTTTACAGCACGACAGCTGAACAAGAAAAATGCCAGGAACAGAATGTGGACCTCTACATGACCTTTGTCGACCTTACCAAAGCATTTGACACAGTCGCGGGGGACTTTGGAAAATTATGGCAAAGTTTGGCTGTCCTGCCAAATTCATAGCAATGGTGCGGCAGTTCCATGATGGTATGCTTGCGAGGGTTCAAAATGATCGCGAGTTTTCTGATCCATTCCCTGTGACAAATGGAGTTAAGCAAGGCAGTGTACTAGCTTCAACACTGTTCAGCATGATGTTTTCTGCCATGCTTACAGATGCTTTCCAGGATGGTGACAATGGCATACATATTAGGTATCGCTTTGATGGAAACTTTTCAACCTAAGAAGGTTGCAAGCTAAATCCAAGGTGCAGACAGAGGTGCTAGATGACTTCCTCTTTGCTGATGGCATGGCAAAGGGTGCTCCAACAGAAGAGAAAATGCAAAAAGGTGTGGATAACGTATCTGATTCATGTGACATCTATAATCTCACCATCAACATAAAAAAGACTAGGGTAGTATATCTGTCAGCACCTGGAAAGCCTTACAAGGAGCCTACCATCACAGTGAAAGGTCAACGACTGCGTGGAAGACACGTTCACTTCCCTTGGAAGTACACTGTCTATAGAGTTGTGCACATTGATGATGAAGTCAATGCTAGAATTGCCAAAGCTAGTGCAGCTTTTGGCCGGCTATATGAAAGTATTTGGGACTGAAGTGGAACCAGACTTGACACAAAGCTGAAAGTATACTGATCGGTGGTGCTGGCAACACTGTTATACGCATGCGAAACTTCGACGGTTTACCAACGGCATGCAAAAGGACTGAACCACTTCCATACAAGCTGTCTTAGAAAACTTCTAAAGATCAAGTGGCAAGACAGGTTTCCAGACACAGAAGTCCTGAAAAGGGCAGGGATGCAGAGTGTACATGCTGTTCTGAAATTGGCACAATTAAGATGGACAGGCCATGTTACCAGAATACCAGATGAACGTTTGCCAAAGAAAATCCCCTATGGAGAACTACAAGTTGGAAAACGCTTCCATGGTGGTCAGAAGAAGCGATACAAGGACACCCTCAAAGCCTCCCTTAAAGAACTTCAACATACCAACAGAGTCTTGGGAACAGATTGCACAGGATCGAGTAAAGTGGGGAGGCCTCATAAGAAGGGGTGCTGGTGAATACGAAGCAAAACGAATCAGCGAAACCGAGCAGAAACGTGCGCAGCGGAAAGCCAGAGCTGAGGCACCACTAACAGAGCTTTCTTCCTCAGACCTCTCCTGTTCTATCTACAACAGACAGTTTAGAGCTAAGATTGGTCTCATCAGCCAACTTAGAGCACACAAATAATAACACATCACACAGTTGATTAGGATAGATCATTGTCAGTAATGACAGACGAACGAACAAGTACTTCTATGTAATTTAAAAAAGTCTGATTATTCATTTTAAACAAACAGATTTTTTTTTTTGTAAACTATGTTAAAATTTATCGGTATTTGTATTTGTAAAGGCTTTTGTTTATCCTGCAACTGAAACGACAATCAAATTTTACCGAGTCTCAGCCTTCAAACCAGTCCTTTACAAATGATTGAACTGATTATTAACTAGTTTGTGTTGCTATATTTATATCTTCTTTCTCAACATAAATCGGTATTCTCCATACGTCCAGACTCTTGGTTATGCGGTCATTGTCTTTGTTAGAGATACGAACATGCGGCATTTTCCTTCTTTGGTGTGTTATTTGTTTCTAAAGCAACCTTTTAGAGGTTTGGACCCCGTATAAATAAGCTAGCGCACGACAAAACCTTCAATTAAACCCGTGCAATCAGCGAAGAATCTTCGCTGATCGCATGTGCCTTTTACAGCCACCGGGCTATCTAAAGAAGGACAAACGAGAACCCTTGCCATACTGGGGAATGTACAGGCTGATCTGTCTTCGCTGATTACACAGGTCTTTTTGTAGGTTTTGTCATGCGCATGTGCCTTTTACAGCCACCGGGCTATCCAAAAAGGACAAACGAGAACCCTTGCCATACTGGGGAATGTACAGGCTGATCTGTCTTCGCTGATTACACAGGTCTTTTTGTAGGTTTTGTCATGCGCTGGCTCAACTCATTCCGCCTCATGTTTAATTCGAATTACACTTGGGGCGATTTGAATTACACATCAGGCGCTTTAAACTATAACCTCAGGCGAAAAAAAACAAAGAAAAAAAAAAAAAAAAAAAAAAAAAAAAACATTAACCAGGTTGATACACTATATTATTCAGCTTGAACAGCTTGTGCGCAGGATGTACGTACATGTAATGGGGTGGTCGAGTGGTGCAAAGGTGTCGTGTATCCAACGTCACCGGAGCGTCCAACTGATATTGGCTTACAGTTGGACAAGGCCTGCTATTCTTGTAGCAGGTAAGGGTAGAGGGGGAATGTTTTTGTTTCTTCCGTTTCTTCACTTTCATTCCTATTCCTCTTTCTTCCATGTCCCCCTCTCCTCTACTGTCTCTTCTACCTCTTTTCCACCTTTTTCTGGGAGACGGCACAAAATGACCCACAAGGGTTGACGTGTCGTTAAAACCCAAACACAATCAATCTATGTACATGTAAGAGTCATTGCGTCTATTGAATGATTCATGCATTCGAAAATGTGCAAGTTTATTCTAGTGCTCGTACTGAATATACAATTATTAATTAACTATTGAAAAGAAACAAAATCTCATACAACAGATGTACATAATATTATATCGATCATTTCATTATTGTCTGTTCGGTCGGGATATACAATATTTGGACTCGAATTATCATTTTACTGTTCTCTGATACATAAAATAAGGCTGACTAATTCACACAAGTTTAAAGGGCACTAGCACTGGCCAAGTTTATTCATCACGAAAACACACCTATATAATGTTGACCCCCTTAAACCCCACTTTTATATAGTAAAACTGGGGTTTACAGGGGTATAAATTATTTTTCTTATTTCTGCTCAAAAACATAGATTGTGGTACTCGTTAGAACCGCGCCGAGGCGGTTCTAACGAGTACCCACAATCTATGTTTTGAGCAGAAATGGGAAAAATATCAGAGTATTTTATCTGAAAATTTTCAGCTTTTGGAGGTGAAATTTTCCAATATATATTTGAATAGGTGTGTTTTCGTAATCTTGGGGTGTTGGAAGCTCAATTGGTCGCCAGTCGATCAAAGAATGCGCTAACCGTTTCATCAACTTGACTTTATAATCATACATGTTGTAAGATTACATGAATATAGTCATGCTTGCTTAAAATATTGCATTAGTTCAGTATACGCAAGAATATTGTAGTGTTTGTATATGGTCTACGTGAAATGCACTAAAATGTATTTGACAATCTTAATAAAATTTGAATTGAATTGAATTGAATTGTTTATAATCACAACTGATTTTCCTATACAGAGTGAAATCGACAGGAGCTACCATTCAACATTTAACATGCTGGTTTAAGGGTAATGGGTGCATCTAGAAGGGAGATATCTCTGTATTGAATTTTTTGCTTCCCTTTTCATTAGAGGCTATTCGTAAAGGAAAAAAAAATCCTCCCTCTGGGAGCAAATTCTTTCCTTTAAGAGAAGTCCCGATTTTTGTACACTTTCAAATATAGCGAGACAACTTCCTCTCTGCAGGCATTGTCTCCCTTTTAAAAATGGTGAACAAACCTTTCTGGTGTTTCCATTCTCCTTCAAGAGAGGACATTTTAATATATGTTTCTCCTTCTTTCCTATAAACAAAACTTCAAGTTTCATGTAAATGGTTTAACAATTCTAATAAATTGTCAGAATCCTCTGTATCCGAGAAATCAAAATGTATGTATTAACAATGTATCGTCTGTTAATTTGCCCAGAGAGTGCTAAATGTGAAAGTGATGTTGTGTCTCAGATAGTACAGACTATTGCAAAAGTGTGAAATGCCCTGAAAAATTGTAAAATTCTGAGCTGCCAAAACTTGGCTTTCTGTTACGTATGTAGTAATTAAAACATAGCATATTTAGCTTTTTCAATCCTGAAGACCTGAACATATACCTCTGCAAACAGTGTAAATCCAGATGAGACGGCCGTCTCATCAGGATCTACAGTGTTTGCCATTTGAATGACATCCCCGTCTGTAACAATGGATACGTCCTAATTCAGAGATAGAAGAGTCTACTTCAGAAATTCAGGGATGAACCTTCATTACTCTAAGTGTGTTAAGTGGACTTTAAACTGCAAAAGTTTGTTTTGTTTTGTTCGTTTGTTTGTTGTTGTAAATGTTGTTTTCTTAAAACCGAAAAATATTTATATTTAATTGGAGACAATCTCTAGAGAAGTCGTTTCGATGGGATATTTTGTCCTTTCTTCTATCTATCTATCTATCTATCTATCTATCTATCTATCTATCTATCTATCTATGTCTGTCTGCCTGTCTATTTGTCTATATGCCTGTCTGTCTGTATATATCTTTCTATCTATCTATCTATCTATCTGTCTGCCTTTCTGTATCTATCTATCTATCTATCTATCTATCTATCTATCTATCTATCTATCTATCTATCTATCTACGTCTTTCTGTCTGCCTACCTAACTACCTAAGTATAAGGATGTTCTGAAAGTTTCGGGACAAGTGCCGTGGTATTTTCTTTTTTCTGTGAAATTTTGTAGTATTTGTAGCTACCTTTCTTGGATAAAAAAATGTCTATTTTTGAGGAATATGGTGCATTTAACATCATTTATGCTTGAGCGGGGCACAATGACGTCAATATTGAAACTTTCTGTAGAACTACGAGTTTGCTTTACATTTACCGTCCAAAACCTCCGTAAATTGACCCATTTAGGCAAAACTTAACGAAGTTTGTTGGCATTGCAAAAGCTGTTCACATTTTGGCAGCAAAAATATCAATGTATTTGAAAGTAACTTAGCAACAACATTAATGGGTCATCAACGAAATTGTCAAGCTATCGATGCTTTGAACAACTGACCCCTGGACGTTATGTATGCGTTATTTCGGGAAACTCTACGATGTTAACGATGTTATCACTGTAAACAGATAGAGCATTTTTTTAACTCCATGAATAATGAATTCAGAACAACGATATTCCATTAGATTTTGCGCCTTGACGGGTAATAGCAGACAAGGGACGCTGTCTATGATCCAAAATACGTATGATACTACAGGTATGTACATGAATTTATCATATGACGATGCTATTATTCGGTGGCTTAACGTCATGTCATAAAAAATCGTTTGACCACACATTACGTAACACATTGCCGGGAACAAGTAACGTTAGGATAGAATAGAATAGTATTTATTGCACTAATATACCGTATTGTGAGTTATAGGAACAACAACAGTAACAATAACAATACATACATGTACAAGTAACAAATTTATGAAATGATTAAGCATTCCTGCCAACATTCACACAAATTCATTCCATACACTGCTATAAATGGATAGAGATGTTGTTGGATAGGAGTGCAATATCAATAATAAGTAAAATCTCTATGTTACTGAGCAATCTTGTATAAATTTCCCAGCAGCTTTTAAAATATTTATATCTTGAGTTGTCATTAAATCAAAGAATGCAGTGTTCTGATCAGCACTTATCTTTGTGAGTATTGTCAAAACTGTCATACAAAATTTTCCACAAAGTTTCATATTTCTTACACTGGCATAAAAAATGTATTTCATTTTCTACTAAATTACATTGACCACATAACCTGTCCTCTGGTTTTTCACCAATATACCGCCCTCTTTCAATTCTAAGCTTGTGGGTACTAATTCTGAATGAAAAAATACATTTTTTATATTAATGCCATGTAAATTTTCTAGGTATGTCTCAAGTCCAAACGTTTGTTTGATAAGTTTGTATGTTCGAAGTTTCTGCATTCCTTCATCATCTGAAATTTGGTTCTTCCAAAATGAGAAGTATCTTTCTTTACGCTTACAATTTACTGATTTAAGGAGGGCAAAAGAATTAAAAGTACTATGGTCATTCCAAACATGGCAAAAACCGTAGATCATTTAAAATATTATTTTACAAATTGTACCCAGAGATGAATATCAGTACTACCATTCAACTGTTCCATATAAGCTTTTGAAAGTGAGGTATTGCTACCTGCCTGAAAAATGTGCAGCCAGAAGTTAATGCAATTTGTTAAAGTTTTTATTAAAAGAGGAAACTGGCCAAGTTCACTGTGCACGGCAAAGTTGCAAGCCTTGGAATTAACACCAAAGACATATTTACAAAACAACGAGTGTGCATTTTTTTCAAATTCACTGTTATATTTCAGAGTCGGCTTAAACAACTCATAAACTGATTTACCCTATAACAGTGTTTATAAGGATTCCATATTTCACTCCCATACAATGCAATTGGTTTTATAAGAACATCGAAAATATGTAGAATAGCTGATGCTTTTAATGATTTGTCAAAAATACTTTGTTTAATGGAAAATAATGCTCTATTTGCTTTCAAGCTCAAATTCTTTTCTGCTACTGTAAATTTACCACTGTTAGATACATTCACCCCAAGATACTTATATTGAAGAACACATTCAAGTACTTCATGACAAATGACAAAACGAAACTTGTCTTTGTGTGAATGACCCGTTTTAGAAAAAATCATGAGTTTTGATTTATCGGTATTAATCGATAACTCCCAATTTATACAAAATTCATTCACTCTATCTAAATGATTTTGTAGCCTTTTTTTTGAGGTTTATAACAACACTAAGTCATCTGCGTACAACAAATGACTTATCTTAGAATCATGTGATAAGGGTGCCTCATCAAGCGATATTTTCTCGCATATATCATTTATAAAAATATTGAATAATAATGGGCTCAGTACATTACCAAGATGGACTCCTTATGATGATAATTATGAAGTCTGTCAGAAGATTTTTGCACCTTACTTGTGAACGAGAACCATCATACATTGATTTTATTAATTCATAGGCTTTACCGTTAATACCGACCTTTTGTAACTTTAACAGTAACCCCTTGTGCTAAACAGTATCAAATGCCTTCTTTAAGTCAATGAAACGAGCAAAAAATTTACTTTCTTTACCCTTTTTCTGAATATATTTATCAACTATTGTTTTAACAATGAATATTTGATCTGTGGAACAGAAGTTTTTGCGAAACCCTGCTTGTTCTCTTGCAAAGAAACTCTTATTTTCTAAATAATTTGATATTCTGGAATTCAGCACATGACAAAAAAACTTGCCTAAACAACTATTCAAGGTAATACCCCTATAATTATTAGGGTCTGTAATAGTACCTTGTTTGTGTATAGGAACAATAATGCCCTCTGTCCAAGAAGAAGGGAAATTACCTGTTTCTAACAATTTATTAAATATTTTGACAAAAGTGTGCTTTATTAGAGGAAAAGCTGCCCTTATCAATTCATTTTTATCATATCATGAGCACTTGCTTCATTATTCTTAAGTTTATTTTTTGCATGCTTCAGAAATTTCTTTTCTACTATTGCATAATCTAAAATTCCTGATTGTGTAGATTTCTCATAACGGGAAAGTTCTGTTTCTATTTCTTTTTGTCTTTTCTTATTGATATTATCTGGTTTTTTTTTTTTTTTTTTTTTTTTGTTTTTTTTGTTTTTGTTTTGTGTTTTTTTATTTAATAAGTCCCGAAAATGTGTATACCATTGAGTTCCAGTAATTTTTTTCAGCCTTATCAGCCGGTAAAGAATCATTTCTTAACTCATTAATGATCTTTCAAGCAGACTGAGGATCATTTTCCATCGCGTTTCCTAACAAATTTGTCAAACTTTCTTTATACTTCCTCTTCTTATAGTTCACTAATTTCTTATATTCAGCTTGGTGTAATATTTTATACACAATGACTTATTGAAAACATTACTATTAAAGGCTCTTTTTTTAGCAGTTTTGACTTCTCTTAATAAACACTGGCAATCTTTATCGTACCATGTTTTATTAACCGTTTATTAATATTTTTTTCTCTTTGGCTTATAAGAATAACGTTTTAATGACTTGTTCCCGGCGGTAATCATCAAATCAGAAAGCTTATTTATTAATGACCCCTCATGTTTCGTAACAGCAGGAAGTTGTTGATCATTAAGTTTGTTTTGTACTTCAGGACTATCAAAAGCGTCCTGAAACCTTAGTTTTGCATCATTAGACCATAAGAATTTGTCAGGCATGTATCTGCAATGTGCAATCACTTCGTTTTGAGGTAAGTCCTCATCAATGAAAATATCATTACAAATGTTTAACTTCATTGTCATTAAACAATAATCAGAGAAAAGATTTATATTATGAACATACATGCTGAAAACAATATTAGACAATGATCTACTTGCTAAAAAATAATCCACAACACTGCTTCTTCTTAGAGTAGGGCATGTGAACTTACCATTAAAATTCCCTAAAGTACGTCCATTTAAGATATACATCTGATTATCTGTACATAAATCTAACAGCCATTTACCATGTTGATTCACAGCACTATTGTCACAAGAAACACGCGGTATGATAAATTCATATGTACTCGTATCATCATGTGGTAGTGGTGTATGGGGTTCATCTTCTTTCTCTGAAACATCACAGTTATACCCTACTCTGGCATTAAAGTCTCCACAGACAAGTAATTTACCGTTACATGAAAAGTATTCTATATATTTTTCAAGTTTCGTAAAATATCTTTGCTATTTGCTTTATCATATGTAGAATTACAAGGTGGTATGTATACAAATGCTAAAAACAAATTACATGTAAGATTTGTACCTTGTTTTTGTACCCTAACCCATATATCAATACTATCTGACAACGAATCAAATTTACAATATTTCCTGAGGGTTTCTTTAACTAGCACAGCTACTCCACTCAATGCCTTCCAAGCTTTTTTGTTTTTGGGCCTATCTTTACGGAAAACATAATAACCGTCTAAAGAAATATCAGTGTTTGAGCCAGCGTGAGTTTCCACTAAGCCAATAAAATCGGATTTAAGACAACTAACAATTTCTTGATTATACAACTTATTACTTGTTGTTGCATTAATATTACACTCCAAACCACCAATATTCCAACAAATAATTTCCACTAAGCCAATAAAATCGGATTTAAGACAACTAACAATATCTTGATTATACAACTTATTACTTTTTGTTTCATTAATGTTACACTCCAAACCACCAATATTACAACAACTAATTGTCATTAAATTTTCTGAGTTAAAATGACCCATTTTAATAATAAATATCAAAGAAGTAAGATTTGAGTGAAATGTAAATCTATGCAATCCTCATAAAATGGAGCGGTAAATTCCTAATTTTAAGAAACCAATGTACTTTCGTCTTAGAAATGACATAATTCAAGCAAAGTCATACTTGTAACGTTCAAGGCACCATATCCCTCAAAAATAGACATTTTATTGTCCAAGAAAGGTTTAATAAATTGATACATGGTATTAATACAATTATAAAATGTGGCACCTGACAGCCTGTAAAATTTCAGTTAGTCTCTCGTTCTTGAAATGAAATGATTTTTTATCGTATCTCTGAATTAATGTTGCCAACATTAATTCAAATATATGATAAAAAATCATTTCATTTTTGATTCAGTTCAAAAACTAGAGACTAACTGAAGTTTTACAGGCTGTCAGATGCTGCATTTTATGATCATATTGAAACTATATATCAATTTATTAAATCTTTCTTGGACAAAAAATTCCTATTTTTGAGGGATATGGAGCCTTTAACTTTACAAATGTTGCATCCAATGAAAATATATAACTCTTGGCATCTTCAATTATAAAGGATCAATATTTCTCCCAGGTCGCCATAGAAACACACATTATGTTTGCTACACAGTTTGTATTGTGTTCTGAAATGTATGTCCCAAAGTTGTATTCCTTCTTTTTCTTTATACGCTTTTTTATTCATTCTTTCTATCGCTCTTCTTTCTTTCTTCTATTATTCAGTATGACCAATTTCGCCTTCAGCTCTGTGTCTTTCAGCATGATCAGCTAAGTTTTAAAATTATTAGTTTATCTTACATATTCGCGTCCGTCATTTTGCACCGTGCTATCATCGATTGTATAACTTAACTATGTATGTTGAACTGGACATTTACAGGGCGCGAATAGGGATGCACTACTATCGACACTTTAGTGTTAAGGGACTCGGGAAGTTAAATGTGTTTGATTTACTTGTATTTTTAGGATTCTTATTATATCAGTCAGGTGATATAGAAAAAAATCCTGGACCACAATCAGACATTACCGAAGAAACATCGGCATCATTTGTATTTCCTCCACTACACGGTAACTTTTCGTTGGTGCATTATAATGTCCAAAGTCTCTATAATAAAGTTGATATTTTACAACCTGAACTGTCGAGTTTTGATCTCATCTCTCTCACAGAAACCTGGCTAAATGATTCTATCTTAAATACGGAACTTTCTTTTAACAATTTTCAAATGCCCTTCAGACGGGACCGAATAGGAGATAGTCATGGAGGTATAGCTGTATATGTTAAAGAAGATATTCCTTGCAATCGTAGGCTAGATCTGGAATTAGCTAATATTGAATGCCTCTGGCTCGAATTGAGTATTAGAAACAGAAAACTGCTTGTTTGTACATTTTATAGACCTCCAAATTCCTCGCCAATTGTTCTCTCAAACATCGAAAATTCTATAGGACTAGCAGTAGACTCAGGCATAGCAGATATCGTAATAAGTGGTGATTTTAATTTTAACGTCATTAATCCATCATCAGCAAATAAAATACTGGATATATGTAAACAGTATAATTTGCATCAACTGATCAAAGAACCGACACATTTTACAGAATATTCTTCATCCCTTATTGATTTAATTTTGGTGAGCAATTTGCAGTCTGTTGAACTCTCCGGTGTTGGGGAGCCATTTCTCTCTCAAGATATAAGATACCATTGTCCCGTTTTTAGTATCTTTCGTTTGAAGAAAGCAGTGCAAAACACATTTAAAAGGGATATTTGGACTTACGATCAAGGCGATTATGAATCCCTAAGAAAAAGGATATCAGAATTTGATTGGAATTCTATACATAATGATGACGTCAATATTTATGCTAAAACATTTTCTGATAAACTTTTAGAAATGACAAAAGAATGTGTCCCTAATAGGACCGTTACTGTTAGACCACATGATCTTCCCTGGATGAACGGAAATATAAGAAAATTAATGAGGAAAAGAAATAGGTTGTATAAAAAATATAAAACAAATAAAACTGGAGAACGTTTTGAGGCTTATAAAAAGGTTAGGAATGAAGTCATAAACCTCTTACGCAAATCAAAACAGGACTATATTGATTCGTTGGCAAACAAACTAAAAGGCCCAAATCTATCATCCAGTGATTATTGGAAAACACTTAAATCTTTTATAAACTCATCAAATAGTACTGCCATTCCCCCTCTTTTACACGATGATACTTATTATTCAGACAATGTTGCAAAAGCTAATTTTTTAAACGATTTTTTTGTTGAACAAACAGTAATAGATGAAAATAATGCATCACTTCCAGCTCCTATATTTCCTGAAGACGCTTGTCTTAATACTGTTTCTGTTACACCAGAAGAGGTAAAGTCTGTTCTGCAAACTCTAAAACTAGGAAAGTCATCAGGACCTGACAATATCAATAATAGGATTCTTAAAGAACTGGCAATTCCTCTTTCGAAACCATTATCTGATCTCTTTAACTGCTCTTTAATTAATCGACAATGTCCCGACGTATGGAAGGAGGCTAATGTGTCACCACTATATAAAAAAGATGATCCTTCTTTAGTTTCTAATTATAGACCAATATCTCTTTTAAATACGATAGGCAAGGTTATGGAAAAAATAATATACAAGCATATTTTTAATTTTTTCAATGAAAATAATGTAATTTCATGTTTACAGTCTGGTTTTGTTTCGGGTGATTCAACGGTTAATCAGCTTGTAGACATTTATAATACGTTTTGTAAAGCACTGGACGAGGGTAAGGAGGTAAGGGCAGTTTTCTGTGATATTAGTAAAGCCTTTGATCGCGTATGGCATAAAGGCCTTTTGTTTAAATTAAGAAAAGCTGGAATTAATGGGGAATTATTAGACTGGTTATCAAACTATCTTACAAATCGAAAACAAAGGGTTGTTATACCAGGTGCTGTTTCTAAATGGGCATTTATTAAAGCCGGTGTCCCGCAGGGATCTATTCTTGGCCCTCTTTTATTTCTTTTATATATAAATGACATTGTGATAGATATACATGCTAATATTAGATTGTTTGCGGATGATACAAGTTTGTATATGATAGTCGATAATCCAAATGAAACTGCTAGAATAATGAATGCTGATTTAGAAATTATCAACAAATGGGCAAAAACCTGGCTAGTCAAATTTAATCCATCAAAATCAGAATCACTTTTAATATCTAGAAAAGTTAATAGGGCTGTTCACCCGCCTTTAACAATGAACAGTGAAAATATAAAAGAAGTAGAGCATCATAAACATTTAGGCATATATATATCGCATGATGGTACATGGCACGAACATATCAATTATATAACTGCAAAGGCCTGGCAAAGAATATATATTATGAGAAAATTAAAATTTTTACTTGATAGGGATTCTCTTCAAATAATATATATATCATTTATTCGTCCTATCCTAGAATATGCTGATATTGTATGGGACAATTGTACTCAATATGAACTTAATGTTTTAGAAAAAATACAGATAGAAGCAGCAAGAATTGTTACTGGTACAACAAAGTTAATTTCTGTGAATTTATTATACCAGGAAATAGGATGGGAACCACTGACACAGAGAAGAACAAAACACAAATTACACATGTTTTACAAAATGTCAAATGATCTTTCTCCAGCTTACCTGACATCTCTTGTTCCGTCGTCATTTGAAAATACAGTTTATAGTCTTCGGGACTCACAAAACATTAGACCCGTATTGACAAGAACACAATTGTATTACAAATCATTTATACCGTCGAGTATTAGAGAATGGAATGAACTGCCATTTGAATGTCGTAACAGTGATTCTCTTACAATTTTCAAACATCAGTTAAATAAGAATCTTCCAAATATCCCTAAATATTACTCATATGGACTTAGAAATTTACAAATACAACATACTAGACTGAGAACTGAATGTAGCTCATTAAATCAGCATCTGTTTTCCAAAAATATTATTGATAATCCATTATGCACCTGCGGAGAAGTCGAATCAACAAGACATTTTCTACTTGACTGTTCACACTATGATGAAATTCGTGTTGCGATGCTAAATAATATTTCGGCAATTTGTAACCCGAGTCTGAATGTTTTACTTTATGGTGATTGTCAGCTTGATAACCGTTTAAATGAAACAATATTCCGTGAAGTACAAATATTTATTGCTGAAAGCAAACGTTTTGATCGCTGAAACGAAAGATACCTCTCTCTCTCTCTCTCTCTCTCTCTCTTATATTTTAAAGATTTTTCAGTCACGTATATACCATATGTATTCAATACTGAATATAGCAAAACTACATATTACATACATGTAATATATATATGCTGGTATATATGTTTATATGTTTATGTATATATATGTACATGTATAAATACATATGTATACGTGTACATGTATGTATACATTATATGTATGGAAGTCATGTACGAATATGTGTATGTAGTGGTATGTTTCAATCTTGTTAAAAGTTACAATTATTTAATAGTGTTCGTAGCAAATACTACATTCTGCATTAATTTAAATTATTCACCATAACATGTATTTTGTTCAAAATTTATGGGAGACAGATTCATATAAGTCTTTGACTTTTTTCTGAATCCCAGTTGAAATATGTTTATGTTGACATGTATTGTATCTGTATTTATAAATAAAAATATGTTTAAACTAAACACATGCTATGGACGCTGACTGAAAGTGTCTTATGGAGACGACTCCAATGAGTACCCACAAGGAGAAAAAAAAAAGAAAAAACATTTACCTGATATCTATTTTTCTCTGGACCTACGAAATAGATTATATGCATCAGTATAATTCCAATGTTTACTAAATACCGTCTTTTTTTTATTCTCATTATAATTCAAGCAAATTCATATATATATACATATATAAAACTTACAAATGTTGCAAACAATGAACAAAAATCTGACTCTTCACAAGATGCCTCAGTCCAAAAATACTGATACCTTTCTCACCTCTCCAAGAAAAGACATGCTGGAGACACCCACTAAACGCACCTCAGCGAGGCGCTTCCAATGAAGATCCATCCCACATACACCTGCAGAGAAATTAGAAAAATACTTACTGATATCTATTCTTATAAAGACTTATAAAAAAATTGATAGTACACAATATAAAAGAAAAAAACAACAACAAAAAAACTGACACTACAATGTACATGCATGATGTGATTAAAGCAGAAACATCTATTAACCTTTACCACTTTCTGGGACAATTCAGCAGACGACAAATTGATGATACCCGCCCCCCCCCCTCCCTACACACACACACAAACACACCCCAGAAAACGACACCCCATGGAAATTGGCTTCCCATTAGACAATTTGCACGATGCGCCAAATCCTGCCCTGAGAGGATAACAAGTAAGTCATGCAAAAATATCTGATACAGTCTGATCTCGTTATGACGACGTCCATGTCAACCATTCTGTTGAATAATTATCATTCTAATGCACTCGCGTATGTAACGCGACGTCTGATTGGACAACGTCAAAAATTTGCGACGGTATATTCTGCGATATACTGTCGCAAATCCGACGTCATTACGTAACGTCGCTTCTCATTGGCTGGCATTTGGTTTTACGCAGCTCACAGCACTTGTCGTTTTGTGCAAATAGTACATTTTTAAAATAGAAAAAATGAATAAATGCATTAGAATGGGGATAACTGCATCAAATTTGTCATTTGGGGAGGTAAATCGGCGGTTTTACGGTCGGAAATTTCGTTTTACGGCGACGCTGACGCGTCGCCGTAAAACGAAATTTCCGACCGTAAAACCGCCGATTGACGCGTCGCCGTAAAACGAAATTTCCGACCGTAAAACCGCCGATTTACCTCCCCAAATACCAAATTTGAATGCAGTTATCCCCTAAATTATCAAGGCGATAGAATTACATTTAAAATGGCCATATAATAAGCAGAATATTACGCTCGTGATCATTTCATATGAAATTTTCGTTTCATAAAAAAATTGAAATGGCTACTCATGTAAGATACTCTATTTATGAGTGGCAAAATACTTTCGAGAAAGACCCTAAGCGGGTTGCAGCAGAATGTCCAAGGGCTGAACGTCCCAACACAGCGCCAGAAGCAAGACCGAGTCGCTGACAGTAATGTTTTCCTAAACACGTACAGCAATCATGGCAACCGATTTCAATATCTATCATATCAGCTAATGAAACGTGGGATAGTCTTTATGAACCAGAATCTAAACAAGAAAGCTCTGTATGGAAGACCCCGTATTCCCCATCACCTACAAAGCTTTAGATAGGACGTCTGCAAAGAAACTGATGTTCATCGTCTTTTTTGACACGAGGGGCGTCATCCTAAGCAATGCAATTTCTTATGGAAAGACGGTGTTAGCCCTTTACTATTCAAAGGTATAGCATTTAATATCTTATACTTTATTGTTTGTGCCTTCGATCATGCACAAAAATACGAGGATTCAGATCGTCGTGCGCATGCACAAAGTATGATTCGGGCCTTTGCTTTCCATTCATACATTCAGTAGTATCTAAAGATTCTCTTAGCGAACGGTGAAAGCCCTGACCAGACTGCGCGCATGCACCTTTTTCTTTGCTTGGCGGGCTCCTTTTTTGCTTGGTGGGCTCGTAAAACATGGATAATAAGGATTGTGTTGGTTATTAAGCTGATATAGATACATGTATGAAGTAAAATATTTCTAAAAATCATCATAGTGCAGTTTACATGGTTATATTTTATTTCCTTTGAGATCTTTGAGCCCATCCTAGTTATTTTGAAAAATAAAACAAAACGAATACCGCTTAAGCCGGTGCTGGCGGTGGGAGGGCGGTGTGTGTGTGTTTGGGGGGCGGGGGCGGGGGGGGGGGGTGAGTTGGGGCGTATGCAGCCTCGCAAACTACAGTGTTGCATATGAAGACTCAATCAAACCGAGTCTCAAAACAAAATCAGGGTACTAAATTTGCGAAGACACTGTATTTGGACAACAGTATAATTATATTAGATATTGACACTTCGATTGGTCTAATGAGGAGAACTTTGGCTGTATTCAAGTTAACATTTTATCGGGTAAGAAAAATATATATATCAAAATTCATATCTATCTATCTAACAATTTCTTTGATAAAAATATATTTTCCTTCTTTTATTAATATATAATTGAATATATTCTTCATAAGATCATGCAATAAAATTTATCTGTTTTAATAAATTAATAAATAAATAAATAAATAAAAGTAAAATGAAAGATTAACTGACCCATTTATGCACAGCGTCCCATAAAATGGACACTGGCAAACCATATAGACGCATGCATGAACAGACACATCTATTCACACTAGATAAAGGTTTCAAAATTATTTTGGTGCATTTGAATTTGCACGTTTTTCATTATTTTTCCCATGCTTAAATAAGAAATGACACATCTATAGGTGATTATTACCTGTTTATTTAATCCACACGATACTAGCCAGCTCCCTCGGGGCTGTTTGCTGATAAAATTGCTGTATATTGGGGAAAAATCTGTTAGCAGACTTTAATTTGGTAATATATATAAATGAAGTATGAGTTATTTTTAGATGGTTTTAAAGAATAGGCGTGTGTGTGTGCGTGGGGCTTGTGGGGGCGGGGGGGGGGAGAGGCAGGGGTCTAGGATTCCAGCCTATAGAGAATTTACATAGAATTCTGCCTATGCATCGAATCTCATAATATTATGCACAATTATTACCTAGGACATGACTGTTCCCCTTACTTAAATAGACCGTTTTATATAAAATCACATCTAAACACATGGGTACCCCTGAAAAACACACTCCAGAACTATCTGTAACTCGTAATTTGAATGTCAGATGTTCTGATGAAAACAGTAAGTCACGGCTAAAAATGCTCATGACACACATTTACTTATTTGTATGACATTGGAGCTTTTATGTTTAAATTAGTTTCAAGCTGGTCCCATATTTCAACTGCTTAATTATTATCTGACAAATTTGATCTTTAATTAAACTAAGTTTCAGTTCTTGTCAATCCATCATTTTAATATGAAAATAAGGTATACATATCTTGATCATTGTCACAAAATTTCTTAAAATTTGAAAACCGGTAAAAAAGCGTTTTGCAATATTAAATACGACAACCCAGATTTCATCAAATGAGAAAATACATACAATAACTGATTTATATTCAGGTGATGTTTTATTTTTCATTCTGGTTAGGTTTCATTTTTGATTCATTATAAATAGCGTGCTTAGAAACACCAATTTAGGTTATTATAACCTATAGAAAATCCAAGAAATAGTAACTGCACCCTGTGGAACACTTTTGAAAGTGTGGGACGGAGACCCGTCTTACAAGACAAATCTTAGTATAGGTTACTTAAACTTCTTCGTATTTGGCAGCGAGTCCACTGTAATCTAATGGAGCAAGTTCCCGAGTTTAGCTTAAATTCAGTTTGTTGCTAAATAAAAATATGGAATTCCTGTCCTTCACAATGATGTAACAACTGATGAATAAGTAATGGTCGATTTAACTAAAGTAATGAAAATCTCTGCTGTTGATGTAAAACAAATACAAGAAATCACGAATTTAAAAGTGAAAGGACTGTTTGTTGATGGCTCACCTTGATTTATACATATTTTAGACGGAAAGTTCTAGCATTTCTTATTTTAAAGCCATCCATTTTACTATCACGGAAAGAGGCAACTGATGAGGACACACAATGGGTCACCCTGTGTATCTGATGCTGATTATTCTTGATTGCCGAATGATAAGAAAATCAGATAATATTGTAATATCTTATTTCTGCTCCAAAATATAGATTTTGGGTACTCGTTAGTACCGCATCAGTCTGGCGTTTTAAGGGGAACTTACAATCTGTATAAATGGGTGTTCTAATGAACACCCAAAATCTATGTTCTCGAGCAGAAAAAAGTAATACATAACTTACAAACACCTCTTTTCCCTGCATTAGGCATGGGGTTGGGAAAAGGGGAAGGGTGTTACCGGGGTGTTGTTGAACTGGTGATTGCTCTTGAGCCTAGCATCATTATCATTAACCAATTTAATCCTATCTTTATATATATATCAGGTCAAGGGATTTTTATTAGTGGACATGGCTGTTTTAAAAACAAATAAGTATTGATGTGAATGAGCCTGGCCAGACTAAATGTTTGCAGTTCAAAGGAAAGGCTTTGAAATTGTTGCAACATTATGTGAAATCTAAACTAAACGTTTTCCCTTGTTAAAGACACATACCATACGTGTTTTGTATCTTTTATACTATATATATATAGAGAATGTAGGGTTACAAATATACCTTAATTTGACCGAACTATATATATTTTTTAAATATGCATAATGTTTAAATATCATAATGCAGTTCAAAGGAAAGGCTTTGAAATTGTTGCAACATTAAGTGAAATCTAAACTAAACGTTTTCCCTTGTTAAAGACAGATACATGTACCATACGTGTTTTGTGTCTTTTATACTATATGTATATAGGGAAAGTAGGGTTACAAATATACCTTAATTTGGCCGAACTATATATATTTTTTAAATATGCATAATGTTTAAATATCATAATGATAGAATCCGTTTGCACAGAACACAGAACATATATTTGCCATTCAAATCAATGTATTTCTAATTAATACAATTATCTGATATAGCTAGACCGCATTGGACCCATTGTTGGATATGTTATTTCTACACGAAAATTTACGTTGTAGGTACTTATTAGAAGCGCCTCGCGCCTTCGAAAAATGACAAACTGGGTAATCCAGACTAGCTTAAGAGATCACTGGCATTCAATCTCGTTGAAACTTTGTGGGTGGGATAAGGAAGTGAGAACTAAAGTTCAGCAGCACGACCTCATATAAAACTTATATGAAACAAATGCTCATCATTTGCGATAAATTTTGTCTCAGCTACTTTTGACTGCAAGAGCCGAAAGCAAGTTCTAGTGGAGGAAAGTAAACCAGAATACATTCAGTTATTTCTTCACATTTTGGGGGACACATTTATACTCATTGTTTCTTTATATATCTTGTTGTGCCATTGAGGAACAGGGTTTTTTTTCTTTCGCTTGTAAGAACGGCCAGTCATAATTTCTGACATGCCACCAATTACATAGCCTCATGATAGCTTTCAAGCAGAAATGTGTCAACAGTAAGCTCGTTTCACAGACCTGCCACAGAATTCAAGACTGGTCCAAAAATAGCATCTTATTTTATTTTGGTGTAATTGGAGATGTTTCACATGATTCGATCTTTAAGTTATGCCTTCGATTTTAGGCAATAGTGAGAATAAAAACTGTATTTTGAACTTTATAGTCACTCTCCTCACATTTCAGTTTTTCTAAGAGCTTTATCACTAAACATTTTGATGTATGCCTACTCAAGTCTCCTTCTGGCCGACGAAAGATCGTAACTTTGTTTTAACTATGGGGCAAATTTCCACGCCTCTACATTTTTATAACTAAAATCAAACAGAATCGATGTGATTCCGATTATTATCATCGTCAAATTTTAAATTGACAACAAAACCGCGGAACTTCATTATTTCACCGTAAACATATCCTACAGATAGTTGTCAGATTCTCATGGTAAACACTTATGTGTGTCGAAGAAGAAAACAGCCCTGAAACTACTAAATACAAGAAGATCAGGTAATATTTTTATTTCATGAGTGCCGCATCACTAACTTAAATGACACTTATATATTGCGGATAACGATCATCAGCTTTATTAAAGCGAAAATTAGTAAGCTGCTGAAGTAAACATGGCGACAATGCCGTGTCGTGTATTACTTAGATGTTTACACGCGGTACCAAGGTTTTATGTATGGTGGATAAACGTTTCCGTGAAGCTTTAGTATCCTGACAGATAACATTTAGTGACAAGAAAATTTTTCCCACTGTCTGCTGATCAACAATATTTGAAGCTTTATCATCAGAATCTTATGTAGGATAATAAGTAAGCAAACAGTGAAAATCTTGATCAGACGCCGCATAATGCGGCGTCTGATCTAGGTCTGCACTGTTTGCCTAGGCTTATATGGGTTAAATGTCGTACAATTTTCTTGGTTTGAAGTTTTTACACCATTCAGACAACTGGGAAGATACTTTGGTCCCAGGTTGGCTTCAGCAAGAAAATCCCCAATATTCATTTATATGCATTTGAAAGCATATTTCTTTTACCTACAGTAATATGCTATCAGTTACTGTTGATGGGAAGTGTTGAGAAAACAAGGTGCATAATTTTGCATGCAAAATATTGGCTTGAAAGCCTGTTGATTTGGTCTAATAGTTGGTTGAATGATTATAACATTTACAAAAAAAAAAAAAAAAAAATGTTTTTGAGTTTGTGAAAGCTGAAAGTTGAAAAAGTTGAAAAAATTCTGTTGTTTCTGTCCACAGAAGGAAAACTAAACGGGTGATCAACACGGCGAGAAAGCTGACGTCATACAGGTATTGCCTTAAAGAACTTCTGGATTAAGACTAAAAATTTCTGTGGAAGGTATAATGAAAAGAAGGAAATAGCACATTAACTATAGGTTAATGTATTATGCAGTTAAAATATCAGGATGATTATGAAATTATAATTCAGATTATAATCTAGTCTTAGAAGAGCTCTTGATCAGGTGTTTGTTTAGGTTTTAGAAAGTATCCTAAATGTGACCTTTAGAGCATCAACAAGGTTTAGAAAGTATCGAAAAATGTGACCTTTAGAGCATCAACAAGGGTTTCCTTTGATTTGGCCAGGTGAACTAGTTTTTAATATCAAGTGACCCAGTTTTAAACTAGACCTAGATATCATCAAGACAAACATTTTGAGCAATATTTATGATGATTATTTCAAACATGTGACCTCTGGGGTGTTAACAGTTTTCTGCTGATTTGGCCAGGTCACCTAGTTTTTGACCCCATGTGACCCAGTTTCAAACTTGATCAAGAAATCATCAAGACAAACATTTTGAGCAAGATTCATGATGACTGCTTCAAAAATGTGACCGCTAGTGTTTACAAGGTTTTCTGCTGATTTGGCCAGGTGATCTAGTTTTTGACCCCAAGTGACCCAGTTTCAAACTTGACCTAGATACCATCAAGACAAGCATTTTGAGCAAGATTCATGATGATTGCCTGACAAATGTGACCACTAGAGTGTTAACAAAGTTTTCTGCTGATCTGGCCAGGTGACCTAGTTTTTGACCCCAGATGACCCAGTTTCGAACCTGACTTAAAAATCATCAAGACAAACATTTTGAGCAAGATTCATGATGATTGCTTAAAAAAATGTGACTGCTAGAGTGTTAACAAAGTTTTCTGCTGATTTGGCTCCAAGTGGCCCAGTTTCGAACTTGACCTAGAACTCATCAAGACAAACATTTTGAGCAAGATTCATGGTGATTGCTTGTAAAATGTGACCGCTAGAGTGATAACAAGATTTTACGCTGATTTGGTCAGGTGACCTAGTTTTTGACCCCAGGTGTTCCAGTTTCGAACTTGACCTAGAATTCATCAAGACAAACATTTTGAGGCAGATTCATGATGATTGCTTAAATATGTGACCGATAGAGTGTTAACAAGGCTTTCTGCTGATTTGGCCCGGTGACCTAGTTTTTGACCCCACGTGACCCAGTTTCAAACATATCCTAAAACTCATCAAGACAAACATTTTGAGCAAGATTCATGATTATTGCTTTAAAAATGTGACGGCTAGAGTGTTAACAAGGTTTTCTGCTGGTTTGGCCTGGTGACCTAGTTTTTGACACCAAGTAACCCAATTTCAAACTTGACCTAGAAATTATCAAGACAAACATTTTGAGCAAGATTCATGATGATTGCTTGAAAAATGGTACCGCTAGAGTGTTAACAAGGTTTTCCGCTGATTTGGCCCGGTGACCTAGTTTTTGACTCCAAGTGACCCAGTTTCGAACTTGACCTAGAAATCATCAGGACAAACATTTTGAGCAAGATTCATGATGATTGCTTAAAAAATTTGACCGCTAGAGTGTTAACAAGAATTTCTGCTGATTTGGCCCGGTGACCTAGTTTTTGACCCAGGTGACCCAGTTTCGAACGACCTAGAAATCATCAAGACAAACATACTGAGCAAGATTCGTGATGATTGCTTCAAAGATGTGACCGCTAGAGTGTTAACAAGGTTTTCTGCTGATCTGGCCCGGTGACCTAGTTTTTGATCCCAAGTGACCCAGTTTCAAACTTGACCTAGATTTGATAGAGGCAAACATTTTGAGCAAGTTTTATCAAGATTGGGTCAAAACTGTGACCTCTAGGGTATGAACAAGTTTTTCCTTTGATTTGACCTGGAAACCTAGTTTTTGACCCCAAGTAACCCAGTATCAAACTTGACCTAGATTTTATAGAGGCAAACATTCTGATTAAGTTTCATTAAGATTGGGTCAAAACTGTGACCTCTAGAGTGTTAACAAACTAATTGTTGACGACGAACGACGGACGACGGACGGCGACGGACGTCGATAATAGCTCACCCTAGGCTTTTGCTGAGGTGAGCTAAAAATAAAACAAGCACAAAGCGTGCATTTATTTTAATAATTATTTCAACATATATACTTTTATATATGTCTTCTTGAAAATCTGTTGCTAATATTGTAAAACCGCGGTAGAAATTTAGTGTTGTTTGGCGCTATATATAGAAGTATTTAAATAGTATATATATATATATATATATATATATATATATATATATATATATATATATATATGAATATATATATATATATATATATATATATATATATATATATATATATATATATATATATATATATATATATATATATATATATATATATATGATCATTTGCAATGCTTTACTCTTAAAGCACCAAGCATAAGTGTAGCATACATAATTCTAATTGTTTGAGAGAAAATAAAGCTTGGCATTTCATGTAAGGTCGACAATTCATAGGATATACCAAGCTTTAATGTCTGTGAAAAACAATACAGAAACAACAGCAAAACAACATAGAATGCATAAATCTGTCAGTTAGCTCAGGGTTATTTAAACCCTCTGGTCTTGTGCTCTGCTACTGCTCACAAAAGAATCAATGTGAAGGAAACTGCTTTATCTTAAAATATGTTTTAAAGTTCACTTGAAGTTTTTAACCCCTTAATTTTATTTCAATGCTGAAATCCAAAATTCCATTGAATACTTTTACCACCTCAACTTCAATTTAAAACTGATTTTACAAAAAAAAAAATCATCGCTTCACTCCCTCTTATCTAGAGCTCTGTATCAAGTAAATGTAAGGCTTGCATAAAATGGTTATGCCTGCATTATCGGAAGGTTGCTTAAAAGTCTGCTGCCAGTGAAAAAGCGTGTTGGTGAAACTCTCCAAACAATAGCCACCTCCCTAAAAAATCAATTTTGACTGTTCTAATTATTTTTTTACTGTTGTAGAGAGGTTCTACTATATACACATGCATGCTACACGTGGGCCCTTTCTAGGGCCTTTTAAATATAGGCTTTTAGTGTTGTTAGAGACATCCATTTAGCACCCTGAACATGAAACATGTAAAAATTGTATCCATTTTCGTAGCTCTAGATAATTGTGGGTTTCAGGTGAATATTTTTTTTTTATTTCTCATTAAAAACGTTTGTTGTGGGTACTCATTAGAATTGCCTCACTGAGGCGCTTCTAAGGAGTACCCACATGAAAGAAGTGTGTTTGATATGGTAACGTGATAAAGACATGTTTAAGGAAACCAATATATACTAATTCTGTTTCAGACACATTACAGTGTAACTATATGTAATGTTTATTGATAAGAGAAAAGGAAAAATGCATTACATGTAAAATAATGCATGTTTTCTAATGTAAAAAGTACAACAAACGGCGTACCATTATTCACATTTTAAAGCTGTTTTTTTATGATTAAATTACATCTAGGATAATTTTCAAAACAGATACATATAAGTAAACAGTACCTTTCAAGGTTAATTGTCACAAAGTCCCTCAGAAATATTTCACAAGAATTTCTAAAACAAATCCTTTGAATAACTGTTTCTGCTCCCACAATATGAAGTCCCTGAACTCAAAGTTTAATTCCATAATGAATAAAATATTACAGTAATCCAGTATAGAATAATTTCCGATGAAAATATATCAGATGCCAATATGAAAACGTTTTACCCTTATATGCTATGAAAGAACATTCTAGAGAAAGAATTTGCCATAGACATCACTCATTTTCTAGTTTTCGTCAAGCATATTCTAAATGTTCTATGGCATGCCAAAATAGCTCAATCCATAAAGTCCCATAAACTTCTTAAACTTTCTCAAAGGTCGCAATGTTCCAGAATGTTCTAGGACTTTACAGAATACTCTACAGGCTTCCATGACCTTCAATAAAAGAAGTTTTTACCACTTTCAAGAAAATACATGAACATTCCATTCCTTCCAGAAAGTTCTAAAAGGAATAAAAACAACTTTTTATTGTAAACATGATTTTCCAGAAAGTTCCATAGAAACTTGCATATTGTGTTTATTCTACGAGGCGATTTGTTGTATGTCTTTCCATATGTTATTTTGTTCTTGTGTTTTTTTAGTCCTTTTAGTATTGCGATTATCTCGCTTGGGGAAGAGAGAGCTAATCTTAGTGCTTTTCATACGTTTGTTCGATTTGTGCTTGTTTGGATTTGTCGGTTTCCTCTTCCTCTTGGGGTCTGGGAAGGGCTGCGGTTTGTGACTGTGGCACTCCCTGGACTTTTCTCTTAACTTTTTTTTTTTGCAGTAAACATCATGATAATGATATTTAAAAGATTTAAATATATATAACAATATATAACAAAAATATAGTTTTGAATTTTAGTTACCAGTAGTTTCCTGAGTCCCTGCTTGATGGTATTTCCACACTGCAATGCAAATATACGTATACACTGCAATTTGAATTTTGTAACCTAGACTGCTACTAAGGGAACTTTACCTTTACGACTCGCTTGGCTGATTCAGAAGATCGCAAATTTATGGTGTTTTTCTGATTTGCTTTTCCAGGAAATAATATTTGACCTTTCATGGAGACAATTTGCATTCAGATCAAAGCCTATTTTTTTTGGCGAAAAAAAAGAGAAATATTAATACATTAAATGGCCTTGCACCGTTTTAACTTCAAATCTTCCTACCACAATGCGCACAACAACAGTCAAGATTATCCTTACCAAACTCCAATAATTATACAATACCACGTACACGAACAGTCTATTACTTCCATTCTTTGTGAATACAAAAAAAGAAAAAAAGAGACTGTGCAACACTAAGTAAGTTTAAAAGGAAAGTCACTATTTTGACAATGTGCAAACATTACGAAAAGCGCAAATTCTTCACTGCCGCTTAAGACTTGAATGTAGCCCCTTAAACCAGCTTCTATATGAGAAAAAACTTGTGAATAATCCATATTGTTCCTGTGGTATGAAAGAATCTTCTCACTTTCTACTATCGCCAGATATAATCATATCCGACAGTATAATTTTATAATTTTAGACTTCCTCTCTCTCTCTCCCTCTCTCTCGCTCTCAACAAAGCAAATAAAATGTCTTGTTACATTTCTCCATTTACTGGTTTGAACAATATCAGTTCTGCTATGTTGTATAGATAATATAAACCAGTGACTACCGTTCAGATCCACTCTCACATATGTACGTATAAACATGTTTAGTTATTTCTTAGAATGAATAAATATTGTTTAAAATAAAGTGAAATATTTCAAAATGTTGTCTGTTGAAATATTTGTCCAGCATTCTAAGCGTTAACACACTTTCAGAGATGGCTACAATGTCATAGTTGTTTCTGGCTCCCCTTTTCAATAGGTGTGTACTCTAACAGGAACGAATCAGCTCCCATTGGGAGTAAATTAGTTCCGTTTAGCGTATACCCCTTTTGCAGACGGACAAAAACGCAAGAAGAAACTCCAGAGTTATATATATCCCTTGTTAAACTTATGGAAAGTCAACCAGACTGTTCATTATAAAATGGTTCGGATATATAAGACGGTTTAAAGGCGGACCCAAAATTTTGCAGCTAAACAAAAATGTACAATTTATATAGCAAAATGATCATGTATGGTTATTTTGTTATGTAATAAAACACATTCTCATTCTCGTATGTATACACCTGTTGGTGTGTTGTATCAGGTCTCCGTATATGATTTAAATATTAAATACAAGTTTCAACACCAGCTTTGATTCTATGATTATGAAACACATTACGTATTATATATACACCTGGAAAAAAGAAAAGCACCCCATTCTCTTATATATACACCTACAAAAATGTAAAGTCCTCCCCCCCCCTCCCCCGCAGACCATTCTCTTATATATATATATATATATATATATTATATATATATATATATATATATATATATATATATATATATATATATATATATATATATATATATATTTCCCTTATATATACACCAGTAAAAAGCAAAACACCCCCACCATTTTATGTATACGCCTGAAAAAAAGTAATGACCCCCATTCTCTTATATATACACCAAGGAAAAAGTAAAGCGTTTCCATTGTCTTATATATACACATGAAAAAAATTAAAGCACACCCATTCTCTTATATGTACACCTGGAAAAAAGGACAGCACTCTCATCCCGTTATGTATACACCTGAAAAAGGTAAAGCATCCCATTCTCTTATATATACACCTGGGAAAACGTAAAGCATCGTCATTATTATCTCACGTGTGCACCTGGAAAAAAAGTAAAGCATCCCATTCCCTTATATATACTCATGGAAAAAGTAAAGCTCCCCATTCTTTTATACCTGGTAAAAAGAGTAGCACCGTCATTATCTTACGTGTGCACCTGAAAAAAAGTGAAGCACACCATTCTTTTGAATATACACATGGAAAAATGGAAAAAAACTAAAGCATCCCCATTCTCATATATATATATATACTTGGAAAAATGAAAAACACCCAATTCCTGTATACAGTCACCTGAAAAAAAACGTAGAGCACCCCATCCCCATTGTCTTATATATACAGCTGAAATAAAGTAAAGTATCCCCATTCTCTTGTATACACACCTGAAAAAATGTAAAACACCCAATTCCGTATATATACACCTGAAAAAAGTAAAACACCATAGTCTCTTATTTATGTATACATATATATATACGCCTTAAAGAAAAGGAAATCACCCCATTCACTTAGATATATATTACTGGAAAATGTGAAGCATCCCATTCTTATATATACATCTGAAATAAAGTAAAGCACGCCAATTCTTTTCTGATTTATTTACGCCTCGAAAAAAGTAAAGCATCCTCATGAAATGTCGGTGCAATGTACGGAAAATGTACGGAAAATGGAGCTATAGGTTTTTTATGATCTTGAAGCAGAAATACCGTACTTACCTTAAGTGTTTTGACACCTTAACTCCTTACCATACATTTTTCCTAAAATTAAAAAACATAAATCTATTTTACTGCCTGTAGATATGTCTAAAACAGTGCTGGTTGAGTGGCAAACAGTTTAAACAAGATCAGACGCCGCATGCCGCCGCGTCTGACCTAGGTCTACCCTGTTTTATCAGGCCTGTCTGTACCAATATTTAGGGTTAATATGAATACAATATGTGCTGCCTATATCTGTGAGTCCAAATTATCTTCACTTACTTCATAGGTAATGTAGCCAAACTCAATCACAAACAACTTTGTTTTTCAATGACCAAAATCTTTTAGCCTCATACAAATAATGATATTTAACGCATCTCCACAAGTCTCCAAAAGAATGTTGCCTTCTCGAACTTGTTCTTTTTTTTTCTATTTTAAATAAAAAAGGTAAGAGAAAAGTTACGATGATTTGTGAAACTACAGACATTTTAATAATTTCCTGTTTAATACCCAAACATGACAATATGAAATTAAGACATTACTTTCAGCGACACCACATTCTGAACAAATCAAGAGAAACTACGGATCAACATTGTTGTTCTGAATCCCTTTTTCACCAGAGTTTTATCTCACAATTGACAAGAATTGCTGTTGCACTAATTTCTGAAGCAAAAGAACACCATAGAATTAAACATTTCACTGCAAGTTGCCTTCTTGTGTTTCTTTCATGTGTACACCAATGTGTACACCAAAATTATTCATGATTTTTCCCTGACTCGCATTTTGGCAGTTTTAACCCCTAAAAACTATGTTCTGTACCCTAAAGGTCCTAAGTGATGGATATATGATCAATCTAACATTAATTTCATTTATTTCTGGCTTTATATTTTAAAATATGTCACCTAAATAACAAGAATTATTAGTATTTGGGCAATAGTTAACCCCTTTAAAACTACACTTATTTTAAAAAAAAAGGTAAGAGAAAAGTCCAGGGAGTGCTACAATCACAAACCGCAGCCCTTACCAGACCCCAAGAGGAAGAGAAAACCGACAAATCTAAACAAGCACAAACCGAACAAACTTACGAAAAGCACTAAGATTAGCTCTCTCTTCCCCAAGCGAGGTAATCGCAATACTAAAAGGATTGAAAAACACAAGAACAAAATGACACACGGAAAGACATACTACAAACCGCATCGTAGAATAAACCACAAAGCAACAAAGAGTAAGACAAGTCTTATCGAAAGCGCTCCTTATTTTCACACCAGGGGGCTCTGGAACTTGTTTCTAAACTCTGGGGAAAACCCCTGATTATTATTTATCATCACTTCGTAAAAGAGCTAGACAAGCCAAAGATTTGTATTTTTCGTCAACCTTTCAGAACTAAGATACCCTGGGAACATAAGAACCTCTATTGTTTTATCACTTATCTGGAGCATAAAGAAATCTGTTTTATCTCGTTTTTTTACCTGGTGTCCTAAGACTCCTTATTGTTTGATATGTCTTATACGGAGCCTAAGAACACCTATCGTTTTATCTGTCTTATCTGGAGCCAGAAAAACCTACATTCTTTTATTCTCCTTATCTGGAGCCCTAAGAACCTCTTGTTTTATCTTTTATCTTGAGCTCTAAGAACCTTTATTGTTGATTTTCTCTTATCAAAAATCATGAGAACATCTATTGTTTTATATCTTATGTGGAGCCTCCAAAACTGATTTATTTCTATTATCTTGAACCCTAGAAAACTCTTTTGTTTAGCTCTTATCTGGAGCATTTATAAAACTGTTATATCTCTTTCATCTGGAGCGCTTAGAACCTCTATTGTAATGTATATGGAGCCCTAGGAACCAGTACTGTTTAATCTATCTTTTCTGGAGAAAACCCGTTATTGGTTTATCTCTCTTATCTGGAACCTTAGAACTTCTATTGTATTTTCTCTTACATGTATATGGAGGCCTAGGAACCTCGATTGTTCTATCTCTCTTATGTGGCCCAAACAACCTCTTTTCTTATCTGTCATCTGGAGCCCTAAAAGGCTTAATTTTCTTGTCCATCTTTTCTAGAGCCCTAAGAACCTCTCTTTTTTTCTTATTGGGAGCCCTAAAACCTTAATTGATTTATCCTCTTATCTGGAGCCCTAAGAACTTTTTTTGTTTACGTATCTTATCTGGAGTCCTAAGAACCTTTATTCTTTAATGTACCTTATCTGAAGCCGTAAGAACCTTTCTTGTTTAGTTCTTCTTATCAAAGAACCTGTGTTGTTTTAATTATTATCTGCTTCCCTAAGAAAATTGTCTCTTTTATCTGGAGACCTAAGAACCTTTATTGTTTGAGCTCTTATCTGGAGCCGTACGAAATTGTTAAATCGCATAACAGGAGCAAGCCTGAAGAACCTTTATTGTTTTATTCCTCTTATCTGGAGCCCTGTAAATATGTATTGTTTAATGTCTCGTATCTTGAGCCCTAAGAGCTTTTCTTTAATCTCTCTTATCTGAAACCTTTATTGTCTTATTCCTCTAATCTGGAGTTTAAAGATACTTTATTGTTTAATCACTCTTATTAATCACTCTTATTTGGAGCTCTGGAGTCCAACTGTTGGTATCTTTTGCTTCAGCATTTCAGTAATTTCTTGCTGTTTGATGTTTGATCCTCATCGTTGTATCATCTCTGTATCCGTTGGATTTTTTTGTGTTCTCGGAGATGTTGCACTGTTGAAAAGGAAAACTTCACACGGACTGAACAAATACCTTGTGTACATCACAGCAGAACTTAGGGCGAGGGTTGTGGCCACGAAAAAAATCGATTAAAGCCCCTCCATCCCCCCCCACACACACCGTATTTTTAACTGACCGTTCCAAGTCGGTGCTTCTGCTGTGTTTACCATTTGTGTCATTGTATGTCTTTGCATGTATGTCCTGATGAATGTTTTATCTTGAATAGCCGTTCGGCCAATTTTTTGAAGAAAGAAAAAACTGTCCTTTAGGCTTTCTGCTTGCAGTATTTTGATTGTGATGCCGTTGTTTTTTGTGCGTCCTTTTTCCCTTTGGTGTCTTACACGGAAGTGTTAGGTTCGATTCCTGATCACTGCCTTCTTTTCTATTTATCTTTTTGTAGCTCTCTGAGAACGCCTATTGTTTTATCTCTTGCAGGAGCCCTAAGAACCTTTATTGCTTAATTCCCCTTCGTTGGAGTCCTAAGAACTGTTATTAGAAATATCCTTAGAACTGTTATTATAAAAGTCTTTTATCTGGAGCCCTAAGAACTGTTCTTTTCTGGAGCTCTAAGAACCTTTTATTGTTCATTCCCTCTCTCTTGTGCCCAAAGACTCTCTCTTGTTTTATCTTCTATCTGGATCTCTATTGTTTTATCTTCTATCTGGAGCTAAAAGAAAACTGTTTTATCTCTCTTATCTGGTCCTAAGAACCATTGTATTTTTTTTCTCTCTCTCTCTCTTACCTGGAACTTTAACAACATATTTTATTTTATCGCTCTTATCTGGAGCCCTAAGAACCTTTATTTCTCTAACGTCGTCTCTTATATTGAACCCTAAGAACCTGTATTGCTTTATCTCTCTTATCTGGAGCCCAAAAAACCTTATTTTATAAACTTTCTCAAGAGACCTTATAACTTAAATGCTTTTCTCTTATCTGGAGACCTAAAAACCTCTTGTTTTATGAGTAATACACATTAATTATACCAGGTTGCATTTGACAACTTCATTGGTTAGGCCATGTCAATATGTACGAGTAACGATCAAGAAGTTCACGGCCCGATATACTAGGCATAAAACCCCAAGCAATTGATAATTTCATCTTATTCAACATCTTTGGTAGAAAAATAAAGTGTGCAAGTAATTGACTTCTGTAGGAATTCGCAGCAAACAAGGGAAGGGTGTGTTAAACTGAGAAAATGAACAAAGTTGTAGTTAGAGCAGACATCAAGTACTTCTGTAAGAAGGACATGTCCCCGACGGAAATTCATGACAACTTCATTAAAACACTTAGGTATGAGTCTCCTTTTTACAGTATGCTGAATTTAAAAGAGGGAGAGCGTAGAGGATTATGAGCGGTCTGGGCGCCCTGAAGATGCTACCACAGAAGAAAACGTTGAGCTTGTGCACAGTCAGATCTCTGATCATGTGTGACAGAAGAAGCCTGCATGATATAGCTAGACAAATAGCATAAATCTTCGGGCAGTTCAGTGTATCCTGGCCGATATCGTAGTGATATCAGATTTTGAATGTATAATTTTTGTTGTATAATGATAATTTTTGTACACTTTTAAATGGATGAAAAACAAGTGAGTGTGTGGATCACGATGTGCCATTTTAATTGTCGATCCACATGATCAATATCTGTGTTTCCCATACTCTGGTCCGATGTGAGCAGTGAACATAACCAATTAGAAAAAAACAAAAAAAAAAAACAAAAAAAAAAAAAAAAAAAAAAAAACAAGAAAAAAAAAAAAAAAAAAAAAGAAAAAAAAAGCACTTTTACAAAACTGTACTTTGTGAATTTATTTATTTTCTTTTTTTATAAATACAATGTTTATCTCAGTAGGTCAGTTTACTAACACAATTCCTTGTTTGTGAAAATATACTGAGACGAAATGTAATGAGACATATGATTGGCTAAATGCTTAGCGAGACATCATTCACAGAATTTAAATTCATAGCCGGAATTTAAATCCATAAATCATGGACCTTGAAGCGAAAAGGTTTATACCTAAGACAACATTACGAAAACACGCCTATTCAAATATATAGAAAATTTCACCCCCCAAAACCGAACATTTTCAGGTAAAAACTGATATTTTTCATATTTCTGCTCAAAATATAGATTGTGGGTACTCGTTAGAACCGCCTCGGCTAGGCGGTTCTAACGGGTACCCACAATCTATTTTTTTGAGCAGAAATAAGAAAAATAATGTATACCCCTGTAAGCCCCAGTTTTACTATATAAAAGTGGGGTTTAAGGGGGTCAAAATTATATAGGCATGTTTTCGTGATGAACTGATTAAAACATGGGGCGGTTTGAATTACACCTCAGGCGAAATGAATTGCACCTGAGGCGAAAATAACTTCGCCTCATGCATAATATCAGTACGGAGTCAAAACTATACTATGGAATTACATATGGGGCGAAATTATTTTTTGCCTGAGGTAGAATTCAAAATGTCTGAAGTGCAATACCAGCTGCTCACGTATTAATATTTTCACCTCATGTGTAGTTACATGTACACCTGGAGTGGTTTAAATAGCACAGGCGCTTTAAATTATACTTCAAGCGAAAACAAAAATAGTTTTGATTCGGTAGTTTGTAACCGGACTCACTATCATGTGATGATCACGCCTGGTTCTTTTATAGTATGCCTGTTCATTTGTACATGACATGCGCAAATCTGAATAAAATGGGTGAAAATGGGTGTTCAGCTTAGGGTACCCATTCCGTAGACCCAGACCAGAAGATAATGCAGCAAGATAAGGGCTAATATAATCAAACAGAAACTTCATCGTTTTGATGCTATTTTCGACAGTACATCACATGTTTTATATACGGGCCGCACCAAGCGAAAAAGTTCCACCGAGCATACGCAAAATGCACAGATTCAGATCATCCTGCTTATGCGCAAAGTATTATTAGGATCTTTGCTCTTAAGTCATTCTGTAGTATTTAATGATTCTATTAGCAGACAGTGAAGGCCTTGATCAGACTGCGCGGATGCGCAATCTGATCAGGGCCTTCGCTGTCCGAAGACACTTTTTCGCCACTTTCGTCTGTGTTTCTTATATTTAAGATAATAATAACCTACCATCAAAATATCTGTAGATGTTTAAATTGATAAGTATATGGTAACAAAGTAATTAACAACTGATTGTCTAAATGGTATGTAAGCTATACATGTTTTCTGTGAGCATTCCATTATCGGTCGAATACTTACGGGTCCCGTAAGTATTCGACCGATAATGGAATGCTCAAAGAAAACATGTATAGCTTACATACCATTTAGATCGGGGTACAAATTTAAACATCAAAGACACATGGCGATAAAGCTTCCTGTTAAAGGAGTAGTGGATGTTAGAACTGAATAACGAGTGGAAACTACGTCCGGAAAAGGTATGCAAGGTGTAGTAAACACACAAAGTGGTTTCGTTTCGACGCCGCAGAATCGCCATTACAACTTATTTGCTTCCGGGTGTGTTTGCGGGTTGTTAACGAATATAAATCAAAATATGTTCTTGCGACGTTAATAATTTATCATACTTTAAATTTCGCTTTACATATTGAAATAAGTTCCATTTGAGAGAGAGAGAGAGAGAGAGAGAGAGAGAGAGACAGAGACAGAGAGACAGAGAGATATTTTCATATACTTATATTTAAATTTAAATGTTGACGGCCGATATCTTACGACAACAATCACAGACTGGACTTTATCAACATTCGCTGAGAGCATTGGAAAATATATAATTTCTAACTTAAAGTGATTGAACTGATAATTGATACATCTACGAGAATAAAGTTCATCTTTTCAAAGAAAAAACATTAGTTATACTGTATATGTATATATAAACTAAATGAAGTTAGGTAGCAAATGCCTTACTCGCGAGGCACAGCCTTGTCGAGGCACGAAAGAAGAAGAAATAAGCAACAAACAATTATTATTATTATCATCATTATTATTATTGATATCTGGTTTCTCTTCCTCTTGGTGTAATTGTTTGGTTTCTCTTCTTCTTGGTGTTATTGTTTGGTTTCTCTTCGGTTTCTCTTCCTCTTGGTGTTATTGTTTTGTTTCTCTTCCTCTTGGTGTTATTGTTCGGTTTCTCTTCCTCTTGGTGTTATTGTTTGGTTTCTCTTCCTCTTGGTGTTATTGTTTGGTTTCTCTTCCTCTTGGTGTTATTGTTTGGTTTCTCTTCCTCATGTTGTTATTGTTTGGTTTCTCTTCCTCCTGATGTTAATGTTTGGTTTCTATTCCTCTTGTTGTTATTGTTTTTTTTTTCTTCCTCTTTGTGTTATTGTTTAGTTTCTCTTCCTCTTGGTGTTAATGTTTGTTTCTTCTTCCTCTTGGTGTTATTGTTTGGTTTGGTTTCTCTTTCTCTTGGTGTTATTATTTGTGTTTTCTTGCTTTTGGTATTATTGTTTGGATTCTCTTTCTCTTGGTGTTATTGTTTGGTTTCTCGTCCTTTTGGTCTTATTGTTTGTTTTTTCTTCCTCTCGGTGTTATTGTCTGGTTTCTCTTCCTCTTGGTGTTATTGTTTGGTTTCTCTTCCTCTTGGTGTTATTGGTAGGCTAAGCTCTTTTAGTTCCTCTTGGTGTCATAAGTACACTAAGCCCTATGATTGTGGCTCAGTTTTAACATCTTTATTGTTTTATATACAAATTATACAAATAAAGAAGAACTGCAACAGAAGAACTGCCTTAAAACGGCAAGTAGAAGCAGCTACTTGGGTGGTGACCTTAACTAATCTTACACGATCACAATCTCGTCCTTAATTCTGATGCACGTATTTTTGTTTAGTCCACGGAGGGTCCTCTACCTAATCAGTGAAACATCACAATAAAACACAAATCATTACAAAACTGCAATGAAACAAAGCAGATGACTCAAAAGTCATCTGAAACCAGTACATGGGTCTGATCACAGACAGCAATAGTCCGGCGGCAACCTTCTGAAACAGATTTAGGAAGAGGCCGTCATTCAGTTTGCCGATGCTTTATCAAAATTTTACGTTCTATCGAATATTAAAGTCATCACGCTTGTCGTATATTGTAGTAGAGATTATATCAGAGGGATTAGTATTATATAGCTAAATACCTTTTGAATAAATTTTGTCTACCATTTTGTCCTAGCAGTGGTTATCAATATTAAGTAAATGATCTAAATATCATGAATTTGAATGAATGTTTCAATAACGTTGGCTTGTTTGTTTTAAGAAAAAGGACAAAAGAAAGTCTATTTCGTAATAAATTAGTAAGAAAGCTGCAACAAGGGACACAATTAGTACTTATTGATATACCCACTGTTTGTTTGTATAATTTTGTATCAAACCTAATGAAGATATTATCAAGATGTTAAGACCTTTCTCATTACAACAAAGGTAAAGAAAATTTGCCCTGATGAATGTTCTTTAAAATAAATCCAGACGTTTCTCTGGTTTCAATATACGTATGTGGCAATGTAGCACAAAGTGACGAACAATCTTATGAACACAAACAAGACACGCTGAATTACCTAGATGTTACTTACTTTAAAACCTCACTAGTAATTTTAATTGACCAAAAGAGCTTTTTACCAGATCTTTTATATACGTTATCACAGAAAAGAATTTCATGTTGTAACAACAGTAAGCAAGAAGTTATAACTAGGTGACTTCAGCCATAATGCATGAACTAGAGTTGTCGATGAAATGTGTTTTATATGGTCCTATAAGTCTACAGTATTTCTGTTTGAAAACATTTGCTTCGAAATTGAAACTAAAAGATACCCAAATAGGACATTGCCTGCAGATGACTAATTACGAAAACCACAATTACAAAGCGCGGTCTTCCAAAGGAATCCAAAGTAGAAAAAAAGAATGCAGACAACAAACTCTAACCCCAGCTAGCATTCTACGTAAATCTACATCGGGCCGTCATCGGCCCGTCAGCTACCCTGACGGGCCGATGACGGCCCGATATAGATTTACGTAGAATGCTGACTGGGAGAGTACTTATGTTTTCAGTCTCACAAATATAATTTTAGATTCTGATAGCTAAATTATTGGAGGAAATGTGAGATGTTTTCGTTTCTTTTTTTCTCCCTATTAGCTTCTTATTTTATTTTTCAGTGTTGAAGCCATGGTCGAGAAAAAGGGATACCCGCTCGGAAGCCTTGATGTATATCCATCCAGAGACTTTGAAAAATTAGCTACATCGGTCGTCAATCAACAAGAAACTCCAAAAATGTCAAGACTCCGTATTATCAAGAACTTAGTCGTCGTGAGTTTGGGATTCCTCTGTCTGTTTACAGCTTTTACATCCCTTTCGAACTTACAAAGCAGTCTGAATAAAGAAGAAGGACTAGGTGTGGGGGGACTGGCAACTATTTATGGAGCCCTGGTGGTATCGTGCCTATTTTTGCCGTCTTTTATAATAGGTCGCCTTGGTTGCAAATGGACTGTTGCATTTTCCATGTTATGTTACATTCTCTACATGGTAGCTAATGTCTATGCCGTATGGGCTACTATAATACCGAGTGCTATAATCCTTGGACTAGGTGCTGCTCCGCTGTGGTCTGCTAAATGTACATATCTGACAGAGACTGGGGTTTGGTACTCCCGGCAGACTGGCCAATCAGATGACGACATAATTAACAGATTCTTTGGACTTTTCTTCATGATCTTCCAATCAAGTAAGAAACCAGTTAACCCATTGTGGTCTGGAGACCCCTAAAAGGGTAATTGGCAAACAGTGAAGATCCAGATCAGATGGCGCGTTTTGCGGCGTCTGATCAGGATCTCCACTATTTGCAAAGTACTTCAACCATTTTTCTCTCAGAATATCTAAATCAAATAACCTGACATACCTACAATTTAAATTGAAATCTTCCAATATATATAGCGGGGGAGTTCATTCAGTCTATATTGGGTTAAGTCCGCTGTGTTAAATATATGGGCCGCCTCGAGCGAAAAAGTGACTTTGAACATGCGCTATATGCGTAGATTCAGATCACCCCATGCAATGTACAAAGTATTATCAGGGCCATTCCGGATGCGAAAACTGGTACATTAACATTTTTTCCATCAAATTATACTTATAAGTCGTTTTATACTTATAAGTCGTTTTGTTAGAAAACGTTTGAGACCTAATTTGATGGAATCATTGTCATTCTTATTTAGTTAAAAAAAAGTAGGGCGGACATCAGTCATTTCTACTTTCAAAATATTAATACACTATTATGAACTATGGCTCCTTCCTCAATCAGGCGCCTGACTACTGCTGTTCGGGCCCACCGTTTTCAACTTGCGGGTTTCTTTTGTTCTGACCCCAGACCTGGCCCCGAGGTTATAAAACTTTTTTTCATGCTCAACTCAACAGAGCATGAAGTTGCACTTGGTCATAAAAATAAAAATATCAACAATTAAAACGTTTTTCATACTCAACTCAGCAGAGCATGCTCAGCTGAGTTGAGCATGAAAGAAGTTTTAAACAATTGTCAGTATTTTAAGATTTATAAGCAAAATAAATTTCATGCTCAGCTGAGTTGAGCGTGAAAAATGTTTTATAACCTCGGGGCCTGGTACTTTGTTTTACTGCTGTATTTTTCCTACTGACCGTTTCAAGGCGGTTCCTCCTCTGTTGCAGTTCTTCCTTGTATGTGTGTCTGTGGTTTCATTTGTGGCCTTTGTTTTGTCCTTAATTGTTCCTCATCTCTCCTTCTTTTAGTGCTTTTGGAGGGCTGTTCTTTGTGAATGTAGTATTTGCTGGGAAGCTTAACTTATATTTTTGTGATTATTTGTGGCCTGTCAACTTTGCAATGAATATTTCGGGGAACCAGGATGAACTTCCTCCGTTGTAATGACTACCAAAGCTGCACAAAAGGAGATATAAATAGATTCTAAAACGATAGACCACTGAGCGCAGTGAACACAGTCACAAAAATGAAACAACTGATTCAGAAGTGTCAAGTATTATAGAACCATAAAAGCTAGTTTCGGCCAATTAGGCCTCATCAGTGACCCACGTAAAATTAAAACATCCTGGAATGGGCTCAACACTCAAAAAGGACCAGAAACTATAAACTATACTACAGTCAAATACGGGGAGACGTTTTACGGCCGCCACACGACACTAACACCAGCTGTAGTGAAGATGAATAGAATTTTAAAGAATTGACCTTTGAGAGCAATTGACAGACATACAAAATTGAAAACAGCTTAAGTGCAATGTTTTCTGGGCCACACTTGTTGGTTTGGGCCAATTAGGTTTCATCAGTGGCCCGCATGTAAATTTTCATATATCCCGGAATGGGCTCCGTGACCACAAATGACCAGAAAATATAAAGTACACTATAATGACGTACATGGAGACGTTTCATGGCCGCCACATGACACTAACACCAAACACATTTCATCGCCAATTCATGCACTACGGCAGAACTCTCAGAATAGTGATTTTTGTCTTACTGCTATGAAAACCATAAATTATACTGTGGTACAATATATGAAAAATCTGGTAAAAGTAGTGCCCAGGAAGAGCCGCAGCTCGTGACAATTACCTTCGTGTAATTACAGAGGAAAGCAAAGTTATCAACCATAATGCGGTTAGCAAATGTGCGTGCAGTTTTCATGTTATTACCTATAATGTAACGATTGGCGGCATTGTTCCGAACAATCTGCATTATCAACAATCCTTAAGTATTACAAAAATCCTTACGTATTTTACTGAATTTATAGACCATGTCGCCATAAAATTACGGTACCGACAGACTTTCCTGAGCACGTGTTTTTAAACCAACTTTATACAGTATACTGTCGTTATCTCGATATCCAAAGGACTCTCTGAAATACTTCGAGATATCCATATCTCGATATATCAGATTTGCAGAATTCGCAGAATTGAGGAAAACATCGAACAACCACTGTTAACAAATGAATATGTAATTTGTCTCCTGACGTCAGTGATATATTGAAAATATTGTGGAAAAGAGAATTGCTCCTTAGGAGCAATTTCTCCTATTTTCCACAATATTTTATTACCTGTTGTTAGTTTTCCATATTAAAACAGGGACAAGATTTTCACTTCGAGATAGCGGTTATACGAGATAAGCGAGGTCGAGATAATGAGAGTCGACTGTATTTGGAATTCAATTCAGAATGACGGCGATAAAGGTAGAAACTGCTTTATGTAATTTATGATCCCGGTCGTAGAATGTTAGCAGTTGAAAGTTTATTCAGAGAAGGTCACAATCATAATGCATAACCTTCCCGAGATACCGAAAGATGAAACGTTGAGGAATAAACAGTGATAAAAATTAACGTGCAGGTATGCAGAATATGTCACAATCACGAAGCACAACCTTTTCGAGGCCCCAAAAGAAGAAGAGACGAGGAACAAGCAATGACAAAACAAACGCCACATATGAACGAAGTAAAACATTTTATTATATACAAAGTAATGAAATATAGAGAATTATTAATGAAATAAAATGCCTATTTCGAAAAAATTATATTTTCACTAGTGAAAATATAAAACTTATATTTTCACTCCTCTGAGCAGTGAAAAATATAAGATCTGGAATTACTTTTTTTCTTATTTACATTAATAGTCAAAGGGAAGCAACTCAAAGTTTGAGTCAAAGTGCTTAATCTTATAAGGGAAACAACTACTAAAATGATTATCTCTCTTGTTGAAAATGTTATTGCTCATATCCCTTAAAAAAACGCTTTAAACTAAAATATTTCGGGGACTATTTTCTTTCGGAAGTAGGTTTCCCGCTGTTATGCGGTTCTTATATGTCACCGCCAAGGGACAAAACTGCGTGTCAGACTTCCCCTTGCAAATGAAAGATTTGCATCTCTTTTATCGAAAGTGATGTATATAATAAAAATAAAATTCAAATGTTTGTCGCGAATATGACTTTTATTTCATCTCGTGAAGTGAAAAAATGTATATTTTATTCGTGCCTTCGGCACTCATGAAATATACATTTTTTCTCTTCACTCGATGAAATAAAAGTCATATTCACTCCAAACTTTTGCATATCCTCTATTTCTACACTTTTTAATATGACATTGATTTCAACTGGGTCTAGCGGAACCCGACGTGTATGGTGACTTAGTTTGCAAACTTAGAAGAATTCCTGGTAAGTTTGATTCTTCGAAACAATTAAAAAGTAGCATTATTCGATAGAAAAGACAGAAAAAACGAAGATTTTATGCAAAAAGAAACTGCTACCTCCACACGGACCGAATAAATCTATGATTTTACCACTACGGAAGCTGAGGGCTAGGGTTGGATCCTGTAAAGCTAGCTTAAGCCCCAAGTAATTCATTTCTGACCGTTCCATGGCGGTACTTGTATTGTGGTATTTTTTGCTAATTGTTATTTAGTGTTTCACTTTCTAATGTTTTTCTTTAAACTATTATGTTAGTTGATTATAGTTTCTGTTAAGTTTTGGGTAACAGAGTTGCCACCTTATTTGGAAAGAGTTGCCAACTCTGCTTGCCATCTTTTCATTTTGTGGCTGCTTTATTGTATTTGTCGGTCTTTCCTTTGATGTTTAGGGCTTAATGTGGATCTGATGGTATCAGTTCCGGAGTTCTCTTATTTGCTTTTTAATTAGCCCAGTCACGATGCGGTTTTTAATTGCACGACGGTTTGTCGAACCGCAGTCGCAATGGCGGCTCAATCCAAAATCTTTTCTTAACAGTTTGTATCTGATACAGGATCCACTAAACATAACAATAAGACAACAAACAAGACAAAACATATAACAAGCCCCGCAGCGAGCAGCCATCACGAAAACATACCTATATAATTTTGACCTCTTAAAACCCACTTTTATATAGTAAATCTGGGGTTTACAGGGGTATACATTATTTTTCTTATTTCTGCTCAAAAACATAGATTGTGAGTACTCGTTAGAACCGCCTCGTCGAGGTTCTAACGAGTACCTACAGTCTGTGTTTTGAGCAGAAATATGAAAAATTATCAGATTTTTTATCTGAAAATTTTCATTTTTTGGTGATAAAATTTTCAGTACATTTGAATAGGCATGTCTTCGTATGCACAAAAGTATAAAGCTGATTCCAGATTCGCATCGATAAATTCTGTATTCTTTTGTGAAAGAAAAATGTACTATCAGATCCAAACCGACATTATAATTCTATTATTGGCATAAACTCTTCGAAAAATACATTTTGGTAAAATATGCAAATAATTTAATAAGGTATGAGTTTGTCTCTCCAATGAATCGGACAGATATACGATTTATTTCGATATAGGAAGCAAATCTTGGCATGTCTGTATATAAAATAACTGTATAGCAAATATGCATACATTGCATTTCTCGAAAACTTGCACGTTTCTATGGAGGCCCAGTTGATACTCTACAAATTCGTAGTGTACAAAACCTTATGTTTTCAGGTTAAAATTATACTGACAAAGAAAAATATTCAAACAGACATCAGAATGCTTAATTTCTCATGCGCATATGTAAATATGAAGCCATGAATTACACCGCGGCTCTTTTCTGCATTCAAGGGAAAATACCCTGTTTTCCTGTCTGACATCAATGTTAAATTTCGCATACAAGTAAAAAAAAAGAACTCTGGAACTGATACAATCATATCCACATCAAGTCCCAAACACCAAAGAGAAAGACAGACAAATGCAATAAAGCAGCCACAAAATGAACAGATGGCAAGCAGAGTTGGCAATTATTTCCCCAAAAGGTGGCAACTCTGTTATTCTAACTTAACTGAATATATAATCACCTTATATAATTGTTAAATGAAAATCATTAGAAATTGAAACACAACATAACAATTAACAAAGAGTACCACAATGAAACTACCGCCTTTGATCGCTCCATAATGAATTACTTGGGAGGGGCTCAAGCTAGCTTTACGGACCCCAACCCTCGCCCTTGGCTTCCATAGTGATAAAATGAAATATATTTGTTAGGTCCGTCAGGGGGTCTTCTAACTCATCCATGAATCATTATGGGTAACAGATAAATCACAGCTAAAGCCTATAATGAAGCAAAGATGAGGACTTAACAGAAACAAGACATTTGGAGATCCCTGGGTTGTCAAACAACACCATTGGAATGTTTGGGCAAAAGAAAACCACTAGTTGAATTCCGGTGAGCCGAGAAACAGACATAAAAAGTTCCGGTCTAGACCATCTAATGCATAGTTTTTAATTCGGGGTCATCATGGAGTCTGAACCCCGACCCACCGGCGTACAATTAATGAGGTAAGCAAAGTGGTCAACCGTGCTTGGATTAGCCGCTAAGCAAGCAATTTGTTTTATGACGTAAATGTTATACCACTTCTGTTTATAACATATGACAATTTCACAAAAAGTGATCAGAAGATTCAGGTTTTCCTACCATTTTTCCAAACATATACACTAAATAAGGTCAAAAAGGAGTGCCTTTGGAAACATAGAACACACAAAATCACAAAAATCGGAGACTCGGTATGATTGAGTCTCTTCATATGCAACACTGTAGTTTGCGAGGCTGCATACGCCCCGCCCCCCTCCCCCTCCCCACTCCCCATAGCGCCGGCTTAAGCAGTATTCGATTTTAAAATAACCAGACTATAATGATGTACGGGGAGACTTTTTTACGGCCGCCACAAGACACAACATCAACTACAATAGAGTAAAATAAAAACGTCACCATAAGGTTCAGGGTCCTATAGGGGCTTGTAGCAGGTTTTTATAGTCCGGTATCGTAATTCGAAATCAAATCGTAATGTCGACGTTAAAACCAATACCCCTGTTAGATCAGTTTGGCGGTCAAAGTTTTGTTAAGAGCAGATAAATGACTAGATACTCTAGCAAGCCGAATAAGTTGAGAAATATGAACACCATAAGAAGGGGCACGAGGAACGTCGCCATCCAAAAACGGGAAATTAACAATTCAAAATCAAAATCATCACGTATGTCATAAATTCTTAGATGAAACATAACCGTTAGAAATTAATAAACGCAAATCTAAAATTGCGGCTTCAGTATCAATAGTATTAGCTTTGTTCAATTGCAAGCCATTAGGATAAATTTGAGTAACCATTTCTTCAAAGACATTACGAAAACACGCCTATTCAAATATGTAGGAAATTTCACCCCCAAAAACTGAAAATTCTCAGATAAAAAACTCTGATATTTTTTTTATATTTCTGCTCAAAACATAGATTGTGGGTACTCGTTAGAACCGCCTCGGCGAGGCGGTTCTAACGAGTACCTACAATCTATGTGTGGAGCAGAAATAAGGAAAATAATGTATACCCCTCTAAACCCCAGTTTTACTATATAAAAGTGGGGTTCAAGGGGGTCAATATTATATAGGCATGTTTTCGTGATGAAAGGATTGTCGATATTCAAAAGGTCGTCCAAATATCTGGAAATTGAGTTAAAAGCATTTCAAATAAACCTTCTACCCTTTTCTATAGCATTTATTAGAAAGTATAAAGAAATGGATTAACACTAAAAATGTTTAGTGTTTCGTCCTTAATGGCCACTATGATAAACCTGTAAGAAATCATTACATTGCTAATTTTATGACTTCATTTTGAATGACATATTTTAAATTTCAAATTTTCAATGGAAAAGTCCAATTCACAAGCATAGGGATTGAAAATTATATTACTTTTTCTACGTTACTTTAATTCATTTCAGGTCAGATATGGGGGAATCTCATATCATCACAAATATTCAGTTTGGCAGAGAATAGAACAATCACAGAAGAAGACATCAGGTCATGTGGTGTCAACTTCTGCCCATATTCAGCTGCAAATAATACAAATCTGGAAAGACCTGCAGTAGAAAAGGTAAATCAAAAGTGTCATACGCCAAGTTAAGATAACCTTAAAAAGATAGTTGGAAGTGCTTTGTAGAGAACAATTTAATATGAACATCCTCAGTAAATGCCATGGTCACGGAATACATCCCCTCTTAAAGCAGTTGACAAGAGCTCAATGATATGAAATAATCACATAAAACAGTACTTCGATCAAAAACAGAACGAACACACGAAGACAGAACAAACAAAGAGGAACCGTAACTTATGTACTGCATTTGAACGGATAATAGTAGACTGACTCCAGTCTCCAGTGACTTTTTTTTATAATCCTGTTTAATAATCCACTAAAAACAAAATAATATCATGCCTATAAAGGCTGGTCACTAGTGACTAGCCTTTATAGTCATGATATTATTTTAGTTTTATTTTAGTGGATTATCAAACAGGATTATGAGAAAAAAATATTTAGTCACTGGAAACTGGAGGCAGTCTAGGTCAGTAGGAAAACTGTTGAATAGTAGTGAAACAAACATAGGTTTGACAGAGTTGTCTGATGTTAGAGTGATTTTATTCCCCTGAATTTACTGTTATCAGTCATTGCAGGTACAGCAAATACGAACTAAATACGAGTCACAGAGTGAGGAAACGTACCTTCTGATATATGTACCCAAAGAAGACTCATCTTAACCTGCGCATCTGTACAGTCTGATCAGAAATCTTCGTTGTCCGCATGAAGAAACACCGCATCCCTGGCTATCTAGTTGTGTCCAGTGAAGATTTTGATGAAACTGCGTGAATGCACATGGGCCAGCGCATGACAAAACCTACAAAAAGACGTGTGCGACCAGCGAAGACTCAGATCAGACTGCGTCTTCGCTGGTCGCATGTGCCTTTTATAGCCTCTGGACTATTCAAAAAGGAATGAACAAGAACGTTTCCATACTGTTTAGATGTACAGGCTGATCTGAATCTTTGTTGGTCGCACAAGTCTTATTGTAGGCTATGTCGTACGCTGGTTCCATGCTGATCTGAATCTTCGACAGTCGCACATATCCGAAGGCACGTTTCCTGCCGTTGCGGTTCATACTATTCATTTTGTCCACAGGTGTATACATTGTGCGGCATTTACATCGGCTTCGCAGTTATCGCCTTTCTTCTTATTTGCTTTGGACTTGATCCAATAACCTTGGACAAAGAAGATGATAAGGAAAGAAGAAAATATTCATGTCGGCTTATATTAGAAGCAGTCAAGCATTGGATCCGTTCTGACTACCAGAAGCTGTTGGTTATACTCACCATGTACAGTGGCGTAGAACAAGCTTTTCTATCTGGTGACTTTACCAAGGTTTGGTACATGTTTTAATTTTCTGTCACATACGTATTTTGTTCAGTAAAGCAATGCATAAATTCTAAAATGAATGTCCCTCGTAAGCAATGACTACACTCATAAAACTAGAAGCAGTTGAAGAGTCAGTTCTTGGCCAGGCTAGCTGGTTTCGACCAATTAGGTCTACTCAGTGACCCTCTAGATTTTCCTAGGGCGACAAAACGCATGAAATGTCAATACCGGTTTTCTATGGAAAATAAGAAAAATATTTCAAAATGTCGGCTGCTTAAATGTTTACCCAGCATGCAGAGTGTTAAAATGATTTTTAATGACAGATTCTATCTGTCATTCTTCGTTGCCACGCACGGTTTTAGAGAAAGTGACTTTGACTACTATTCAATTTTGTATTTATCCGCGCACAAAAGTAGACCCAATGTTTCAATGTGTGTATATTAGTGCGCCATTGAAGAGCTGTCCATACAAAAGAGTGCAACTTGTGATTGATCTATGGCGAGAGTCGCTGAGAAACCCGCCTTAATATATGTGCGAACAACAAAGGCGCAGATCAGCCTGCGCGTCCGCCTTTGTTGTTCGCTATAGTTCGTTTTTTTCGACGAAGAAGCGTCTCACAAACTTAAATGGAGAACAGAATGATACCGGGAATTTATTAGTTTCTCATAGAATCTGTCATTTCAGGACTATTCAGCCCTTTGATTTCCCCTGAAAGCTGAGTTAGCCTCCGCTTCAGAATGAATGATATCAGTTTATTATAACTCCACAATCCATGGTATCTTTACATTCCTGTCGTTGTTCAGGATAAGACATCGGTATTGTTTGTTATGAAAAGTGAAATAATGTATTGCCGTTCAGTCGTTTATACGTTTATGTTTGTGACTGTAGAACTTTGGTTAGACCATGCATTTATGAGCAAATGCAATGTTGATATAGGGACTCTATAAAGAATGAACAGAAGTTGGGAATTACCGTCCTGTATCTATTTTGACTGTTAGTGCAAAATAATGATAGAGTTGTTTATGACCACACTGATCATATTTTGTTGGCAAAAAAACTTTTATATAAATTTCCGTCAAGTTTTAAATGTCGTTATTCAACTGACACATGTTTGATTATTTAACAGACTATATCAAATTTCAAATGGACAAAGGTGCTTTGTTGGCATGATTTTACTAGACCTGAAAAAAAGCGTTTGACACTATGGATCATAGTAGTTTATTGATGAAACTCGAAGCTCTAGGTCTGAGTCAAGACGCTATTAGGTGGTTTCGGATATGTCTGTCAGATCGTCAATAACTTGTTGATGTATCGGGTATTTTGTTTTCATATGCTAATTTTCATGTGGAGTGCCCCGGGGTCAATACTTGGATCCCTCTTATTTTGGATATATGTAAATGATATGTCCGGTGCAGCTGATAACATCACGAAAACATACCTATATGATTTTGACCCCCTTAAACCCCACGTTTATATAGTAAAACTGGGGTTTACAGGGGTATACATTATTTTTCTTATTTCTGCTCAAAACATAGATTGTGGGTACCCGTTAGAACCGCCTCGGCGAGGCGGTTCTAACGAGTACCCATAATCTATGTTTTGTGCAGAAATATGAAAAATATCTGAGTTTTTTTATCTGAAAATTTTCAGTTTTGGGAGATGAAATTTTCTATATATTTGAATAGGCATGTTTTCGTAATGACATATTTTTAATATGCTGACGATACGGCAAATTTGGTATATGTAAATAATATATCCAAGATTGAGTCATTGATGCAGAAGACCTTAAGGTTGTAAGTGAATGGCTCATTGACAATAGGCCTTTTCTACATTTAGAAAAAACAATCTATTCCGTTTGGATCCCAATCTTGGCTCAAGTCAAAATCAGCCCTTAATATCTCATGTAAAGGCACTAACGATACTGTAAAATGTCTGTGTGCAATTTTGAAACAAAGACTTTCTGAGAAGAATATGGTCCGTTCCATAATTCAAAAGGCAAATGCACGATTGAAGTGTTAATATAGGAAGTAAAAAGTTTAATTTTTGAAAAGTAGAACTGCTAGTTAATATGTCATCGATCCAATATCACTTTGACTATGCATGTTCATTTTGTTTCCTTGTTTGTCACAATCGCTACGCAACAAACTTCAGATTACTCAAAATAAAGTAATTATATTTGTTTTAAAACTTTGTCCGAGGTCAAACATAGGACCAGATATTTTCCGATTTCTATGTTAGTTGTCTGTTTCAAAAAGAGTTGACCAGATTATATTGAACCACGGTTTTAGGTTCAAAGGTACTTCGCTAGATTGCATAAGTGAACACTTTGTTCGCAGGAGCTCCGTGCATTCATATGGAACTAGGTTCAGGGAGAACGGTTGTTTTTCACTTCCAAAATGGATCGGGTTCGGCAAAAAATCATGTGCATTTCGGAGTTTACTCTGTGGAACGATCTACCTAACAATATCTAAACTATAGATGAACGTCAGAATTTTAAAACTGCTGTAAAAACTCACTTCTTTTTAATTTGAATTAGATATTTTATGGTGTATGTGGTATTCACTGTTCTCATAATTTTGAATATTTTGGTCTTATTCCGTAGCATATCAATGGAGTTTTGAGTTTAAATTATTTTTAATTGTGTCTCTCTATGACTTGCAAATCAGTACTCGAGCACCGCAATGGAAATAAGAGAAATAACTTTCTCTGTTTTGTCTCATCCTGAGTTGTGACTAGCAAGCCAGGGAACATTGCAATGCTCTCTCTCTCTCTCTCTCTCTCTCTCTCTCTCTCTCTCTCTCTATATATATATATATATATATATATATATATATATATATATATATATATTCTCTCTCTCTCTCTCTCTCTCTCTCTCTCTCTCTCTCTCTCTCTCTCTATATATATATATATATATATATATATATATATGTGTGTGTGTGTGTGTGTGTGTGTGTGTGTGTGTGTGTGTTTCATTACGAAAACACGCCTATTCAAACATACTGCATATTTTATCACCAAAAAATGAAAATTTTCAGATAAAAAAATCTGATATTTTTCATGTTTCTGCTCAAAACATAGATTGTGGATACTCGTTAGAACCGCCTCGACGAGGCGGTTCTAACAAGTACCAACAATCTATGTTTTGATCAGAAATAAGAAAAATAATATATACCCCTGTAAACCCCAGTTTTCCTATATAAAAGTGGGGTTTAAGGGGATCAAAATTATATAGGCATGTTTTAGTGATGAATATCTCAGTGTATCAGCTTTGATACCGAAATAAAGAAAAAAAAAAAAATAATAATAATTTGAGAGCAATGAAAACACTCACTCAAAATGTCAAAACTACTGAAGTGTCAAATTTTCTAGGACAGCTAGCTTAGTTTCAGCCAATAAGGCTTCATCAGCGATCCTCATGGTTTCTAAAATCTCGAAATGGGCTGCATGATTGCAAGGGACCTGAATATATTAACTCTAATCTAATGATGTTTTGCTTTCGTTTCTTGACTGTGATTGTGATGTTCATTACGAAAACACACCTATTCAAATATACAGAAGATTTCACCTCCAAAAAACTGAAAAATTTCAGATAAAAAATTGTGATATTTTTCATATTTCTGTTCAAAACATAGACTGTGGGTACTCGTTAGAACCGCCTCGGCGAGGCGGTTCTAAAAAGTACCCACAATCTATGTTTTTGAGCAGAAATAAGAAAAAATAATGTATACCCCTGTAAACCCCAGATTTACTATATAAAAGTGGGGTTTACGGGGGTCAAAATTATATAGGTATCTTTTCGTGATGATCTAATGATGTTTTGCTTTCGTTTCTTGACTGTGATTGTGATGTTGGAATAGTGAACATTCGTTACGCTACAAATTTAATTAAGGAGCAAATACGGTACCGGATCCAGGGTTGTTTAATAGAGGGTTCAAGAAGGGGTTTGATTTGACCACATGACCTTACTCTAAGTATTCGCAAATACTTGCTTGAGCAACCAGACTAGAATATGCGAATATTTAAGACAAATACTGCATCCAAATTTATCAAATACATCCAAAATGTTCCTTGAAAATGATATTTTGAGTCAAAAGCCTCATCCCTACCGAACCACTTCTGGATCCGCACCTGTTCATTACGAAAATACGCCTATACAAATATATTAAAAATTTTACAACCAAAAAAGGAAAATTTTCAGATAAAAGATTCTGATTTTTTTTTCATATTTTTTCATATTTGAGGGTATTCGTTAGAACCGCCTCAACAAGGCGGTCCTAACGAGCACATACAATCAATGATTTTTTAGCAAAATAAGAAAAATAATATATACTCCTGTAAACCCCAGTTTTACTATCTAATAGTGGGGTTTAAGAGGGGTCAAAATTATATAGACGTGTTTTCGTGATGGATGTATTCAAGCGATATTTTCAGTCGTTTGTTGGCTGTGCACTGGGAATAGAGAACATTGGTTACGTTATGATCTGTTATGGTATCACCGACGCTGTTTGCTCTATGAGTTTTGGGCGATTGGTACAATTTGTGGGCCATATTCCATTCTTCATTCTTGGTAAGCATATTTCACTGCAGAAGACAAGTAAAGAGTACAGTAAAGACTTGCAAATATTAGACTAGGTCTGACCGAATATGTTCATGAGAAATTCTGACAATGAATTATATCCTTCTCACTCTCAGCCGCGACATCAGCAGAGTTATATTTTCAGATGAAATACATACATATATTTTCAAAGGACTAGAACTTTTAAAGAGAATGGATACATATCAGGGGAGGTAACTATCTAAATTAATTTTGTCCCCATCTGGTTTGAATTGGTCATCTACTAAATTGACAGGCACTGATCTAAATTTATTCCCTCCTCTTTGCACAGAAATATGTTTGCAAGTACTTCACGCTTGCCACGTGTGTCATTCTTAGAATTCAAATTCCGCATTACAATGGTCTACCTCCGTGCTCCATTATTTGTCTGATTAAACCATAAATACCGAGCAGGTCCAGGTCCATGGAACATGTGTCTGATTTTTTTTTTATATAAATATCATTTACTATAGAAAGTCGTATACCTAATGCAAATATTTTTGACCCTGATCAGACGCCGAGTTCAACGGCGTCTGATCTGTGTCTACACGACTTGCCAATGTCTCTTTTATTGAACGTCTTTCAGAAACTGGCTAACTCCGCAAAATTATGGATGAGTGAATTTGACCTGTAAGGGAATCCTGTATCATCACGAAAGCATGCCTATATAATTAAACACCACTTTTATGTAGTAAAATTGAGGTTTACAGGGGTATACAATATTTTTTATTTCTGCTCAAGAACATAGATTGAGGCGGTTCTAACGAGTACCCACAATCTATGTTTTGAGCAGAAATTTGAAAAATATCAGATTTGTTTTATCTGAAAATATTCATTATTTGGTGTTAAAATTTTCAGCACATTACGAAAACACGCCTATTCAAATATATAGAAAATTTCACCTCCAAAAACTGAATATTTTCGGATAAAAAAACTTACATTTTTCACATTTCTGCTCAAAACATAGATTGTGGGTACTCGTTAGAACCACCTCGCCGAGGCGGTTCTAACGAGTACCCACAATCTATGTTTTGAGCAGAATAAGAAACATAATGTGCACCCCTGTTAACCCCAGTTTTTCTATATAAAAGTGGGGTTAAAGGGGTTCAAAATTATATAGGCGTGTTTTCGTGATGTTTTTAAATAGGCTTGTTTTCGTCATGAGAATAGAAGTTGCACCAAGGGAAAAGTCTAATATACAAAGATTATTATAGGCATGTATAGAAGTAAATGGAGTGCTTGTTGCACATCTATACCTACCTATAGATGTTTTTTGTGTTGTGCGGATTGTTGTTTTTTTTAACTTTACCAGGCACCCGAGGCACATGGAGGCAGCGGTGATTGTTATGTACATGTATTTGTACAGCCTTTCTTTCATGGATCATCCATGCACACTTGGTGCCGCTGTCTGTCACTAAGCGCCGCCCTGTCCACTTTATACTCAACCCAGGGCACGCCGAGTATGAACTAGGCGTACTAATGTCTGAAATTGTCTCGACTCGAGCGGGATTTGAACCTACGATATCCCGCATGGAAGTCGAGTGCACTAACCATTAGGCCACCTAGTCCACTACCTACAGATGTTGCTATGGTCTATCTTATACACAATGTAGGTTTCTGGCGAAAGAATGTGCACTGGACTGGTTAACCGCTCAGAGGACTAAGCCTGTCCAGTAGAAGTGTAGTTAGGTAAACTAACCGCGCTCAACATGACCCCATTGGGTTGACTGGGCCGTAAAACCCTAACACAAACAGATAAACTATCTAATATAGGAATAAATTTCATTTCCCAGTGGACTTTATCGATGCGTAAACGGCGGTGATCACTCACAAACTGAATAAACTGACGGGTTTTATATTAAGTTAGTGATTCACCACCTTTTACATATCAATAAAAACACAGGAAATGATAGACATTTCTCACAGTTCCACCTCGGCCCTGTTCACGTTGAAACTGCGAGTTAGATAGCTAATTTTTCAATGTTGCACAATGATAAATAGTTCCAAGATTCATGCTCAGTGGAGCTATCAAAATATAAATGCCGGCTTGATTCTGCTGTCTACTGATTCACATTAAATACGTGTAAGCCTGGCCCCGAGGTTATAAAACTTTTTTCATGCTCAACTCAGCTGAGCATAAAATTTATTTTGCTTATAAATCTTAAAATACTGACATTTTTTTTAAACTTCTCTCATGCTCAACTCAGCTGAGCATGCTCAGCTGAGTTGAGCATGAAAATAAGCATTAATTGTTTGTTTTTTTTTTGTTTGTTTTTTTATTTTATTTTTATGACCAAGTGAAGTTTCATGCTCAGTTGAGCATGAAAAATTTTTTATAACCTCGGGGCCTGATGAGCTGTAATTATTGTATGGACCGCGCCATGCGAAAACGTGTCTTCGGGCATATGCGGGCAGCGAAGGCCCAAATCAGCATGTGCATCCGCGCAGTCTGATCAGAGCCTTCACTATCCGGTACCAGAACCATTGGATACTACAGAATGTATGATTGGAGAGCAAAGGCATGGATGATACTTTGCGCATGCGTAGGATGATGTGAATCCATACATTTTGCGTATGGTCGAAGGCACGTTTTCGCTTTACGCGACCCATATATCATTTCAGCATTTCTAGTTCATGGTGGATGTATGGTAGCATTTCTGTTGTGGCAGCCAGATCCAAATATGAAGTATATGTTCTATGTCTTTGCTGGTCTCTGGGGCCTTGGTGACGCTGTGATACAAACACAGATTAATGGTACATTTATTTTGATTCAAGTTTTGACCGTTGCTTGAAAATCTTAAAATGTAAACTTAGAATGAAAACTATTTTAAGTCATTACAAAGTATAAATAGAGGATCTTACATGAGTGGTCATGTAATAAGAAATTTATTAAACGAGTTGGGTAATTTCAGGGTATTTTGCGAGCCTTGGCGAGCAAAATACCGAAATTACCCAACGAGTTTCATAAATTTCATATTAAATGACCACGAATGTCAGATTCTGTTTATCACATGGCCCTTCCGATGACAAAAAAAAAAAAAAAAAAAAAAAAAAGATCACAAAATATATTAGGATAATGGCTTTCCATAGCTAAGCGGAACAACTCACTACCAAGGATTCAGTAGTACTACGCAACAAAAATAGATCGTATATTATTTGATAAGTACCGAAAATAACTAGAAATAAGATACGAGGGCGAGTCAATAAAAAAACAGCCTAACTTATTTCTGGGTGAGATCGAGCTCTTCTTTTTCGATGTAATTGCCCCTTAGAATGACTTGGACCAACGGTGTTCCAGTGCCATCAGCCCAGAACTGAAGAAGCTAGGGTCCTTGTCTCTGACCCACTCAACAACTGCCGCCACGACTTCGTTTTACCGGAAATGACGTCCACGGATATCCTTTTTCAAGTTTGGGAATAGGAAATAGTCACTAGGAGCTAATTAAGTCCGGAGAATAGGCGGTGTGCGGTATTAGCTCGTACCCATTCCGCTCAACAGCATCTATTGCAGTTTTGCAAGTGTGGACTCTCGCATTGTCCTGTTGGAGCAGAATCCCTTTGGATAGTTTACCTCGGCGTTTTTCACGGATCACAATTCTCAGCTAGTCGAGCAAATTTGCATAATACGCACCTGCTATTGTACTTTTCTTTGCTAGAAAGTCCAACATAATAACGCCTTGTGCATCCCAAAATACAGTTGCCATCACCTTGCCAGCAGAGGGTTGCGTTTTGAACTTCTTTGGCCTCGGAGACACCGGCCCTACACTCTGGCGTCTTTGAGCTTTATTCTCTGGCTCATAATAATGGACCAAAGTCTCATCTACAGTCACCAGACGTGAAAGGAAATCATCTTCCTTTGACCTAAACCGCTTCAACAATGCGCTGTATACTGATGCCCTGGTTGCCATTTGCTCGTCGCTAAGGGATTTTGGACCCAACGGGCTGTTAGCTTGTGCATACCCAAGCGATCATGTAAAGTTGTTGAAATGCTACCATGTGAAATGTGTAATGCATTCGCTATTTCTTCCACCTTAATTCGCCTATCAGAGTACACCAGATCTTGTACTTTGTTACACATTTCTTCATCGGTGGCATCTGATGGGCGTCCAGACCTGGTTTCGTCTTCTAAAGACGTTCTACTGCGTTTGAATTCCCAAACCCAGAATTTAACTTGTACATACGATGGTGCAGAAGACCCATAAACATTGGTCAACGCGTAATGTATTTCCTGACCTGTTTTCCCTCTCAAATACAAGTACCGAATTACAGCACGGTACTCAACTTTTGACGAAAAGCTTACTTTTTGCATCGCTAGCCATGTTTGACATGCAATATCTTATGAGTGAATGACACGATAAGGGTGCAATTTTACCCTCAGGCCTAAGACATGTAGAAACAAGGCATGAAAATCTTGGGTGTCTCGGTCAATTGGAAATGGGATAGGCTGGTTACTTGATGACTTGCCCTCGTAGCTTGCGCATACCTAAACGATCATGTAAGATTATTGAAACGCTACCATGTGAAATGCCTAATGCCTGCGCTATTTCTTCCACCTGAATTCGCCTATCAGAGTATACCAGATCCCGAACTTTCTTACACATTTCTTCGTCGGTGGCATCCAGTGGGCGTCCAGACCTGGTTTCATCATCTAAAAACGTTCTACCGCGTTTGAATTCCCCTACCCAGAATTTAACCTGAGCATAAGATGGTGCAGAAGACCCATTAACATCGGCTAATTCGCCGTGTATTTCCTTGCCTGTTTTGTCTTTTAAATACAAGTACCGAATTACAGCACGGTACGCAACTTTAGATGAAAAGCATGCCTTTGCATTACTTGCCATGTTTGACATTCAATATCTTATAAAAGAATGACTCGATCGCGTGTAATTTTGTACCCATGTATAAATCATATATTGAAACAAAGCATGAAAATCGTGACCGTCTCGGTCCATCGGAAATGGGATAGGCTGGTTATTTATTGACACGCCCTCGTATATATAAAACGATTTTTAAACCTAGCCAAACCCTGAAATTCAGCAGACGACAAATGCATGATAATGAATTTATTTTTCCCAGGAAATAGGCTCTGACATTTCATGCAATTTATCTCATCGGGAGACAATTTGCATAAAATGTCAGAGCCTATTTTCTGGGGAAAAATATTTCATATTGTCAACAGCTAGGTTAAAGTATCATGATACAATATTGTATAGGACACTTGATATCGTAAAAATATCGTGATGTTTTTGTTTTCTGGTGATACCCAGCTCTAAAACAAATATTTACATTTATAATAAAAGACGCAGGTATACAGAAGAACGGCAACGGAGGAAACATCTTGGAACGATCAGCAGAAAAAAACTACCGAGGGCGAAGGGTGCGGCTGAAACTAGTTTTGCTCGCGCGCTACCTTGCCTTTTAATCTAATGAAGCTCTAAATTACGAATATGTGTTCGGGCCGCCTACCTAGGCTGCCTCTGCCACAACGGTGAAACATCATAGTCAATCAGATATAATCGCAAACACTAAGATGAAGCAGAGCAGAGATTCAGTGGCGATCTGAAGCCAGAACACAAGAAAACCCAAATAGGACCACGATGGTCCCGACACAGATATCGATAGTCAAGTGCCATCTTTCTTGAACAAGTTGAGGAAGTAACTATCATTCAGTCTAAAGCCCGACTCGTAGCTGTGCAATTAAAGAGTGAAGCGAAGTTATCATCCATAATTGGGTTAACAACCATACATGCAGTTTGTCACAGAACGTTCATGCTATAACCTGTCTTTTTGTTCTGAGTGATAATCTTTTCTATTTGTTCCTATAATCAACATTCTACTAAATTCACAAACTAAGTCGTCACAAAAGTTCTGGTCCCGGTAGACCTTTGTGCAAGAGGGTTTTTCAAACTAATTTTGAATTTGAAAATTAATTCATAATGACTGAGATAAAACCTAGAAAATGTTTTGATATCGGTAGTTTAGCAGTTGAAAGTTGATTCCGATTATTAATGTCGCTGATTTGACCACATGCTCAAGCAAATCTAATAAGCTAAGAAATATAGACACCGTAGGAAGAGGGACATAGCCATCACATAACGGAAAATTTTTACTATCAAAATCAAAGCCAACCAGTTTATCATCAATTTTAGTAGATTATATCATATGATATTAACAATTTTAAATCCAGAAACGGGTTTCTATGTCAGAAGTATTAGCTTTATTTAACTAAATTCTTTTGTACAAATCTTATCTACCATTTGATCAAAACAATCACTAATCTCTAACGGTAGCACAGGCTTTTATGACAGCGTTGATCCAGATGTATCTCCAAATGTGCCTGTCTAAATTGAATTTAATGCGACAGTCTATAAATTCAGAAAGATTGTTGACAAAACTGATAACTGATCAAACAAAAAAAGATAGGTTACACATGGTCATTCTGCGGCAAACTGCAGGAAAGGTTATTGACCCAGTTATGGCTGATTGCTTGGTTTTCCCCATTAATTGCATGGCGGTGAGTCGGTCTTCAGACTAAATGACAGCCCCTTCTCACTCTGTTTCGGATAATCGGCGCGTGACTCGGCCTGGCTCGTCGTGATCCTGTTTGTGGGTTGGCTTCAGACCGCCATTGAACCTTTTGCTTTGTGTAGTGTTTTTGATTATATATGTTTCAGTGTGATGTTTCACAGACGAGGTAGAGGACCCCTATGCGGACCGAACATATATTTGAAGCTTGGAGCTAAATCAGAATGAAGGGCGAGGTTTCCTGCGAGTAAAACTAATTAAATTCCGCCCCACCCCACCCCCGCTCCAATATATGTTCCTTCTGACTGTTCCAAGGCTATTCCTCAGTTGCAGTTCAACTCTTTTTGTGCGTCTTTGGTTCCATATATGATGTCTGTGTTGTCCTTATTTGTTTCTCGTCTCTCCTGCCTTTGGTGTTTCGGAAGGGCTGTACTACATGATTGTGGCATTTCTATGATATCTTCAGCTATATTATTTTATGATCTGCGTTTTTGACTTAGCCTATGAATTGTAGATACAAATATATCTTCATCTATTCTCTGTTTCGTAAATGTGTTCATTGCTTTTAAGGATCATTCCTTTTAGAATATATATATAAAACAGCTGTTGTTTGGCGTCATGTGGCGGCCGTTCAACGTCTTCTCGTACTTCACCATCGTGCAGTCTATAACGTTAGATCTGTCATAGGTGTGAGGGGAAGACAGAAAAATCTGTCCCTTGCGAGCACAGTCTGGCATCACTCGGCAAGCCTCGCAAGCCAGACAGTGATCCTCGGGGACGGAGTTTTCTATCTACCCCTCACACCTATGATAGATTCTTTTTCTTGCGCACCTTTCATTTCTGAAAGTTTTTTTTTACCGATAATGCAGTCACTTTTGTTGATGACGTCTGTCATATTGTGATGACATTACTGTGACGTTTAATGACGTCATTACGCACAGTGCCGAAAACCATAATGATGGTGTACATAACGTCCATTACAACCAGTGCATATCAAACCTGTTAAAATTCCCAATTTTTGTCTGGGTTGGATAAAAAATTCTATCCCAGGATTAAATCCAAAATGTCCTTATCTGGTGTGCAAGAAAATATATTCTGTTCCTGTATGATCACTGTGCTTATTTAGAGATTTTTGACAAGGGTCACTGATGGGGCCTATCTGGCCGAAACTACCTAGTCTGGTCCAGATAAAAAATAAACGAGGAGAGTTTTTTTTTTTTTTTTTTTTTTTTTTTTTTTTTTTTTTTCAGTTACTATTCAGTAACCCATTTATTCTCCCCGTCAAATGATATATCAAGGGTCGGGGAGGACCATCCCTTGATATACCTTACAATATAGTCAGCAACTATGATGAACAAATATGGGTATTACAACTACACAGCTGTATATTATACATCGACATATTTTATCTTGATACAAATAACTTCTAGTTATCATATACATGTTTAATTTTAGTTTGTAACTGAAAAATTGTGAAAAAGAAGGAGGGAAAGAGAGAGGTTATGTTTGGGGCATTCTCCGCCTTGGTTCTTCTATTATAGTTGATATATAGGATGTTTGGTATGACAGCAATATTGCCAGGTTTCTGCATGTGTGTAGATTTAGTATTTAAATTTAAGTATTTTCAAGTAAGTCTTTATAAGTATTCCACTTTTTTTCAAAAGTATCTAACTTCTTATTTTTTACTGCTATGCTTTTAAGTGTAAGGTAATATTTTTTAAGTCTGTGCTTCAAGGCTATTAAAGAGAGTGGCTTGTTCAGTCGTTTTGTTAAATAAATATAATATTTTGTTACTAAGATGATATGTTGATTTGCTTCTTCTGTGTTTTTTCCTATATTAAAAATAAATAATTCTTCTACATTGTTTGTATATGTGTTAGTTGCTGATAACCACTGATTCAGTTGTTGGATTAACGAAAAGGTTTCAGGGCAGGACCATAACATATGTGGTATTGTTTCTTCCTGGTAGCAAAAGTTACAGTTTGGAGAGTCCACTGCTTTGATATTATATAAGTATTTTTGGAAGTAATCTATGTATAATACTAACTTGAAAACATTGTAGTTTAGTGCTACAAATCTGTTTAAAAGGAGCACTATAAATATCTTTCCAAGTTTCTTCCTCAATATCATAGATTTCATGCCATTTTTCCTTTGAAGTCAGGGTGTAGTTGTTTTGATTTATAATGTTATATAGATCTTTACTGCCTTTAGCTGATCTAAGAAAAACAGAGATGTTTGTTGGTAGCATTGGGTTACTTAATTTGTTCCTTATAGTATCAAGTTTTAATTTTTTAGCAAACACTTTTATGGTTGCTTTTAAACCATTAAACTGTAAAAAATCAGTCTTTATATTATATTTATGCACAAATTCTAACTCAGTATAGAATTCCCCATTTTCTTTGAACATATCATTAATATAGCAAATTCCTTTGTTATACCACTGCTAATAAAAAATTGTCTTTTTTCCTATTAGTATTTCTGGGTTGTGAAAAACTGGACTCGATAGAAAGTATTCAGTTGTGTTCTTTTCTTTAAGTTGTATAACAGAGGAATAGGATTTTACAACATCTGACCAAAAAGGATTATTAATTTGTAATATCAAAGACTCAGAGTATGATTTTCCAAAGTTTATCAAGTCTTTTATGTTTAAATTTGATTTTATGATATACTGCCACTTACTATTACTAATTATTAACCGTCTAATCCAAGTAGCTTTCAATCTTTTAATAAATGCATCAATATTTATCATTTTTAATCCCCCCCTCTGAGTAATCTTTTACAAGCACATTTTGTTTTATTTTTGGAGGTCATCCATAAGAAATCCAGTAGCATGGTCTTCAGTTGTTTTATGATACTGCTGGTTGGGTTTGGTAAAGAAATAAATAGACGAGTTAGTAGTGATATCAAGATAGATTTAATAACTGTTATTTTCCCAAGTGGGGTAAGATATAAACGATGAGAGTTAGCTGTTTACAGTTTCGTTGGTGTATTCATTGCTCTCAATTATCATTCCTCTTAGAATGTATATATTTATTGTTTCTCAGGAACTGTCCACAATGCAGAATTATCCGTCGTCAACTTTCATTTCTGTGCATCATTATACAACCATGTACCGTATTACCGCACTGTGCGCTAAGGTTTTTCAAAATACTGGGAAAACGTATACCTACTTATATCAAGGGTAGACTTTAAAAAGAAAAGATCAGCAAAGTTTTATCAAATGATTTTTCTGATTTCCTTTATAAAAGCATATGTTGTGGGTACTCATTTGAATTGCAATTTAAATGGGTACCAACAACGTGTGCCTTTATGTAGACGTAGACAACAAGTACACTGGCTGTATCTGAACTATCATGGACTTGCTTGACGGGTATGTGCAGTTATTATGTCGAACACTGTATACCGTTTTCTCGCAGAATTTATCATTTTGTATTAATATTTTATCTTTGCAGCTCTGTATGGATTTCTCTTCACGAAAGATTCAGAAGCAGCCTTCGCAAACTATCGTCTCTGGGAATCCTCAGGATTCATTATTGCCTTCGTCTGCCAGAATTTCCTTTGTACCAGCATGAAGATTTATATCTGCCTCGGTTTCCTCATTGTCGGCATGTTTCTGTATGGTATAGTGGAGATCAGTTATAAAAACAACAGAAAAAGCAGAAATGATGAAACACAAGAGACTAGTTTAAAATTATGAAATAAAATCATACCTATAAATATGCAGACAAACTCGTCCATCTTTGAGTATGTGTAAATATTGCATCGAAAATGTGGAAGGACTGACAAATGCATAGCTGAAATGGCACTCCATCACGAAAACATACCTATATAATTTTGATCCCCTTAAACCCCACATTCAAAAAGTAAAACTGGGGTTTACAGAGGCAAACATTAGTTTTCTTATTTCTCAGTGCTCAAAAACATATATTGTCGGTACTCGTTAGAACAGCCTCGGCGAGGTGGTTCTAACGAGTACTCACAACCCTATGTTTTGAGCAGAAATAAAAAAAATCAGAATTTTTATCTTAAAACTTTCAGTTTTTGGTGATAAAAATTTCAATATATTTGAATATGCGTGTTTTCGTAATGTTCTTTAGGTCAGGGAGAGATCATTGATACGTGTCTTGAGCCGAATCTAGTATGTTGAATATGGTCCGCATCAAGCAAAAAAGGGCCCTTAAACGTGTACAAAATGAGTAGAGTCAGATGCTTTAGATCATCCTGCGCATGCACAAAGTATTAACCGGCCTTTGCTTTTCATTCACATATTATATAGTATCCAATGATTCTGTTAGTGGACAGTGAAGGCCCTGTTGGGACTGCGCGGATGCCTTCGATGTCCGCATATGCCTGGAGACACGTTTTCGTATGGTGCGACCCATTTATTTTGTATTTATTTCTGAGGGACTAAGCGAATTATTAAATGCAATAATGGAAACATAAAACTGATTATCTTATAAGACTTGTTTGAGGCTTTCCATTATAATAGCAAAAAGCATTTAGTGTGCCCCTATTCCAGTATTGTAGATCTGTTTTGTTACCAAAGAAACTTAATGGTGTCCCTTTATCACAAATGAAGCATTCAATTCAGCATCCAAATATCTGGTTGACTTATTAAATATTGATAATGAAAATTTTGAATAAATGGTTGATACAACCAATCCAAAAGGACTACAAGTTAATAAATAGTTGAATAAATAAAACAAAAATACCTTTGATACCGAAGCACTGTTTCTAGATTTAAATTTATCAGTATCTAATAATGTTATCTCTACTAAAATCTATGTCAAACGGGATGACTTTTTTTTTTGTTATTGTAATTTTTCCATTTATGAATGACCATGTCCGTCGTGCTACATGCTTTAATTTACATATTTCTCAATTAAATTGCTTTGCTAGAGCATTCGGTAACGTCAATTAAGAATGGAAATAAAACTTTAATTGATAAACTTTTAAAGCAAGGATACCGATAACATAATCTATGTAAAACATTTTCTATGTTTTATTGCCGTCCTTCTCAATTAATGTCTGAATATACCGTTGGTTTGCAAACACTGCTGCAAGAAAGTCTGTCCAAACCTGACTTTTATGGCGGACTTAGTCTATAAATTGGGAAAGATTGCTGGCTCTCTGATGTTGTGTCTCGTATGGCTTTGGCACGACGAGACACCGGCACACGTTTCAACTACCAAACAACGCCATCGGCGTTGGCTTAACCAAAGGGTAGCTACAAAACCATGTCATCAGGTTTAACTTAATCTATTAATGCCTTCTGGATTATTCCATCTTTGAAGCCGGGCGGATACATATAGTTAATATTCGTCCATAGGGGCTCGACACACTCCTGTCTCGATTTTACTACCAGGAGATAATACTGGTAAATTTCCACTTCTGTGCTTTTAATAGGATCTGAAATAGTGGCCTTTAAAGGCAGGTGATTGCTTAATGTAGGTAGCCTTTAGGATAGGTTTGACAGCATGTACATTTTATACAATCGTAAAACAAACTGATATAGGATACAATAAACGAACAACAGTTATAAATGAATAAGCAGACATTCTACGCATTGCTACGTTCTTGACTAATATCTCATATAGCGTTTGTTAAAGTTAAAACAAGTGAGGGAAAAATAAAGGAACTGATAAGAGGCCATTTGAAGATATTCTCAGTGAACCATTATGTGCGGTTGACATTGGCATAAATACGTTAGTAAGATATTTTGGAGTCATATTATCCAGTGCTTTATAAGTAAAGATTGCTTAGTTGTAATTTTAATCGTTTTGGATAAGATAGCCATCCCATCACAAAAAATACCTATATAATGTTGACCCCCTTAAACCCCATTTTTATATGGTAAAACTGGGGTTTACAGGGGTATACATTATTTTTCTTATTTCTGCTCAAAAACATAGATGGTGGGTATTCGTTAGTACCGCCTCGACGAGGTGGAAACTGCCGCACAATCAAGGGCAAGAACACCAAAATGCTCACAGCTGGAATGAAGGCAATAGATTCTAAAAGGGATGAATCGTGAGAGCCATAAACACAGTCTCAAAACTGAAAATAACTTTTTAGCCGGACTAGCAGGTCGAATCACCAATAGCTATGCAGGCTTTCAAGCGGGCCCTACTTTTTCTACTTTTCCCTACTTTTTGGTGCCCCTACTTTTCCCTACTTTTTTTTCGGAAAATGCCCTACTATCCCTACTTTTAAGTCCAAAAATGTTTGAAGTGACCAAAAATTGTAATGCTTTTCCTTGCTCGCTTCGCTCGCTTGAAATTTGTAAAAATCAGATCAACTTAATCTGATCAGACATGATGCAAAGTTTATAAAATATTTTTACTTCAGTTGTAACTCTTTTTTTGAACATTTTTGGTATTTGCTTTCCATAGTAATGTAGTGTGTTTGTTCAGAGAAAACTTTGTTTGCTTATATCTTTTTCCAAGTCAGAAAACACTAAGAACGTCCCTTCTGTCCCTACTTTTTATTATTGAAATTCCTACTTTTGCCCTACTCTTTCAAAATTTTGAGCCCTAGTTTATCCCTACTTTTTTGATGGAGGGTACTTGAAAGCCTGGCTATGCTATGTTCACTAGGGGTAACCGTGGTCCTGAGGAGCTTCACTTTAGATTAGTAACATGTAATGATATTTGGCTTTACTACTATGATCCAGAAAGTCGACAAGTCAATGGAAAAGAAGCACATGAGGTCAACACGGGCCCAAGAAGTTCAAAGGGTCTAGTTCTTGCAAGAAGATAGGCCCACTGTGTTTTTAGACAGCAAAAGTATAATCCATATAGATCATTTACCACATAGCACAGGAGCGGATACAAGAGGATTCCAGAGGGGGTGGGGGTCGATTAAATCATATTACCGTACTTACTCTACGTATTCGGACAGACAGGCCTGAGCAACCGGCATCTGATCAGGATCTACACTGTTTGCTACTCACCCAACAGTTTTACATACATTCACAGGTAGTACATTGGACTTGTTTAAGAGAAGTATAAGAAAAAGTGTCCCAAATTTATCAAATCTAATCAACATTTCCCATGAAAATGAAATTTTGAGTCAACCCCCACCCACGACCCCCCTCTGAATCCGCCCCTGTAGCACAACAGTAAATAATGAATATTATGCCAGATTGTTGAAAAGGATAGGTCAATCAGTTTAAAATAAACGTCGTGGCAAACTTAGGCGACGTGTTCTTGTGCAACAGGACAATACGAGTCAATTCACACGAACCAATATGCAACGGATGCTGTTAAGGAATGTGGGTTCGAAGCGTTGTCACACATGCCTCAATTTTCTGCCAAAAGTCATAGTGACTCTATTTCCAAAAATGAAAACGCGCGATGATAATAAACATATGGATGCTGTTCAGATTAGGAGTGAAGATCAAATTGCAGACTTTTATGGAAGTTAGTAAAACTAGTTTAACCCCACCCCTTGCTCCCCCTCTTCCGCACACACACAGAGACATTCCCAGTGGATTATACTGATGTCCGTAGATATTTTGGTTCTGACCATTTTCGTTGTAATTCTAGCATTGTGGTCACCAGGTATATAGCTGTCTACTTTGTTTGCTCTTTTCCTATTATGATGCTAGCGTTGTGGCCATCTTCTTCAACTGCTTTGCTTTCTGTTTTCTTGTTTCCTTACTCTTTGTATTGTTGTACTATTTGGAGCTGCATCAGGAGATAAGGGTGAGGTTTCGTGCGAATAAAACTGGTTTAATCCCCATCGCCCCCCCCCCCCCAACACACACACACTACTTTTCCTACTGGCCGTTTCAAAGCGGTCCCTCTATTGCCGTTTTCCTTTTCTGTACGTCGGTTTGTGACGTTCGTTTGGTCATTATGTTTTCCTCATCTCTCCTTGTTCGGGTACCTCGGGATGTCTGTGCTTCGTGATTGTAGCTCTCCCCTACCCCCACCCTCCCCGGGGTATTTTCATTTATATTTTAATATAGAGGTGGAAAAATATATTGACTTCTAGGTAGACTATGTAGAAAAAAATTGCTTTAACCCTTTCACCCATGTCTTTCTATTAGTCCCTTCCATTTTTGACTTTGGACATGTCTGCTGATGCAAATAGGGTTTCAGTCTAAACTGAAGCAAAGAATAAAAGCAGTGTAGATCCTGCTGGGAATTACGAGCCGTCTTATCAAGATCTAAACTGTTAGCACAGGTATCTCTTTTGCTCAGCCGGGCTGAAAGGTTTAATCCGATAATAATATTCGTGTATGCTAGGCTCAATTTTTTTTTCTCCTACTTGATACGCCATGTGATACTTTCTCGGTCGGTGGCATAGTGTGAAAATATCTTATCTGCTGAATTATTGTACTAGACATATATATTAAACACGCTTATTAGAACTATAATATTTTGATTTTTTTTGTATTTTTCCAAGTAAATAAAAGATGACATTTCACACGAATCGTCTGACTTCACATAAAATGCCAGGTTTCATTTTCTCTGAATAATAATAAAACAAAATAAAAAATAAAAAAAAGCTAAGAATCGTTCAGATTTTAAACTCAAGATAGCCGCTATGGCCGTCATCTTGAAAATCTATTTTGAACTTCTTCTCTTGAGCCGAAAGGCCAGGTTACTTTAAACTTGGTAGGAAGTATCAGGGCAACTTGTAGATCAGAAGTAGCTAAAACCATTCAGACTGGAAATCTAAAATGGCCGCCATGGTCGCCATCTTGAAAATCAATTTTGAATTTCTTCTCCTGATCTGTAAGACCAGTTGACTCGAAATTTGCTAGGAAATATTGGAATGAGGGTCAAAATGCATCTTTTTTGATCTACAAAAAAAGCCATCACGAAAACATACCTATATAATTTTGACCCCCTTAAACCCCACTTTTATATAGTAAAACCGGGGTTTACAGGGGTATACATTAATTTTCTTATTTCAGCTCAAAACAATAGATTGTGGGTACTCGTTAGAACCGCCTCGCCGAGGCGGTTCTAACGAGTACCCACAATCTATGTTTTGAGCAGAAATATAAAACATATCAGAGTTTTTTACCTGTTTTTATACTTGAAAATTTTCGGTTTTTGGAGTTGAAATTTTCTATATATTTGAATAGGCGTGTTTTCGTAATGGCTAAAATCGTTCCTATCGGAAATCCAATAGGCCACCATCTTGAAAAGCTGTGTTAAACTTCTTCTTCTGAACCCAAATGCCAACTGAGTAGAAACTTGGTAGGTAGTATCGGAGCAACTCGTCAATCATAAATAGCTAAAATTGTCCGATCAGAAATCCAAGATGGCCGTTCCTTCTGCCATCTTGAACATCTATTTTGAGCTACTCCCGAACCCAAAGGCCAATTGACTCGAAACTTGGTAGGAAATATCAGGGCGACTCTTCAAGACAAAATAACAAAAATCGTTCCGATCCAAAATCCAAAATAGCTGCCATGGCCACCATCTTGATATTTAGTTTGAACAGCTTTTCCTGAACTAAAAGGTTAATTCATTCTAACTTGGTAGGAAGTATCGTGGCGACTTGTATATCAACAATACCTAAAATTGTTCTATTCCAAAATTCAGGATGGCCACCTCTCTACGATTTGTTTTGATCTTTTCTGAATGGAAGTGCCAATGACTCAAAACATACAAAACAGTGTCAAGGGGATTTGTAGATAGCTAAAGGCGTTCCGATCGAAAATCCAAGATGGCCGCAATGGTCTCCATCTTGAAAATCTGTTTTTAACTTCTTCTCCTGAACCGACATGCCAACTGACTCGAAACTTGCTAAGTACTATCAGGGCGACTCATAAATAAATCATCGATAAAATCGTTCTTATCTGAATTCCAAGATGGCCACTATGGCCACCTTCTTTAAAAGCTGAATCAAAATGCCAGTTGATTCGAAACTTGGTAGGAAATATTAGGGTGACCTGCAGATCAAAAATAGTTGAAATCCTTCCTGTCAGAAGCCCAAGATGGCTGCCACGGCTACCATCTCAAAACATTTATTTTTAACTTCTTCTTCTGAGCCGAAACTCCAATTGACTGGAAACTTCGGCCGCCATCTTGAAAATCTATTTTGAACTTCTTCCCTTGAAACGAAAGTCCATTGATTTGAAACTTCGTAGGAAGAATTGAGGTGACTTGTAAATCAAAATTAGCTCAAACTGTTCAGATTTGAAATCCACGATTGCCGCCATCTTCAAAGTCTATTTTGACTTTCTTCTTCTGAACCCAAATGCTAGTTAAAACTCATTAGGGAGTATCAGGGCGACTTGTATATAAAAATAGCCATAACTGTTCTGATGGGGCTACAAGACAGCATTTAGGCAAGTTGGACCAGTTGAGCGATTTTTGGCCGTAAGGGCCACTATATTTATTTATTGCAGTAAAGTAATGACAAATACTGACTTTACACATGCGCCGCAATATCATGGTTGGCAATGACACGGACAGAGCTTAGAAATGATTGCTACGGTCCTTTTGTCAGTGTAAGTTCTCAAAATTAGTTAAAACTGATAGTACAGGTGTACATAGTATTGATGCTACTGAAGAATCATGCCTTTTCATGGTGGTAGCTCTATATATATGACCACTGAGCTATGTTGTTTTATGACCGACCGTTTGTGAGCAGTCAGAAAACACACATATACAAACATATATCTAACAAAACAACATAACAAGCGAAATTGACATCCAAGTAACTGAAATTATAAACTACTGTTTAAACTAATCAAGTAATACATACATGTGTGCATGAATACTAATGTATTTCATATCTAGTTTTTATGTAAATTTATAATGCATCTTAATGTATAAACTGTAAACAACTCTAACGGTCACCAAAGTTATATATGGGCCACCTTATGACAAAACCAAAAAAAAATGGCATGTGCGCCCGGCGAAGACTCAGATCAGCCTTGGCATCTGCCCAGTCTGTTCAGCCTTCCCTTTGCACTTAGTTGCAATCTAAGATCCCAAGCTTTCTTCATGCAGAGAGCGAATTATGATCAGACTGGGCTGTTAGTGGATTGGAAACACATGAGATCACCACGGAACAAAACGTTCAAAGCGTCAATATTTTGACAGAAGTTTTTGACCATTGTGTTTTAGCACAGGTATAATCCATATTGACTGTTTGTCACATAGCTCAACAATAAATGATAAATATTAGTTCCGTTTGTTGAAAGGCTGCGCGAAGTGTTTTATAAGCATGTAAATGCCTTTTCGTTACGAAAACATGCCTATTCAAATATATTGAAAATTTTACAACCAAAAAAGGGAAAAAAAATCAGATAAAAAAATCTGATATTTTTCACATTTCTGCTCTAAACATAGATTGTGGGTACTCGTTAGAACCGCCTCGGCGAGGCGGTTCTAACGAGTACCCACAATCTATGTTTTTGAGCAGAAATAAAAAAAATAATGTATACCCCTGTAAACCCCAGTTTTACTACATAAAAGTGGGGTTTAAAGGGGTCAAAATTATATAGGCATGTTTTCGTGATGTGTAATATTAGCTAATCCGTATCATAAGAATGTGTGTGTGTATGTGTGTATGTGCGGTTCATCACAGGGTGTCCGTTTGTATACCTTGCTGATGTAGTAATGTATTAAAGTAGTAGAATACGAACAGCCTGGTCTTCATTATTATTAAGACTCGGTTCACTACAACGTCGATGAGGATATCAGAAATGGATTAAATTCCGTGTATTATATTCTGGTAGAGGATTAAAGTCCGTGGATGAAATTCCGGCAGAGGATTAAAAATAGATAAAATTCCGTGAATCAAATTCTTTAATGTATTTACTTTGGATTGAATTACATACTTTCAATGACATGAAAATACTTCACTTAGATTAAATTCTGCTAATATTTGGATATATTGGATTAAATTCTGTTGTTATGTGATTAAATTCCGTCGTTCAATATTCGTTCTGTTATGATGAAATTCTACTAAAAGAGGATTAAATTCTGAAAATATTGAAAATAAAGGAAGTGGAAAATGACCATAGCTATATTAAATGATCCGTGTCATTACGAAAACACGCCTATTCAAATATATAGAAAATTTCACCTCAAAAAAACTGAAAATTTTCGGATAAAAAACTCTGATATTTTTTACATTTCTGCTCAAAACATAGATTGTGGGTACTCGTTAGAACCGCCTCACCGAGGCGGTTCTAACGAGTACCCACAATCTATGTTTTTGAGCAAAAATAAGAAAAATATTGTTTACCCCTTTAAACCCCAATTTTACTATATAAAAGTGGGGTTTGAGGGGGTCAAAATTATATAGGCGTGTTTTCGTGATATACTCAACCATTTGACATAACAGGAGACCAGACAAGTCTATGTAAAAAATGGGAATCTTGGCTAAAAAGTTTCAACTATTTTTTACAGACTTCGGAGTAACAAAGTACAAAAGAGAGCATTACTGTTACATTTACTCGGAATAAATGTACATTAAATATTCGAAACATTACCGGACACGGGTGCCGATAACGATTATAATCGAGCGATCACATGTTTGAACACATGCTTTAAACCAAAATCTAATGTACCTTTTGAAAGACACGTTTTATGCAATCAACACATAACTTTAGAAGAAACTCTTGATCAGACTGCCAATAGACTGAAAACTTAGCTTTAACTTGTGATTTCGAGGACAAAAACGATGACATGGTAAAAGCACATTATTGACAAATTCGGCTAATTGATTTAAGAAGAGGATCTTTGAGAGAAAAAAAAAGTTTACGCCTAAGGATCAAGAAAGCCGCTAAATATCATGGGAACATTTAAGGCAAATGTTTCAATTAACAATGAGGAAAAAAGTTGAATTCTTAGTTGTAAACTCAGTGCAAATCACTTTTAGGCTATGAAACCGCTACAGAACTGAAAATTGTACACATCGGACCAGCGCACAGAGTGTCAAAGCTGTGAAAATTGAAAATGAGTTTCAGAAAATGTACCATGAACTGTTAAATGGCATTGGAATATTAAAAGAATATCAGTTAAAACTACAAATTGACAGAAAGGTAAAACCGGTTGCACAACCAATTCGTAGATTACCATTTCGGATCAGAGAAAAAAGTGAACAAAAAAACTAAAATAATAAATGTAAAAAAGATGGCCTTTGGAAACAAAGAACACACTACAGATTAGAAAATGGGAGTCTCGGTTTTATTGAGACTCTCCATAAGCAGTAAGGAAGGTTGCAACACTGCTTACGCCCTCTAGCCTATACATGAGCAGAACTCCATTCTCAAATATACTTTAATGGGTGTAATGATCCCAAAGGAAATGAAATATAATCTGCACTATGCTGATGTACGGGAAGACATTCTCACGCCGCCCTACGGCACTAACACCAGCTGCAGTGTAGTTAAATAAATGTCAAAAAGATTGTATTTTAAAACAAAGAATGGATAAGAAAATAGACTCTCGGTTTTACTGAGACTCCTTATAAGCAGTAATGAAGTTTGCAACACTGCTTACGCCCTCTAGCGTATACATTACGAAAATACGCCTATTCAAATATACTGAAAATTATACAACCAAAAACGGGAAAATTTCCAGATAAAAAATTCTGATATTTTTCATATTTCTGCTCAAAACATAGATTGTGGTACTCGTTAGAACCTCCTCGTCGAGGCGGTTCTAACAAGTACCCACAATCTATGTTTTGAGCAGAAATAAGAAAAAATAATGTATACCCCTGTAAACCCCAGTTTTACTATATAAAAGTGGGGTTTAAGGGGGTCAAAATTATATAGGCGTGTTTTCGTGATGCATGAGCAGAATTTCATTTTCAAGTACAATGGCTCCAATGATCCCAAAGGAAGTGAAAAATAATCTGCGCTATGGTAATGTCAGGGAAGAGCTTGAGGCCAAGGATATTTTCGAAAATGTTTCAGATTATACTCCTTGGGTTTCACCTTTAGTACTACTTCCAAAAAACAAATAATGATATACGTACTTGAATTTACATAGGAGAGCAAATGAAGCGGTGAAAAAGGTAAAACATTTATACCAATAGTAGACGAATTTTTTCAGAATTTTAATGAAGCGACTTTATTCGCAAAGCTAGATTCAAAAGATGGTTACCATCAAATAGAACTTTCAGAAATTTCGACAGACATTACAGCATTTGTCACCAACAAAGGGATATATCGCCATAAGAGGCTTAATTTTGGAATAAGTCCAGCCAGGAAAATGTATCAACATATTAAAGAGCAGTAATTCAGGGCTGCGAAGGAAGCAGAACTATCTCACATGTTATTGTCTACAAAAAGACGAAAGAAGAACGCGACGCTCGTGTATGCCAAGTGCTTGAACGATTGAAGGACAGAAGTCTCACCTTGAACAAAGACAAATTGAAATTTTGTATGGAAAGATAAGTTTTATGGGGAATGTTCTCTCCCGGAAAGGCATTGCTCCAGATGAAGTGAGTGGAAGAAATCTTGCGCGCAAAAGAGCCGGAAAATATATCAGAAGTTCGAAGTTTTCTCGGACTGGTAAATTTCAACAAAAGTTTCATACCAGATCTAGCAACCATTGCGGGACCCCACCCTGACGGCGATTGAATTAGAAAACTGTCAAGTTTGTTTGGGGTTCAGAACAGAGAAGGTCATTTCAAACGTTGAAAGATAAACTTACAAAAGCAGAATCTCTTGGTTATTTTGATAAGAATGCAAAAAAACATGGTAACTGCTGATGCGAGTGCAGTTGGGCTTGGCTGTGTGTTAGTCCAACAACAAAAAGGAGAGTAACAGATAATTTCTTACGCTAGTCGTACGTTAACAGACGTTGGAAAAAGGTCTTCTCAGACTGAGAAAGAAAGTCTAGCATTGGTCTAGGCGTGCGAGAGATTCAGTTTTTACCGGATAGGTATTGAGTTAGAGCTTATAACGGATCAGAAACCACTAGAAGTAATATATGGAAGAACATCTAAACCCCCAGCAAGGATTGAAAGATGGGTGATGCGCTTGCAACCATATAGGTTTGTTGTGAAATATAGAGCTGGAAAAAACAAATATAACAGACTGACTTTCGAAATTTGACACAAGCTAAAACTGAGAAATATCGTGTTTCACACGTTGCGGGGTACTATATTATGTTAATAATAGTAAATGCAGTGTCTGGCGCACTTACAGCACGTGACATTGAAGAAGCGTCATTGAATGACACGGAAATACAAAACTTACGCTATGCGATCTTGGACAATTATTGGAATTACGTGCCAGAATATAAACATGTTAGAAGTGCACTGTCAGTGTAAGGAGAACTATTTTTAAGAGGCACAAGAATAGAACTACCACTATCATTGAGGAAAACTGTACTAGATATTGGACATGAAGGTCATCAAGGCATAGTGAAAACAAAAGCAAACCTATGCGAATCTGTGCGGTGGCCTGGAATAGAAGAGACACAGAAAGAATCTTTCGTAAATATCATGCTTGTCAACTTGTAATCAAACCGTCAACGCCTGAGCCTATATCGAGAATAAAACTTCCTGAAAGACCATGGCAGGACCTCGCAGTTGACCTGATGGGACCGTTCCCCCTGGGAGATTATGTCTTTGTTGTAGTTGATTATTATAGTAGGTGGTATGAAATTACCATTATGAAATTACCTCACCAAACATCTTCAGCTGTTTGAATGAAATATTCACAACTTTCGGATTACCATTATCTATAACGTCAGATCAAGATGCACAGTTTGTTTCACACGAATGTAAGGATTATTTGAAGGACAATGGTAAAGAACAACATTTAAGTACACCATACTATCCGCAAAGAATTGGAGAAGTTGAACATTAAAACCGCAGCTTCTTGAAAGCTATTAAGACAGCGCAAATTTAAAAAGTGGACTGGAAAAAGGTAATAGACACTTACTTATTGGTTTACGGAATAACTCCTCATGCAGTTACAAATGTGTCCAGCATAGCTTATGTTTTCTAGGAAACTAAGAACAAAGCTATTCTACTTGCTTGACACTGAAACTGACAAAATTGGTGTTGAAGATAGGGACAGCTTAGAAAACGAAAAAGGCAAATAATAATGATACGAGGCGATGTTCCATCGGACATTGTTCGTGGTGAAAGGATACTTCTGGAATTAAGGCGTAAAGATAAACTGTCTACATGATTTGAGACAGAACCTAATACAGTTACAAATAAGTATGGGAACCAAGTTACTTTAAAATCTTGGGACGATAGAAATGGACATATTAAACGTAATATCACACATGTAAAAGGTACCTGGTAGTTGACACAAATGGGCGCAAAAACGCCGATCAGAGTCATGCAGACACTTCGGTGGATAATACAGTAGCAGAACCAATTGTCAGGCCGAAACGGGAGACAAGACCACCGAAATATCTTAAGATTATGTTACTTGAAGGACTACTAAACAATAGTTAGATGAGACAATAGTGCATTGAGACACTATTGAAAAGTAAATTATGTACAGTGCATGTTCAGTTTCATGTAATCGTTATATTCTTTGCTTTCTGTGCGAATGTTTATACAGTATGATTGATATATCATAGTATTCCTGAATACTCAAAACTACTGAAATTGTGTCGAAGTGCTATTAAGAGTCGGAAAATTACGTTTAGTGAATAAGTACTTTACTGAAAGAAACAATTAGTTTGTATGGCATAAATGAAGAGAAAACTTTATTTCGGAATATGGTATTCATGTTTATTTGGGAATAATTGGGATGATAACAAGACAGCTGTTTTAACTCAGTCTGATAAAATGATTCTGATTTAATTGTTATGTGCAATAATGAGCCTTTCGACCCTTAGAAAGTTATGCTGACTGAATTTCTTGAGATAAAATTAATGGTTTATTTGGTTTCTAACAAGGGGAGGATTAGAGTGTTTTATAAGTATGTATATTAGCTAATCTGTATCACCAATATATGTCTGTGTGGTTTATCACAGGGAGTCTGTTTCTATACCTTGCTAGTGTAGTCTTGATTAAAGTAGAATAGGATCAGCCTGGTCTTCATTATTATTAACACTCGGTACACAACAGTGCGTCAATCTGTCAAAGATTTAAAACGTCGTGGCAAACTCAGGCATAGTGTTCTTGTGCAACAGGACAATGCTCCAGTTCACATCAGCCAAATTACAGTGGATGCTGTATGGAGTGTCGTCACACCTGCTTTTTCCACATGACCTTGCCCCTAGTGACTATAATCTGTTCCCAAAACTGAAAAAGTACATCTACGTGGAAAAGGTGCGGTGATGATAAACAAGCTTTGAATGAGTGTCAAACTATAAACTTCTGTAGAAGTGATATAAGTGGCTTAGTTAACGATAAAAAGAATAAAAATGAAAGAAATGTATTAACTAACAAGAGGACTTTGTACGAAAAAAAAAAGCTTAACAAAAATACATTTCATTCATTGTCAGGTATGTTAGGCACAAATGTTTTGATATCCTCTCGTATGTAAACTAAGGTTGGCTAATCGAAGCTGAAAATATAATCGACTATCAGTCCTGCCATTGTGATCGATAATCGATTAGTAATCACTGAAGATTTGGTCATAATTTTACCTGTCTGTGCATGACGTACCATATGTTATACTTTATTGCATATATTCGGTCAGACAGGCCTGAGCAAACAGTGTAGACCCTGATAAGACGCCGCAAATGCGGCGTCTCATCAGGGTCTACACTGTTTGTCACCCATCCAGTTATTTTTAGACACAACAATGGGTAGTAAATTGTACTTGTTCAAATTTTAAATTATGTATGGTAAGGAGTTGAGGTGTCTGAATACTAAGGGTAAATACGGTAAAGTAACAAACACAGAAATCAAATGATCGATTATTAGCAAATCAGTAATGATAATCACTTTTGTGGAATTTATCGATCAATTAATCGATTTTCCGATTAATCGTGCCAGCCTTAATGTAAACCCTACAAGCCCTATTTTCACTACATAGTAAAAGGACAAATGGGGATACACATTACATAGACATGTTAGCCTAATGTTCTGAAAATGCGGATTCATGTGCACGGGTCATTTCGGTTGATCGAAATCGTGATTTATAAGGGACAGGCCATTCGATCCTCTGCGTGTGTGTGTGTGGGAGTGAGGTGTTGGGGGGAGGCCTGTTTTTTTTTAAGCAAAATTACAGTTCATGTTATGCTAGAAAAAATCTGACTACAGCTTTGTTGAAAAAAAAAAGTCCTTGATAATTAATAAAAAACCTGTGCTTGCTAAACTTTGTTTCATGTCTTTACAGTGTCAAAATGCTTTGGCTTCTGGAGGAGAAAAATGTGTTTCTGGCCATGTAAAAAGCTATTGTTTTTTTATTAGTGAGTGGAAAAAGAACTCTCGCCGAAGAAAAAAAAAGCGCCCTCCACCCAACCCCTCCCCCTCCCCCCCATCCCCAGTCCCCAGAAAATCAAATGGTCGGCCCCTAAGTGAAAGTGTTTAGATGCTGTTGTCATCTTGCTTTCTTTTTCAGTAGTGATAGTGATTTAAACGTCACTCCTCTTTTCGACGCTGAACAAATGGACGGGAAAAGCAGATCTCAGCCAACAGACCTTGATGTACATCCGGTCAATGACCTTACGTCGTCAGCAACTTCTACAGATCCAATAGTTGCAAAGCAAGAAACTCCGAAAATGTCAAGAGCACGAATAATAAAAAACTTAGTGATTGTTAGTTTAGCTTTCCTATGTCTTTTCACAGCTTTTCAGTGTCTCTCAAACTTACAAAGTAGTTTAAACAAGGAAGAAGGGCTCGGAACGGGCGGCCTAGCAACCATTTACGGGGCTCTGGTAGTATCAAGCTTATTTTTGCCGCCTTTCATAATAAGGCGTATAGGTTGTAAATGGGCCATCGCATTTTCAATGTTGTGTTACATACTTTACATGGCGGCTAATTTTTATGCCGTGTGGGCCACCATTATTCCTACTGCTGTTATTCTTGGACTTGGTGCTGGTCCTCTGTGGTCCGCTAAGTGTACTTATTTGACACAAACAAGTCTATGGTACTCCAGACAGACTGGGAAATCAGAAGACAATGTATTGAACACCTTCTTTGGAATTTTCTTCATGTTATTTCAAACAAGTTAGTTACTGCTTTTCTCTTGTATTCTTGAGTGTCTGTACTATAGAGGCGCGTCTATTAAAAGAGCCCTTTTAAAACACACCACAAAAACCTGGATCTAAACATTTAAGAAAGTCATAATATTTGAATTATATTTAATAACAAAAAATACTAATGCGTTTTATAATAATTCTATTAGCATCATGTATACTAATTCATCGGCTTTAAGATAATATGCAACATAATGGAATTGCACCCGACAAATATAGAGTAATCGAATGTGTTATTCAAAGATGGCCACTGGCATTTAATTAAGTCTATCCTTAATTTATGTTTATTTAAAAAGTATGATTTATGTGACCAAATGGTGTAGTTAATAATTGACATGTAACTATGCACATTAATGTTTTATCAAAGAAATCCACAGTCCACAGTACCAAAGATAAACGATGTCTTTAAGTTGAAATAATGAAATTTGGTAATTTGTCGCAAAGTGTCTATTATTTCTCTTATCTTTGACCACGTGTGTTTCAACTCCATGGTCGGATAATACGAGGGATGTTCGAAATGAATTGCTTATTGTCCTCTAGCTCGATATCCACGTGGGGCACGATAAAAACCAATACATACCTGTATAGGGTTATTCAATATCTACACAATGGTGTATAAATGTACATGTTAGACTAAGTGTAAGACATAAAATTTGCCATTTGAATACACGCAGTCATTGACCACTGCAGTAAAAATGGTTGGTAGAAGCGTCGACAAAAAAGATGAAATACGGGCTTACATCAAAGCTCGCTCAAAACTTGGTTGTTCTTTGAAGAAGCTGATGACTGAAATTGCTACTGCTTTTGGACCTTCTTTTGTGTCTTATGACACAGTTCGGCGGTGGAAAAAGAAATTTGAGTCTGGTGTAGCGTCCATCAAAAATGCACCGAAATCAGGTAGGCAAAATCTGCATCTCGTAAAGAAATCGTTTCCAAAATAAAGCAAATCATTGAAGGAGATGCCAGATTTACAGTTCGTGATATTGCACGAAAGGTAGGCATATCACTATCAACGGTTCACCTTATTTTGAAGAAGCATTTGAAAGTCAGAAAGATTTCTGCTAGATGGGTGCCACATCTGTTGACTGACGAGCAAAAGAGGCAACGGGTTAAAGTGGCCAAAAAGCTGCTTCAAATGTTTCCAAAATATGACAAAAAGCAGATTGCCAATGTCGTCACAGGTGATGAAACCTGGGTCCATTATTTTGAGCCCGTCAGAAAGGTTAGCAATAAGATCTGGGCCACTAAACGCAGCAAACGCCCAATAATTGCCAAACGTTCTTTGAGTACAAGGAAGGTTTTGTATGCAATCTTCTTCTCTGGTGAAGGAGTCGCAATAAAAGTGCCAGTGAAAAAGGGCAAATGCATCACCGGAAAGTACTACAAAGACGTAGTACTGAAGAAACTGAAAAAGTATTATCAGAAACGACGCCCTGCCACTGGTTTTAAACATGTCCGTCTTCTACATGACAATGCCCCAGCTCATACCCCAGCAATAGTTACGGCGTTTTTGAAGAAAGAAAAAGTAACTGTTTTGCCTTACCCTCCCCCCCCCCCCCCCCCCCCCCCCCCCCCCCCCCCCCCCCGTATTCCCCAGACCTTGCTCCATGTGATTTCTTTTTGCTTCCGAAATTGAAAGCATTCCTTGCTGGGCGGAAATACCAGTCCCGACAGGCACTTGGATCTGCCATTCATCAGTACCTTATTACTGTGCCCAAATCAGCGTACCGTGACGCCTTCAAGAAGTGGATACATCGGCAGAAACTTTGCATTTCTAGCCACGGGGAGTACTTCGAGGGCATGAAATGAGTACTTTTGGGCTAACTTGAAATTTGATGTCTCCAGATAGAAATAAGCAATTCATTTCGAACATCCCTCGTAGAATTGTCTTTGTTATTGTTTCTCAGGACAAACATTCTCCTATCTTTGACTACGTGTGTCTCCACCCCGTGGTCGGATAATAGAATTGTCTCTGTTATTGCATAACGAAAACATACCTATATAATTTTGACACCCTCAAACCCCACTTTTATATAGTAAAACTGGGGTTTACAGGGGTATAGATTATTTTTCTTATTTCTGCTCAAAACATAGTTTGTGGGTACTTGTTACAACCGCCTCCTCGAGGCGGTTCTAACGAGTCCCCACAATCTATGTTTTGGGCAGAAATATAAAAAATATCAGAATTTTTTATCTAAAAATATTCATTTTTTTGGTGGTGAAATTTTCATTATGTTTGAATAGACGTGTTTTCGTTATGGTTTCTCAGGAAAAACGACAAAGTTTAAGGTTTTCCAGGTCATGTGTAGAAAAAACATCTTCCGTCTCCGATGTCCCGTATCGTAGAAAAATAACGTAAGCTTTTGACCGTCAGAAAACAGACGTATGCGCCTAGCAAAAATTCATATCAGCCTGCGCTTTCGCGTGGTCCGATCAGAATTTTCACTTGGCGCATTTTGGATAACCAAGGATGCCAGATTTCTGCATGCAGTCAGCGAAGAGTTCAATCAGATTGCGCGGATTAGCAAGCTGATCTGAGGCTTCGTTGGGCGCAAATGTCCGAAGGTACATTTTCTGACGTTGCGGTCCATGAGATGTCGGTTTTAATATATAGTATAACCTCAATGGCTCGAACACGGAGGGCTTGTTTACCGTGGATGATTCTAACTCTTTTTTTAGTCCCTACCAAATTCTTCCAGTAGCTCAAGAAAACAAATGTTTAATGATTTTTTTTCTTATTTTATCATGGAATTGTATGTTGTGTGTACTCATTAGAATCGCCTCATCGTGGCGATTCTAATGAGTATACACAGCATACAATTATTGTGTAGAAAATCGAAAAGGTTTCCCTAAATTATCGCTATTTGCTTCCTGAACTGGTGTCATGATTACCCTCAGTGGCTCGAACTACCCCATGTCTCGAACGAATTTCCATGTTCCCGAAGATGTTCGAGCCATTGAGGTTCGACTGTACAGACAACCCTCTTTCTTCCGACACCCGATACAACGACAAAATTTGTTATAATGACAATTTGACCTTCGCTTAATGGTAACTGTTAGTCACAAATTATTCAAGAATATTGTATTTAGTACTTTAATATGTTTTGGAAATTTGTTAGAATCACCTCGATGAGGTGATTCTAACAAATATCAAAAACATATGTTCTATGAGGAAATGAGAACAAAACAAGACCTTTCTTACATATCAATCTGCTCATTAAGTATTCGGTAAACAGCAAATTCAGTAACAATCATTTTAATGGCAACGTCTTTGGGAACAAATGCTGTCGTTGTAATGAGGGCTTACTGTACATGTAGCTGCTTCACTATTGCAGGCCAGATTTTGAAGAAAAGTTGTTTTCCAGGGCCCAGTTGTTCAAAGCTAACGATGTCGTTAGTTAACGATTCGTTAAAATTTACATCGAGTGATACGCAAATATGTTGAAATTTTTTGCTGAAAAAATGTGAGTAGCTTTTGCGCACATTTTTTCAGCAAAATATATCAGAATACTGTGTATTGAATCGGCTAAAACAGTTAATGAAATGACCCTTAACGAGCTCGTTAAGCTAACGACGTTTTGAACAACTGGGCCCTGCCGCTAAATGCGGATGAGAAGAACAGTATCGTCAACATTAACGTTTTGCGCTCTAGATAAAATTTTCAGCAGACGACATATTGATTTTTTTTTCTTATTCCTCCTTGAAAACAGAATGTGATAATACAAGCAGATTATCGCCAATGGAGACAATTTGCATGAAATGTCAAATACTGTTTTCTGGCAAAAATAAGAAAAACTATGATCAAGTTGTCGTCTGCTGAATTAGACCAGAGAGTAGTTAAGGCTAATAAATCTGATACATTATTACAGATCAGATATGGGGGAACCTGATATCTTCGCAGGTGTTCGGTGGTGCAGACAACAAGACGTTAACAGAAGAAAACATTAAATCATGTGGTGTTAAATTTTGTCCAGTATCTGCTCATAATAATACGAATCTTGAGAAGCCAGCAATCGGAAAGGTTGGTGCTAAAAATGATACTTAAAATGAATAACTACCCATCCAAGTGACGTTACCTTGACCTTAAAGCATTTGATGCGCAACGCACGAAAAGGGCCCGTTTGCAATTTTAGGACAACGCAGGCCCTGATCAGACTGCGCATTTGCGCAGGCTGATCAGGACCTTCGTTGTCCGCTAGCAGAATGAATGGAAGCTGCAATATATGTCGACAATCAATGTCTAGATCAGACTGCACGACAGCGTACGGTCACCTGGACCCTCGCAGTTCACATATGGCATAAGGAAAGCCACAATTACGATTCACAACCTTTCCGAGGAATCGAAATAAGACTGGATAAGAGACAAAACAAGACAGCACACTTTCATACGAACAAGTACGAACTTAGCCCTTGTCCTGCTGAATAAATTAAGATGCCACACCCACTTCTACTTTACAGCCAATCAGATTACTTGATCCAGGTTGTTGATACAAATTCACACCTTATTGACAAACAGTGTAGATCCAGATCAGTTGGCTTCTGAAGAAGCCAACTGATCTGGATCTACACTGTTTGTAATGGCAGGGCATATCCGGGTTCAGCAGGACAAGGGTTAAGCAGGTGTGTCATTTTGAAACTTCAGGAGGCTATTCTTGGATAAGTAAATAGGGTATGAGATTTCAGCTTAAATGCAATATAATGCAGATAACTAGGAAGAGAACAAACATAATTAAGGCATCTTACACTTTAGAAAATGTATAGTCCATTAGATACCTTGGAGTGACAGTCACACATGACTAGAGATGGAATACACATTACATAGGCAAACAGAACACTTTGTTTTCTGACTCGAAGTCTTTATCAACGTCCTCAGGATGTGAAAAAAAAGGCAGCATATGAATGACTTTTTCTCCCGGTTTTAGAATATGGTAGTTATGTTTGGGATACCCAGGGTTTGACTCTTTAAGAAAATAAAAAAAAACAGAATAGAGCTGCTATGTTTGTACGCTCGTAACTAGCAATTACTGTTTTGAAACTGGTAGTATAACTGGAATACTGGAAAAATTGAGGGGAGCCAGTAGACTTATACTCTTGTACAAAGGTCAAAAGGGTGCTTTCAGCATTCTAACAGATGACTCCTACTCCCCTCCCAATCCCTTCCCCACCCCCCCGACCCTCACCCCCAACACGCGTCGTAGAAATTATCACTCATTGACTTTTTTTAAAACCTTGCATTTGAATGCATTGTTTTTCAAAACCTTAGGTTAGAATGCACTTATAGGTTCGATTATTTTCTTCGCAGAATGTCCAGAGGATGGTGTGGCTAGGTTTACCTCTTTGATGCTAGCTAGCGACTGAATTCCCTTATCACAGGTCCTGGTGAAAGGAAGTTATTGTCATTTTTACCAATAAATATTCGAATTCTGATTCTGAATTTTTGTGACTTTCTGATATTTTTTTTTTTTAAACAGGTTCCTTCTGAGAAGAGGTCTACTCTAAAAGGAAATAATTTGATCTTTGATCCCAAGGGGAGCAACTTCTTTCCTTTTAGAGTAGACCGTTTTTCAGACTGGAGCAAGAAGAACAATTGTCTTCCTTGACACTGTTTAAGTCTATTTTAAATCATTATTTGTTATAGGTTTACACACTTTGTGGAATATACATTGGATTAGGTGTACTAGGTTTCCTGTTGATATGTTTCTGCCTTGATCCCATCGCTCTCGATAAAGATGAAAATAAGGAAAATCGACAGGTCTCATTACAGCTCACACTGGAAACCATGAAACTTTTGATACGATCCGACTACCAAAAACTGCTGCTCGTGCTAACACTGTATAGCGGATTTGAGCAAGCTTTTTTGACGGGTGATTTTACAAAGGTAAGTCATAATATAAACGTAGCTGGGCACAGCAAAATTAATTTATCCGAACACAGGACAAGCTACAGAAAAGCCAAATGCGAATGTTGAAGAGCTACATAGCATCTTTATCCGCGCAGACTGTCCAAAGTCTTCGAATGCGCTATTAGTTTAGATACAAGTGCGAATTAGTTTAGATACGTACAAGCGAAAGTACCAACATACGTAAATCTAAAGTCACGCTTTGGTAGTCAGGGCAAGCCTGTAAGGTATGGGACTCTCAAACCTCCACTGACTGACAGTTAACTGCAAACTTAATGTGTATTGAACCTATACTTGGATAGATCTGCCCACTTTTGCTTTTGAAATGCATGGAAATGGAATATTTGTATAAAGCATTCTTATGTTTGGTATACATTATAAGTTTTCACAGGAAACGAAAACAATATAACTAGTCCAAATTTAAAAAAATAACTGACCTAAGGTATACACACAAAAATAATTGTATATATTACAGAGAGGTGTACAAACATTAAGTTGCATTCAGTTGCATGAAAAAATCTCAAAATCTGATTCAGTTTTGTTTTTGTTTTTTTTTTTTTTTTTTTTTTTTTGTGTTTTGTCTTAAACATATAACACTCTTTTCTATTAGATAAATTTCGGCTTCACTTATATTTTCCAACTTTTGTTTCTTTGTAAAGCCTCTACCTTGTAATTGGTACCCAATATAATGAAAGGTGCATGAAAATTACGTAGGGACAACGCCCTAGAAGATGGACAGATTTCAATTATGTTACAGTCAGAGGTCATTCCAGATATTGTTTATGCGAACAGCAATGGTTGTTACCTGACTATTCACGTGCGTAGCCAGGCGGAAGGTATGAAGCCCGGGCTTCAACATAAATTTGGCAATTTAACCTTATTTTTACCACAAACTTGTTCAGATGAACAAATGGGCCAGGTCATAGCATTTTCTACAAGATCACTTGTCTGCTAAGCAAAGACTCAGATCAGCCTGCGCAAATGCGCAGGCTGATCAGAGTCATTGCTTTGTGCTAATTAGCCAAACATCCAATCTTTCTTTAGGCGAACGCAGGGCGCACATTCAATCTTGTAGAAAATGCTGTGCCTCGGCTGAAAGTTAAGATTCTATTAGCAGGCTTCATCTTCATAAAGTCCTTGGCGACGCCCCTGTTCTACATATGTGAAGGCGTGTCTCTGCTTGCAAATCGATTTTTGTAGTTTGCTTACAGATCTGCATTTTGTTTGTTACGTTATTTCTCTAAAATATTCCAAAATTTCATAATATGCAGTAACCCCCGCGTTTAATTTCATTAGCCGCGGGGTGGATTTTTCAGCGCATCATGCTTTCGATTATCCCAGATATTTGGACTGAGTAAGTACAACCCAGCAAATAAACTGGGGTCTACACTGTTTGTCTCTCATTCAGCAGTATTTAAGAACATCAGCAAGGAGTTTGTTTGTTTGTGTTAAGGTTTTACGGCCCAGTCAACCCAATGGGGTCATGTCGAGCGCGGTCAGTTTACCTAACCACACGTTTACTGGACAGGCTTAGTCCTCTAAGCGGTTAACCAGTATTGTGCACATTCTTTCGCCAGAAACTGACAACTGCCCTTCTTGAATCAGCGGAAGGGAGAGAATGACCGTAGAAAATATTTCATGATCAATCTCCACGAAGGAATGCCGACCTCGGCGGGGGTTGAACCCGCGACCTCCTGGCCTCCAGTCGAACGGCGCATCCAACTGAGCCACCGAGGCCGGCTCAGCAAGGAGTAAAAGTGGGCTTGTTTAAATTCTAGGTTATGCATGGGGAGGAGTGCAGTCGTCCGAGTACTTAGGCTTACTCAGTTAGTTGACACGTTATACAGTATTTGCCCTAACTATTTGGACATCTCAACTCCTTACCATACTTGTTGTAAAATTTGAACAAGTACAAGTTACTACTGATGTTGTGTATAAAATTGCTGGATGAGTGGCAAACAGTATAGACCCTGATGAGACACCGCAAAACGCGGCGTCTCATCTGGGTCTACACTGTTTGCTCAGACCTGTCTGTCCGAATACATACGGTAATTACGGTACATGGCAGGTGATACCTTAAGTCAGAACGCTTTCGTTTTGTGTGCACCGGACCTCACTATCGCTTTCCAAATCGCATAAAATCAAAGGCGATAACAGAAAATAGATATGGAGATAGTATGGAGGATAAAATGGCAGGAAACTTTATAAAAAAAAACAAACTACAAATTCATCAAAAGCCGTCTAATTTGGATATACGCTGTTTGCGCAGGTATCTGTTATGGTCTGCCGGCTGAAATGTTTAACAGAGTTTCAGAACAGACGCTTTCTGCCTTTATCACTTTCCTGCTGGTATTTTTATTACTTAATGAAGGAATACTCTGAATAAATCAGATAAATGTAAACTTTTATCACACAAACTTGACCCTTAACCCGTTGTAGTCTGGAGACCCCAAAAGGGGTAATTGGCAAACAGTGCAGAGCCAGGTCAGACGCCGCAGAACGCGGCGGCTGATTAGGGCATCCACTGTTTGCAAATAGTTAAGCTATTTTTCTCTAGGAATATCTACATCTCATAGCTGTGGGTATCTAAAATTGAAATTAGACTCTTCCAATATATAGTGTGGGGGAGTCTATTCAGTCTACAATGGGTTAAAGTGCTAATCACAACTGCAGCAGACTACATTTTGATTCTTTTAGAGAAAATAAGGTTTGTCATTTCCTGTACCAAGTCTTATTTTATCTGAACAATAATAATAATAATAATAATAATAATAGTAAGAATGTCGTCTGCTACAATTTTTCTTAGCTTTAATTTAAATCATATTTCCAGTCGTTTGTTGGCTGTGCCTTGGGAATTGAAAACATCGGCTATGTAATGATTTGTTTTGGTATTGTCGACGCTATTTGTTCCATGAGCTTTGGAAGACTGGTACAATACTTGGGTCACATTCCATTCTTTATTCTGGGTAAGGCGTTCCTATATCAATCCCTTATCCATTTCAAATACAAAAAAAAAATAAAAAATAAATAAATAAAAAATAAGATAAAATAAACAAAAATCAAAAGCAGACATAACAGCAAACTCGGTTTCATCGAGTGTGTTCAAGAGAAATAATTAACCCTTAAACTGCCAATCACAACAATTGTCGTCTGCTTTGTCATCTGCTTGTGATTTTAAAAGTCATTTTTGTAAACAGTGTGGACCCAGATCAGACTGTTCCTCTTGGAGCAGTCTGATTAGGGTCCACAGTGTTTGCCTGTTTGCAAAAATAGGTTTGAAAAGTTTGCAAGAATATTCAGCAGACGACATAAATAGACGACATTTTCAGATGCAGGTTTTCTTGGCATTTTAAGGGTTAAAACAATGCAACATCGTTCACGGCCCATGCAGCTACTGTATAGGCCTAACAATTGCAAAGATGTCTGACCAGGGTCTACACTGTTTGCCAGTCAGCCATTACACACATTTAGAATAACATCACGGAAACATGCCTATATAATTTGAGCCCCTTAAACCCCACTTTTATACAGTAAAACTGGGGTTTAAGGGGTATACATTATTTTTCTTATTTCTGCTCAAAAACATAAATTGTTGGTACGCGTTAGCCTTGCCGAGGCGGTTCTAACGTTACCCACAATCTATATTTTTAGCAGAAATATAAAAAAAAATATCAGAATTTTTTAGCTGAAATTTGTTTTGATGGTAAAATTTTCAGTATATTTGAATAGGCCTGTTTTCGAAATGATCAAATGTTGGGACGAGTATGGTAAGAAATAATAGGACCCAATACTTATAATATATTCTTACGACATGAAAGTCGTAACAAAGGAATGAAGCATAGCTGAAAAACTTTCCCGCCGATCGTGGGATTTGAACCCGGTCCTCCCGGTTAAAAATCCAATACTCTAACCACTGAGCCAACGAGTCGACTCCCTGACCACAGGTGTCAGAGATATACCTACAAGCTATGCGTAATCTGCCAAGGCAGATAATCGAAGGTAGGAATGCTCGGTCGTAACACTCCCCCTTTTCAAGGAAGTCATCATTTATGATGACGTGAAGCCATTTTAGGCGTATAAATTCCTATCCCGGACGAGCCCCCATCTTACGACATGAAAGCCGTAACAAAGGAATAAAGCAGAGCTGAAAAAAATCTCACGCCTACCGTGGGAATCGAACCCGGTCCTCCCGGATAAAAATCCAATGCTCTAACCACTGAGCCAAAAAGTCGACTCCCTGACGGAGGTGTCAGAGATTGAATTTATACCTACAAGCTATGCGTAATCTGCCAAGGCAGATAATCGAAGGTAGGAATGCTCGGTCGTAACAATATACGTATGACATAATAGAAAAATATATGTGAGGATACCCAGGAAATGCTACAATCACGAAGCACAGCCTTCCCGAGGCATCAAAAGAAAGAGAGATGAGAAACAAATAATGACAAAATAAACGCCACATAATGAAACCACCGACGAAAAAAAGTTAAGTGCAACAGAGGAATAAGTTTAGCTTAAAGTATTATCTTGTTCTTTTCTTTGCAGGATTTCTTGTACACGGTGGCTGTCTGGTATACTTTCTGCTTTGGGAACCAGATCAAGAGATGACGTATATGTTCTATATCTTTGCTGGCCTCTGGGGTCTTGGGGATGCCGTTATGCAAACACAGACAAATGGTAAATTTCCGCATTCAGCTTAGCCCTTAAGCAACAGCGACAGTGGTAGACGACTTCTGATTTTTTTTTATTTTTCAGACAAAATATATCTCGACAGTTCATGTGAATCGTCTGCAGACGATTCACATGAAATGTCAAGACACTTTATTTGAAAAAAAAAAATCAAATGACGTCTGCTACAAATTTTGTTTGGCGCTTTAAGAATTAGATATGTCATATTTGCCATAACACTTTGTCACACCTGCAGCGGACGACATTCTAAAATACATTTGTTTTATTTTTTCAAAGAATATAAGTCTCGACATTTCATATGATTCGTCTGTCAAGCATAATGTTCCAATGGACATGGGCGAGTAAACAGTGTAGACTGAGTACACCTGATCAGGTCTGCTCATACCGCACATTACGAAAACATGCCTATATAATTTAGACCCCCATAAACCCCACTTTTATATAGTAAAACTGGAGTTTACAGGGGTATGCATTATTTTTCTTATTTCTGCTCAAAGACATAGATTGTTGGTACTCGCTAGAACCGCCTCGCCGAGGCGGTTCTAACGAGTACCCATAATCAATGTTTTGAGCAGAAATATGAAAAGTATCATATTTTTCTATCTGAAAATTTTATGTTTCTGGAGGTAAAATTTTCTTTATATTTGAATAGGCGTGTTTTTGTATTGACTTTCTAAATACACCACCAGGTTTCAAATGGACAGGGGGTGAACTGGTCATTCTGAATCTAGGACAGTTCGACCAGCGGACGATTTGGCCTGGACGATTTGGCTTAGGATAATTTGGCTTAGGACAATTTGGCCAGCCAAAAATATTGGGCAGGACAATTTGGCCAGATTAATATGACGGCTAGTTCAAATGGATATTTTAATGTTTTAGAGTTTGTTTCTAAGATACATTATTGATTGACTTTTTAGAAGGAAAATTTAAAGAAGTACTTGGTTAATTAGAAATTCTATTTTTTAATATTACTTTTGCCAGAGATAATCTGGCCGGCCAAAATATCTTGAGTAGCAAATTAGTAACAATTGATAATAAAAAGATAAATTTAATGACTTTGTTTACATTTGTTGGAAAACAGGATTAATGCGTATCGTTTTGTATGCATACATGGTTGATTGGCTAACTGATTTGTTGACTAGTCTTGAGTCCCGGCTTTCCTATTTGCCCTCCCTACCCCCACCCACCCCCATCCCCGCACCTTTTTTTTTTAAAGAAACAAACTCTTATCGCCCATTTAATTGTATAAACTTTGTGAAGTTTTTAATTCATCAATGATAACTTTTAATTGCTTTAAAAGATTTCAAAGTTCAAAATAACTGGTGTATATTTTGATTGTACACCACAAGATTTTCCTTAATTATTCACTATAAAATTGCTTGGCTAATTAACGGTTTGAATGCAAGAAATAGTTGACAATTGCAATGCAGTTATTGAAAGATCACAGAAAATCAAAAGGATTGCTTTTTGCTTCACAAACAAAATGCCATATAAGGAAATATGTGACGAAAATATGTTGTCAAATGAAGAAACTGCTCAAATTATGCAATTTTCTCTTCTGTCAACATATTTCTTGATCAAAGCCAAGAAACGACAGATATTATCGCTGAAAGAACAGGAATTATATGATTAAAATATGTTGCCAAATGATGAAACTGCTCGAATGATACAGTTTCCTCTTATGTCAAAATTGTTTTCACTCATCAAAGCCAAGAAATGACAGACAAAATGATTGAACGAACAGGAATAGGAATAGGAAAAGCTACTAGGAATTATTAATTTAGCTAAATCGTCCTATCCGAAAATTGTGGCTGGCTAAATTGTCCTAAGCCAAATTATCTTACGCCAAATTGTCCGGGCCAAATCGTCTGCTGGCCGAATTGTCCGTGCACCTGAAACCTTATTGGCTAAAACTAGTAGTCTGGACAAGAATATTTCGATACATCAGATAGTTTTATTTTTTAGTGTTCATTGCTCTCAAATGTTATTTCTTTTCGAATCTTTTTATCTTCACTACAAGTGATGTTAATGCTGTGTGGCGGCCGTAAAACGTCTCCCACTATTTCACTATATTGTAGTTAATATTTTCGGATATTCCGCATCCTGGGATTTTGAAAAATTATATGGGGGTCACAGATGATGCCTAACAGTCCGAAACTAACTAGCCTGACACAGAAAACTTGGTACAGAGCCGTTTTCAGTTAAATGAATATGTTTATTCCTCTCAGCGATTATTCCGTTTTGAATCCACTTGTAAACTATGCTAACTGTGCATTTTTTCTTTGATAGTTTTCAGCCTTTTAGCCGGGTTTTTAAAAAATGTATAATGAGCATATTCGGAGGGCAAACACCCTGACATTACAAAAACAAGCCTATTCAAATATATAGAAAATGTCACCTCCAAAATCGGAAAAAATTCAGATAAAAAAACTGATATTTTTCATATTTCTGCTCAAAACATAGATTGTGGGTACTCGTTAGAACAGCCTCGGCGAGGTGGTTCTAACGAGTACCCACAATCTATGTTTTAAGCAGAAATAAGAAGAACAACGTATACCCCTGTAAACCCCAGTTTTACTGTATAAAAGTTGGGTTTAAGGGGGTCATAATTATGTAGGCATGGTTTCGTGATGTCAACCGCATGCAGACTCACCCAATTCTATAGAATGGATCGATGTACAGCAAAGGGCCCCAACAGAATGCACGGGCTTCGCTGTTTGATCTGGACACTCACTAGTCATGTATGCTCCTCAGACACATTTTCTCATGGTGAGGCTTATTTAAAATTAATTGGTATCACAGCGTCATATTGCTTATATACTTGGGGAGACAATTTTTGTGACTTCCTGTTTACTTTCCTGTGCATAAACCACCTTCTAGAAAGGGGTCTACCTTCTAGAAAGGGGTCTACTCTAAAAAGAAGAGAGCAAATTCTTTCCTTTAGAGTAGACTTCTTTTAAGTGGATGAGGGGCGCGGGGCGGGGCAAAAATTTATGACATTGCTACCTCCTCTGAAAGGTTATCCGTTTAACTTTAATCACGTTTGATTTTTTTAGTACTGTATGGTCTTCTGCTTTCTAAAGTCCTATGCAGTTCTGCTTTCCAAACCCCATGGCAGCAAACACCGTCTTAAAAAGTATCTACTCAAAAAGGGAAGAAATTACTTTCTTTTAGAGTAGATCCCTTTTCAAAAGGAGGCACAATAATGTGGATGTAGTTGCCTTCCCTGAAAACAAAGCCATTTTCCTAAAATCATATTTGATTATGTTTGCAGCTCTGCACGGCCTTCTGTTTACCAGTCTTGTGCATCAAACTTCTCAAAAAGGTGTCCATTCTGAAAGAAAAGAATAAATTCTTCACTTGTAGAGAAGACCCCATATCATTAAGTGTGTGTGTGTGTGTGTGGGGGGGGGGGGGGGGGAAGGCGGGGGGGGGGGGGGGTGATAAAACAATTTTGGCATAGTTGCGTTCCTTTAATTCCGACTCCTGAAATCATGTTAGATTTCGTTATAATTCTGTATAGCCTTCTGTTTACCGAAGTCCTATATTTTTCTGCCATTTTAACAAGGAACACAAATTGTGTGACTTCCTGCTTGCCTTCCGGTGCACCAAATCCCTTCTGAAAAGGATTTACACTAAACGGAAAGAATTTGTTCGCAAGTTTTAGAGTAAACCCCTTCAGCAGGGATAAAATCAATTTTGACATAGTTGTCACGCCCCCTCCACCCCTTTCCCCTCCCCCCCCCCCCCCCCCGCCCTTCCAACGAAAACATAGCCATTCTCCTAAAATCACGTTTGATTCTGTTGATACCAGTCTCCACCCCTTCCACCCCCACCCCCACCCCCTCCACCGAAAACATAGCCATTCCCCTAAAATCACATTTGATTCTGTTGATACCAGTCTTGTGCACCAGACCCTTCTTAAAATGTGTCTACTCTAAAAGGAAAGAATTTGCTCCTGGGAGCAAATTCTTTCCTTTTAGAGTAGACCCATTTTCAGACAGAGGCAAAACAATTTTGACATAATTACCTCTTCAGTAAGGGTATTCGTTTTCCTAAATCACGTTTGATTTCGTTACAGCTCTGTATGGCCTTCTGTTTACCAAAGACGTAGAAGCAGCGTTCTCAAACTTTCGTCTCTGGCAGTCTTTAGGATTTATCATTTCATTTGCCACCCAGAACTTCTTGTGCACCGATGTCAAGATCTATTTCTGCCTTGGCAGCCTTGCTACTGGCATAATCTTTTATGGTATTGTTGAATTTTTGTATAAGCGTAACACTACGAAACCAGGAAGTGAATTAGATAGAGCCGAAAATAATTTACAGCTATGAGACAGCCTTGCAACTTTGCCGTTAAATCTTGTCATTGCTCCTCTCTGGTAAAATAAACGTCAAAAAGTTTGCCTTTGGAAACAAAGAACACAGTACGGATTAGAAATTGGGAGTATCGGTTTTATTGAGACTCTTCATAAGCAGTAATCAAGTTTGCAACACTGCTTACGCCCTCTTGCAAAATATATCACAATGGGCCCGAGGATCCCAAAGGAAATGAAATATATAACCTTCACTGTGAAGCATTCTGCTTAACTCTACATTGGTTACGGAGCTATGATTTTTAGCTTGTTTGACATAGTCGTTTAAGATCATCGTTCTGATCTAGCGCTTTCAGCCGCTGTATGAAATCACGAATATGCCATACAAACGAAAGGATATTGCAAAACAATCTTTTCTACTATTACCATAAAAGGGCAGGCCATTTTATTCATTGTAAAATATGCTTTGGAATGTTTCTAAGACGATGGTAAATCTGCGAGGTTACAACAAACCTAAACAGAAGAAAATAAAAATAGATAACATGATACTTGTGTTTCTTTTCTTTTAATAGTTAGAAAATGTAGCTGCTTAGCAATACATTACTATTTTTCACTGCACCGAACCAGCCCTGTAGCTCAATCGGGAGAGCGCTGTCTTTCGATACTCCAAATGGGGACAATATTCACCTATATCAGTGCAATAATTCTATAATACAGAAAACCTGGAGCCGAATATTTGAATATTTAAATAAAAGTAATTGTCTCTCAAAATATTTATGCTAATTAGTTGTTACATCAGTAGCATAATCGGGCCTGGATTTACTCAGTGAATATAAACTGGCTAAAAGAGAAGCCAGTTTTTGAGAGATGCCATATAGCACTTTGGTTGACATGGACTAGGCTATGATGGCTCAGCCTGAGGAATCCGACTTTCATCTATATTGCGCGATATTGGTCCAAGGTTTCCGATATAGATTTAGGTTGAATGCTTGCTGAGAGGCTGTGTCACCGTAGTGCGATTACATCTCTTATATATTTCTGAGGCATGGACAGTGTACCATGCCAAGCCATTTCCAAACAAGCTATCTGGGGACCCAGCAGACACACAACATCAAAATGACGTCGTATCAACGTCGATGCGACGTTGATACGACGTCATTTTAACGTTGTGTGCCCACTGGGGAAGCTATTTATTGAGCAACAAGATTTTTTAACGATTAGCGCTCTGGGTAAAATTTTCAGCAGACATTTAGAGATATTTTTATATTTTATTAATTTTCTCAGGAAACAGGATTTGACAATTTATAGAAATTGTCTCCAGAGACAATTTGCATGAAATGTCAAATTCTGTTGACAATTTATAGAAACTGTCTCTGGTAGAGACGATTTGCATGAAATGTCAAATCCTGTTTCTTGAGAAAATTAACAAAAATATCATTAATTTGTCATCTGCTGAATAAGCCAACAGAGTGATAAAGGTAAATTAACCATTTTATTGCACTATAAGCAAAGAGACTAGACATAACAACATTCTTCTCCCGGGACATATTTACAGCTGAAAATGCAAATACAGACACAATGGCGCCACCGGAGGCGCACTTTGGCCTTAGCTCTTTATATGAGGGGTATCCAAAATTATTATTTTTAACTTCTGGACAAAAACATATGCTGTAGGTACTCATAGGAAGCGCCTCATCGAGTACCCATTGCGTGGGGGTAGGGGTGTGGGGCTGGGGATTCAGAGGTGGGGGGGGGGGGGGGCTTGAGTGGGGATGGGGATTCAGTCGAACTCCACTTTGACGCAAAGTTTAAATTTCATGGAAAATTTTTGGACGAATTTGATAAATTTGTGATACCATATTTACCCCCCCAAAAATTCATACCTATTACCTTTTACCTTAAACTTCTCTTCAACAAGTCCATTTTACTACCTTATATGAATGCATGTAAAATTGCTGGAAGAGTGGCACAGAGTGTCTGATCTGGGTCTACACTGTTTGCTTAGACCCGTCTGTTTGAATACGTAGAGTAAGTACTGTATAATTTGATCAAATCTCAGAACTCATCTTGGATCCGCTCCTATACACGAAGATGACTATGAACGGATAGCATATGCCTAGAGGAAGCAAGGTGCTAAATGTCTGAAAATGCTAAAGGAAAACCGTTGTGCTCAACAAGTTTCAAATATACTGAAAATTTTACCACCAAAAAATAAAAATTTTCAGATAAAAAATTCTGATATTTTTTATGTTTCTGCTCAAAACATAGATTGTGGGTACTCGTTAGAACCGCTTCATCGAGGCGGTTCTAACAAGTACCCACAATCTATGTTTTGAGCAGAAATAAGAAAAACTAGAGCTGGTGTTTGTAAAACACTATGCCCCCAACTGCCTGACTCTAACACTGTTTGACTCCAACACTGCTTAGCCATGACGGTAACAACAGTACAAATATATGATTTCAATGTTATTTTATCAAAGGGAAATAACTCTAAAATAGATGATTGGGATAAGAAAAAAATACGGATCACCTATTTTTTCATGAGGAATCAAAACATGAAATTTCAAAACATTAGCATACATGGTTTTAAACTTATGCTATACACAATAAAGCAACGACATTAAATGGCCCGAAATTGCGAAGGGCCATAACTCCAACATTTCATTTAATTGGTTCAAAATTTATTCAGGTGATCTCCTCCTCAATCCCAATCAGTATACCAAATATCATGGCTCTAGCTTAAATACTTTTTGAGATATCTTGCTGAAAAAGTCAAAATGCCTAGAACTACAAAGGGCCATAACTACATCAATTTTTCATGGAATTTCCTAAAAAACAAACCAGGTAATCTCCACATCATCCCCAATCAGCATATAATATTTCAAGACCCTAGCTTAAGTGCTTTTCGAGAAATCTTGCTGACAAGGTCAAAATGAGCAGAACTGCAAAGGGCCGTAACTTTATCAATATTTTCATGGAATACTCTCAAAATATAATCGGGTAATGTACACATCATTCCCACTCACTGTATCGAATTTCAAGAACCCAGCTTAAATACTTTTCACGATATCTTGCTCACAAGATTTAATTCTGATTTTTTTTCAAATTTTAAATAAACATGCTAGACAAGAAACAAAATACGGGTCGGCTATTTTTTCATTGGGAACCCAAATATAAAATTTCAAAACCCTAGCGTGCAGGGTTCTTAAGATATGGCATGCGCAAAAAAAGCTTGATGAACGGACAAACAGTCGGATGGACAAATGAAGGCAAAATAATATGCCCCATCAATTTCATTCGAAACTGGGGGCATAATCAGGTCATCTACTCATCGCTACCAATCTATTCATCAAGTTTCAAGGCTCCAGCTTCAATAGTTTTTGAGATATTTTGTTCACAAGGGAAACATGCCCAAATTTACAAAGGGCCATTACTTATGAAATATTTTTCAGAATTTACAAAAAAATTAATCAGGTCATCTACTCATCATTACCAATCAATTCACCAAGTTTCAAGTCTCTAGCTCTAATAGTTTTTGAGATATTTTGCTGACAAGATAAAAATGCCCAAAATAACAAAGGGGCATAACTCAAGAAGTATATTTCAAAATTTCTTCAAAAGTTAATCAGGTTGTCTACTCATCACTACCAGTCTATTCATCAAGTGTCAAGGCTCTAGTTCCAACAGTTTTTTAGATATTTTGCTGACAAGGTAAAATTGCACAAAATTACAAAGGGCCATAACTCATGAAGTATTTTTTCAGAATTTCTTCAAAAATTAATCAGGTCATCTACTCATCACTACAAATCCATTTACTAAGTTTCAAGGCTCTAGCTCTAACAGTTTTTGAGATATTTTGCTGACAAGATAAAAATGCCTAAAATTACAAAGGGGCATAACTCAAGAAGTATATTTCAAAATTTCTTCAAAAGTTTATCAGGTTGTCTACTCATCACTACCAGTCTATTCATCAAGTTTCAAGGCTCTAGCTTCAATAGTTTTTGAGATATTTTGCTGACAAGTTAAAAATGCCCTAAATTACAAAGGGCCATAACTCATGAAGTGTTTTTCAGAATTTCTTCAAAAGTTAATCAGGTCATCTACACATCACTACAAATCCATTTACTAAGTTTCAAGGCTCAAGCTCAAACAGTTTTTGAGATATTTTGCTGACAAGGTAAAAATGCCCAAAATTACAAAAGGCCATAACTCAAAAGGCATTTTTCAAAATTTCTTCAAAAGTTAATCAGGTTGTCTACTCATCACTACCAGTCTATTCATTAAGTTTCAAGGCTCTAGCTCCAACGGTTTTTGGGATATTTTGCTGACAAGATAAAAATGCCCAAAATTACAAAGGGCCATAACTCATGAAGTATTTTTCAGAATTTCTTCAAAAGTTAATCAGGTCATCTACTCATCACTACAAATCCATTTACTAAGTTTCAAGGCTCTAGCTCTAACAGTTTTTGAGATATTTTGCTGACAAGGTAAAATTGCCCAAAATTACAAAGGGCCATAACTCATGAAGTATTTTTCAAAATTTCTTCAAAAATTAATCAGGTTGTCTACTCATCACTACCAGTCTATTCATCAAGTTTCAAGGCTCTAGCTTTAATAGTTTTTGAGATATTTTGCTGACAAGATAGCATCCATATTTTTTCAAAGGGCCATAACTCAGAAAAGGGGCATAATCCTGTCAAGAAAAAAAATACGTGTCAGCTATTTTTTTCATGAGGAATCCATATATGAAATTTCAAAACAGTAGCATTCACGGTTTTAAAGTTATGCTATGCATCAAAAAGCGTGACGAACGGACGGACGGACGGACGGACGAACAACCCAGAAGCAATATGCCCCTCCAACTTCTTTGAAGTTGGGGGCATAATAATGTATACCCCTGTAAACCCAAGTTTTACTATATAAAAGTGGGGTTTAAGGGGGTCAAAATTATACAAGCATGTTTTCGTGATGAAAAGGCGACCCTCAAGTTTTACAATTATTTCATGGACAAAACTGGAAGCCTCAGTCCTATTTCAACCAAACGAATACATTATACAGTGATTTTATAGTTTTGCTTTTAATGTGTTTGTATATAACAGCAGGAGCTGAATATTTTAATATTAAAATAAAAGTCATCATCTCTCAAAACATTTATGCTAATCAGATGTAACATCAGGTGCGTTAATAGGCCTGAATTTACTCATTTAATACAAACTTAAATCTATATCGGACTTCTATCGGCCCGACAGGAATCCTGTCGGACCGATAACGGCCGAATATAGATTTAAGTAGCATGTTAGCTGGAAATGTGGCACCGTAGTGAGGTCACCTCTCTTATATGATTGTGATAAATACTTAATCCCTATTAATGATATCGACTCTGTCGACGGCGAGCGCCTGCTAACCGTCGGCAACATCGACCGCGTAACGTGATATCGTATGCAAGCGCCTTTTCCATACATACACAAATGATCATAATGTATGAATGACAATCAGGGACTTGACGTTCCAAATGTCGCAATCCTAAATGTCACAGACTACTAATGTAAAAGGCCTCCGACTTCTGGATAACGATCAGAGGGAGAGTAGTAATGGATCAGCTCCAACTACAGTCGAACTTCAATGGCTCGAACATCTTTGGGACCATAGAAAATAGTTCGAGACATGGGTAGTTCGAGCTACTGAGGGTTAATCATGGCACCAGTTCAGGAAGCAAATAGCGATAATTTAGGGAAATCTTTTCTATTTTCTACATAATGATTGTATGTTGTGTGTACTCATTAGAATCGCCTCGATGAGGCGATGCTAATGAGTACGCACGACATACGATTCCATGATAAAATAAGATAAAATCCCCAAATATTTGTTTTCTTGAGCTATTGGAAGGATTTTGTAGGGACTGAAAAAAGAGTTCGAATCATTCAGGGTAAACGAGCCATCCGGGTTCGAGCCATTGAGGTTATACTGTATTATAAACTCGGTGCCCTGATCAGACGAAATCGGAACACTTACTTTGTAACAGTGATTACGCATGTGGAATGATGCAAATTTTCGACCATCTTAAAATAATTATTTCAATAAACTATTAAACTTAGAAAGAGAAAAAAATGCGTTTGTATGTTGGTGTGAGCATGTCTCTATGTTCGTGCGTATGTAAACCTAAATTTCTGGCCTAAGCGATTCCTATGGTACCGCACATTTTACATTGGCTATTCCGATTCTGCACTGTTTTTTTTTATTGTGTATAACTAAATCACAACTTACGCCCGCTGCTCCAAAACAACTGGTTGTCCGCACATACCAGCGTGGTCTGCTCATAGTCTCCGATAGCAGTTACGATTCTCGCAACCTGAGAAATTCCGACAAGACTGCACAACCTAGCGCAACCTGCTCAGCATACCTGAAATAAGCCAAGTAACATATGTAGAATCGGACTAGCGTGCGCTGCAATATATAGCTTATAGGTTAACTATTCAGACACGAACAATTTCCTGCTTTTGAATTTGAACAGAAAAAAAAAACCCAAAAAACTACAAACAAAATAAAATAATATTACTATAAATTTACGACTCACCGAACTGTCCAATTATAATTTAAACGGACCTTTAGCGTTGTCTAGCTGTCCTTAAAATTGCACTATACTGATGCGTTTATATATATATATATATATATATATATATATATATATATATATATATATATATATATATATATATATATATAATAAATAAATGTTACAATGCGTAGTATTTATGCGTAGTATTTATGCTGCAATAATGTTCGAAAATTTTCAGCTATAGCCCTCACGACCTAAATTATAGCGACAATAAAATCGCGTAATTTCTATAGTAGCATTTATTCCGCATAAATATCAAATACTGTTACAGTTCAAAAAGTACATTTCAGTAGTGTATAGACTATAAAAGGCGGACTTTTTAAATTTACATGAATGCCACTGAGGCCTTACAGGCCGAAACTGGCGAGTATGACCCAATTTAGTTCTGTGCGCTCACAAGTCCTTTTAGAATCGATCATAAGACTCATTGAATATTCAGATACTTCAACAACTTATTCAGTGTAACATAAGTTTTGTGAGCGTCAACAGTGTTATTTCGAAATCCACGCTATATATTAAACATATACTGTTTGCTCAGACCTTTATGTCCGAATACGTATGGTGAAAATACTGTAATTTGATCAAATCGAATCCGCCTTTAAGAAGTTTTTACCCTTCCTCCCGCCCCGATTCCCCCCCCCCCACCCCGTCCCCCAACACACACCTCACCACCCAATAGTAAATAATTATGGATCCGCCACTGTTCTGAAACCAGGGAGCTAATTGCAAGCATATTTAGGATCATATAGTACAATGATATTTTGTTTGGAAAAAAAGGAGCGATAAATTATGAAAATGAGAACGAGTCTGCAATGTTCGTTCAGTCTCCTGTGTGTTTCTAGACTGGCTCCCGTCTCCACTGAAAAATATTTATTTCTGTAACCCTGTGTGATACATCCACTAAATTAAACTAAAACAATATCATGATTATAAAGGCTGGTCACTTAAGTTTATTGTTTTTTCTATCCCTGAGAAAAGTTTAGTTTTATTTTGCATTAGGAAAACATGCCTATGCAAATATGTAGAAAATTTCACTTTCAAAAACTGAAAAATTTCAGATAAAAACTTATGATATTTTTCATATTTCTGCTCAAAACATAGATTGTGAGTACTCGTTAGAACCGCCTCAGCGAGGCGGTTCTAACGAATACCCAAAATCTATGTTTTTGAGCAAATATAAGAAAAATAATATATACCCCTGTAAACCCCAGTTTTACTAAAAAAATGGTTTTTAAGGGGGTCAAAAATATATAGGCATGTTTTCGTAATAGAATCTATATTTATTGAGAATGCTTTTTTTTTTTTTTTTTTTGCTGTCAGCTTTAAAATATCATTGGACTAATGTCAGTCCACTTTGTTTCCAAAAAGGCAACATTTTAGATTTTTATTTTATTTCTAATGTCCAAGGTGCAGGAGATTCTTATACTATATTAGCGGGGTCACAGTATTTCCTGCAAGATAACATGTTAGTGGTGTTTTTCTTAATTTTCCCATAATACAGATTTTGACATTTTGAAATATCAAAACCTGGGGAAAATAAGAAAAAAAAATTCAAAATGTCCTCTGCTGAAACATTTATCCAGAGTAAAATAGGATTTGACTTTTCATGCAAGTTGCATCACGAAAACACGCCTATATAATATTGACCCCCTTAAACCCCACTTTTATATAGTAAAACTGGGGTTTACAGGGGTATACATTATTTTTCTTATTTCTGCTCAAAAACATAGATTGTGGGTATTCGTTAGAGGCGGTTCTAACGAATACCCACAATCTATGTTTTTTGAGTAGAAATATGGAAAATATTTTATTTTTTTGTCTGAAAATTTTCAATTTTTCGGTGATTAACTTTTCAGTATATTTGAATAGGCATGTTTTCGTAATGTCTTCATTGGAGACGATAAAGTTTATCGTCTATTTGTCGTCTGCTGAATTAGCACAGAGAAGCGTAAAGGTTATGTTACGCCTTTACTTTCTCTGAAGTCTTCTGTATACGTAGTTGCAACCGACTTTTTGGTCAAAGGTCTTGCTCTCACATGCTTTGATGTTACAGTCCGGAATGTGATAAAGCAGTCAACCATATTTAGACATTTGTAAACTGACATATGCTTGAAAAATGTCAAACTTCCCAAACTTTTCCCCCAAATTTATACAACTATGAATATATACGTTTTAGTGATAGATGTTGTGGTGTTTAAGCTCTTTCTCTCTCTCTCTCTCTCTCTCTCTCTCTCTCTCTCTCTCTCTGTAATACTTATTGTATGCATTTATTTGTTCGTATGCCTTAACCCTTGTCTTGTTTAGCCCGGATTTACCCTGCCTTTGCAAACAGTGTAGATCCAAATCAATTGGCTTATAAGAAGCCAATTGATCTTGATCTGCACTGTTTGCCATTCATTATGTCAAATGATATCAGCCATGTGAATCAAGTAATATGATTGGCTGAAAATTTGAAAAAAGGCGTGGCATCTTAATTTATTCAGCATGACAATGGTTAATATTCATATTATGATTGTTATACATTTATATTTGTTTCTCAGTAATGTGGAGTAGTAACATTTGTGTTTGACTAAGATATGCTATAAACAAGTAAACTTAATCCTTGTCCTGCTATGTAAATAAAGATGCCACGCCCACTTCTAATTTTCAACCAATCAGATTCCTGATTATTGCTCCAAATTCACATACTTAATGGCAAACAGTGCAGATCCAGATCAGTTGGCTTCTACAGAAGCCAATATGTCTGGATCTACACTGTTTGCAAAGGTAGTGTATATCAGGGGTCAGCAGGACAAGGATTAATTCTCATATAAATATTTTAATATATATTTGAATAAAGGAACAAGATGTTACAATAGCAAAACGTAAGGCATCATATCAAACTAAAACGGCCCTTACTAAAATGAATTCATAACAGTTAGGACTGGCAATTTCTGTTTTCTAAGGAAAATAAGCTAACATTGTCAATTCATTCGTCCGCTGAATATGCTCAAAGAAAGACAAAAGTTAATAGCCAATCAGAACTGAGATGTCTTATCACAGTAACAGGGACAGGACCGTGGCCAATCAGAACTGATGTTAAATATGTAGGACAGAACACATACAGAGAGTGTGGGGAACCATATTAAATGATAGCGTTGTAGTTGTTTCACTATTCTTTAGAGAGGCACACTTTCAGACACATCGAAACAAAAATGAAATCTCAGATTTTCATTTTTCTTGGTTTGTTTTTAACCGGAGCTGCTTGTAAGTATTTTTACTCTTAAATTTTACCCAAAAAATACAAAAAATATATAGTTTACTATTAAATCATTAAAAAACTCCAGTTTAAACTCTTCGAAATGAAACGTTTCGACTAGAGTTTTTTTTAACCATATAACATGAGACTTTAAAAATAAGTTGGTTTTTCAAGGTGGTTCCTTTGTTGCAGTTCTCTCTTTGCGCATCTGTGGTTTCATATGTGTCATTTTTTTTTTTTTTTTTTTTTTTTTTTTTTTCATGACTTGTTTCTCATCTCTTTATCTTTTGGTGCCCCTAGCAGGCTGTGTTTCGTAATTGTGGCATTTCTGGGTATCTTCATTGATATTTGAGCCAGCGCACGACAAAGTCTACAATAAGACCTGTGTAATCAGCAAAGACTCAGATCTGCTTGTACATGCACATAGTATGGCAAGGGCTCTCATTTATCCCACTTTGGATAACCTTGAAGCTATAGAAGGCATATACGATCAGCGAAGACTCTGATCAGACAGCGCGAATGCGCAGTCTGATCTGAGTCCTTGCTGGTCGCAGACGTCCTATTGTAGGTTTTATGCGGCGTCTTATTTTTTTTTTAAACGAAGCGTTTAAACTAGAGTTATTTTTTTTTTAATGCAAAACATCTTTAAATAGATTTGTTTTGGGGGGAAATTGCAAACCGCTACCAGGTTTAACATAGATACATGTCGACAATTCGTTTTCCTGTTACTACCAGCCGTATAACTTTATATTTAACAAATGGCTCCCTACAAACGATGATGACGCTTAATCCCGCAGTTAAACATACAAGCTTACATACACTTTAGATTTAAATTAGGATTTGGCGCGTTATATTTGAGTAGTCATTTTAGTTCGAATGCGATTGAAATCTTATTTCTTTAAAAGTTGGAAGTTTTATTTGGTTTTATTTATTTTATTTCTTTAAATCTTATTTCTTTAAAAGTTGGAAGCTTTATTTGGTTTTATTTATTTATCTATTTATTTTTTGCTATTTATAAGCATCAGAGTGTACAAGACATATATGTTTCAGTGCAGGATTTAGCGTTAGCAGGGATATATTTGTTAGATATTTATTAGGTTGACAGTAACCTGTGATGTTACGACAACTTTGCAACTTTCTTATATAACGTTGCGTTCTCTACACACAACTCAACAATAAACAAACTAAGATACTACGGAACCCCGGAAGGGACATTTCTTTTCCAATATTTAGCAGAAAATAAATCAAAATAATAAAAATACTCGTAGAAAGGAAATGAAAACAAAAGATATGTCGGATAAACGCTATAATATATCGTTTAAACAACATGTTTATCTTTCCATACTGAACAAGTAGAGTGGAAATTTAAACAAAAATATGTCGTTTAAACGACACACAATATCGTATTTTAGCTCAGCTAAGCTATGCTCAGGATGAGCTATAGTGATCACTTTTTTGTTCATCGTCCGTCCGTCCGGACGTCCGGTCTATCCGTCCGTCCGTATACACATTCAAACGACAACACCTCCAAAGCCATTGAAGCTATTTGTCCCTACTTTGGTTATGACCATCTGATGATTGTCTACCAGTTTTTTTGTGTTTTATGACCCGTGGTAATTTCGTTTAGTTGCCACGGCAACATTAAATTTTAAGCGCTGATTTGTTCAAATGACAACTCCTTGAAAACCGGTGAAGCAGTAAGACTTTTATTTAGTACAAATATTGCTTGTGTAAGGGCAATTCAAAATAACTAAAATTATGGTGATCTGCCTCTAAGTTTTGTTGCCATGGCAACAGAAAGTCATATTGATTTATAATAGAGAAAAAGGTTAAATTACATTTTCTCTATAACCGGTGAAGTGATGTGAGCCATATTTGGCGCATATGATCATCTACTGATTGTCTATCCAGTTTACGTGTGACCAGTGGCCATTGCGTTTAGTTGTCATGGTAACAATTAATTTAAAAATATATTTATTTTTTTAAACGACAACCATTGAAGCAGTATGAGACTAATTTGGTGAGAATGTTGCTTTGGTAAGGGCAATTAAAATAGTTAAAATTTTGCCAGTGTTCATGGTTTCGTTGCCGTGGCAACAGAAAGCCTCCATTGACTTATAATGGGAAACAGTGAAATGACATTTTCTCCACAACTAGTGAAGTGACGTGAGCCATAGTTGGCAGTTATGATCAGCTGATGATTGTCTACCCAGTTTCTTTTTAAGACCAGCCATAATTTTGTTTGGTCTCCATTGCAATATTAGATTTTAAAAAGGAATTTTGTTTTAAATGATAACTCCTTAAAAAGCACACAAGCAGTATGACTCTAATTAAGTCTCCCAAACGAACTGGGTAGACTCATTGGTTTTGTTCTGTTTTTTCTTCTTTCCTCTACTTCTACTTGTTTTTCTTTCTGCCCAAATTGTGTCCGCACAAGTTCTCAGTAACCACATGAAAGTTTTGTTTTTGGAGCAGTCTCTATAAGGCTGTTTTCATGGCCACAACCGATTTTCTTTAAACTTTGTAGCTTCAGATTGGTATATATTGACTAACTAATGGTGAATTTCTAGATTCTTTGGTCCACTGGTTTTTGCTGTTTACAATATTAAAGTGGGTAGGGTAATGCCACCCCATCAAGGGTATACCAACAAAAATACTATTATTTTTGTTCAAAGTGCACGACTGGAGGCGATGTTGCCGTATGCTTACTGCACTTTAAGGTGTAACAGCTGGTGATAACACTCTTATAAATATCAAACAAGAGAAGAGTTTATACGCGCTCGTAAGTTGTACCCAAATAATAGTAATTTTTATTCCCCAACTTTACGTCAAACTTATTTCAAAGATCTTTCATAAATACAATGTTGATGTAATAGCCATTCCAGGTATATGTCAGAATTACTGTTAGTCCATCAAACTTAAGAGTTACCTGCCCCTGAAATTGGATTTTGCCCATTCTTTTAAAAAATCAGAGTGCATTTATCCGTTTGTAGTACTCTCAATTTCATTTGGAAGTGAATAAACCGATTCCTTACAAATATTATTAAAAAGATGTGGACAAAGAAGTCATTTGATTTAATAGTGCATGCTAGCAAGAACATGAGCACAACATCCCATGGTACGAGCACCACTTCTGCAACCATAGTACCATCCAGTGATTGGGTTCAGTCCTTGTGGTCTAAACGCGTTGCAAAACGAGCAAACAATTCTTACATAGTCGCCAACATATGATATTTTACTATTGGCAATTGTGTTACTAAGGCCTTCCACTTTTTAATTCTCCCATTAGCTGATTCTACAACCTATCTCATTTTGTAACTAGCCTTGAATAATTCGCCTCTTCAGTAGTATATTGCTTCTGAGATTTGGTTAGGAAGTGAGGCATATGAAAATTGATACCATAACCCTTTAGTATTTCTATAACATTCCTGAATCCGCGGTCTACAACGAGTACATCACCTTCTTCAAACCAGTCAGTAATATTTTCTGCATTATTCTTTAACATGTGTTCGGTAATCTTAGCATCTGTGTTTTATCCAATCTGCAGGATATGGTCCCATCACAGTCAAAATATAACCATCAGTGGGCACAAGCATCATAGTTTTCACAAAAAGCATCCTTACAAAACTGCCAGATGATTCCGTAGAGATAACTTGCATGTTCTTGTAAGGTGGTGTCAGGCAAGGTGTCATTTTTGCCCCCAAACCATTTGTGTTATTTCACCCTCTTAATATTTTGACTTCAGAGATGATTTTAGAATAAGCAAATTGCAATCGTCGAACCTGCGATGAAGTTTTTTCTCTTTGCTTACGCTTTCTCTGCATCAGTTTACTCGTCAGTGTTTCTTTTACATTAGAAGAATTGATGTAACAGACAGGGTAGCATTATTTGCACCGCTTTCATCTTGACAAATCAATCTTTGTGTGTTTACTTTGCTTGGAAGAAAGACGATAATTATCTCTGATGTAGAAATTTTGAATAAAGCAGTGTTCTTTTAGAACAAGGTGTTTGTGCCCATGTAACATTTCAACAATTTTAGAAGTAAGAATTGGTTCTTTTCGCATTACCACTTTTTGTTTAAACTGCAAAACATACTCATCTTTATTGTTTTGCAACTAGTTTTACAAAGCAAATATTGATTTTCAAGCTATTTAAGACTGACAAGCGATTCATTTGAACTGCCTTATTCACTAAATTAAGAACTATTCGGACTCAAACCATCACAACATTCTCCTATTAAAAATATACTGAAAAACACACACATACTCATTTTTCTAAGACCTGGTGCCAACGCATATTAATATTTTTTTTTCAGTTATCATTCATCCTCATTTTGCTTACAATTGACCCTTACAAAAGCATTATTTCATCCTAACTGAATATTTCTAATTGACTGCTTTTTATCAGTCATTTATTGTTGTGAAAACTGATAAGAACCAGTCATTTGCTCCTGTACTGTCATCAGCTGTGACAATATTAGGTTATCAATTTGCATTTATTGTGATATTAAGTTGTATATACATACATCAAACTAGGAAGAAAGCACTTCCTTCACATACAATATTGTCTACAAACAGTGATTTGTTTCTGTGTTTATCTACAGATCTTTTTTATATTGATATATTTGTTTCATTATTTGTTTTGAACTTTCATCTTTCATTTTGACCATTTTACTACTATTCATCATACTTTTGAAAATTTTTGTATTTATCATACTTTTTTGACCATTTTACACATATATTCTAGTAGAATTTATATAGTTTAAGTCAAGTAGACCGTGGACCAAACATCATGTAGCAATCGTTTAAAGCATAATGGAACCAGAGTAAAGGTAATCTAGGACCGCGAGTTGAACCCATGGGTTCGCCAAATTGATTGTTTGTGTTGAGGTTTTATGTAACCCATGGGGTCATATCGAGCGCGATCAGTTTACCTAACTACACTTTTACTGGGCAAGCGTAACGGTTAACCAGTATTGAACACATTCTTTCACTAGAAACTGATAATTGCCCTTCTTAAACCAATGGAAAATATTCCATGTTCACATCTCCACGAAAGAATGTTGCCGACCCAGACGGGGTCGAACCCGCAACCTCCTGATCACAAGTCGGACGCGCATCCAAGTGAGCCAACGAGGTCGGCATCGCCAAATTGAAGAACAATACATTGAGCAAAAGGTGACTCGTACCTATAGAAAGCGGAAAATGCTGTAAAGAAAGAAGTTTTCGAAGGTAAGAAGTTTGCGAGTTCTGCCGCTGGTGTATGATTTCGCAGGAACGAAATTCCATGGATATCATAAGCCAAAGAACACAGTTTACAAATGCAACTAAGCTGCAGTGCAAGTTTTCGTTTCATTTGATTTTCGTGAGTGTTTCATGCGGAAGTTGCCAAACCTTTTTCGCACACAAAAATAAGTATGTTCACAGCATGCATGTTACGAAAACTTTTATCGTACTTAAAATTTGACCCGGTCCTTGGAGTGAGTCTCTGGATTAAACGAAATGAGTAAACTGGTTACTTATTAATAGCGCCTTACTTCTCGCATCGACGGCTGTGCAAGTGTGCATGCATGCGTGTATCTGACGATCAGGGAGAATCAACTGACTACTGCGAAGGAATCATGGTTACTGCTAGTGACATTATTAACACTACAATTTCCCAGCAAATACACAATGTCGCATTTACATCGTTACAACGTCGCTGCAACGTCGTGACGTTGCAGCGACGTTGTAACGACGTTGTACATACGTTGTGTGTTTTGCTGGGTTAGCATTGTAGACCTTATCATCGTTGATACATTTTAAAACCGTTGACAAACTACGTTGTAACTGCAAAGCAGATTTTGCAGCGAAAACGCAATTTGTAACCCGTGAAAAAAGCACATTGCTGCTGGAAACAATTTGGTAACCTGTTAACAGAATGTGTTTGGTTAATGCGGTGAAGCTTATATGAATTTCGCAAATTAGTTACGTATATCAAGAAAATGAAACAAATATAACTTCAAGCTCCTAGTTGAACCGCAAACGCCAAAAAATGAATGAAAGTATTTCCATTTTGGAAATACATGTATATTAAAATATACACCCTTCAAAAAAATATACCTTAATGGCCGCGATAATTTCCATTAAATTGTTTTCAGATTTATAGATCTGCAAAAAGGACACTATGGCAGGTTCTTTCGAATAAAAGCACCCGGCGGACACATGACGTTTATACAACGTCGGTGTAACATCGATGCAACGTCATAACGTTTATACAGCGTCGTCCGTGTAACGTCGTATAAACGTCACATGCCCGCTGGTCAGTGTCTGCATGTTCTGTCAACTGACTACTGTGAAGGAACCTTGACATACAATGACTAACTGCGTCGAGATCTTGTACACGATTCGAGTGGCTGAACTGAGCGCGTCCTGTAAAGATTTTTTTGTCTCTTCTAGAAATGGGTCTACTCTAAAAGGGAAGAATTTGCTTCCTTTTCAGAGTTGGTGCGGTGGGGCATAAACAATTTTGACAGTTACCTTTCTGCAAGTGTATCGATTGCCCTTAAGATACACGCTCCCAGCGGCTTCCCAGTAAGTATTCTTTATAAATCTATGGCGGGCCGTTATCGGCCCGTCAGGGTAGCTGACGGGCCGATAACGGCCCGCTATAGATTTATAAAGAATGCTAGCTGGGAAAATTCTGTCGTCCGTTCGGAAGTGGTTCCTCTGTTGCAGTTATTCTTTGTTCGTAAATCAGTCATTGTTAACCCATTAACGACTGAATAAACTCTCCCACACTGTATATTGGAAGAGTCTACTTTCGATTTTCGATTTTAGGTATGTCAGGCTAAATAATGTAGATATTCTTAAAGACAAAATGGTCTAACTATTTGCAAATAGTGGAGATCCTGATCAGACGCCGCGTTCTGCTTTGTTTTGTTGTTATTTGTAAATCTTCTCTTCTTTTTTGGTACCTTGAAGGCTGTGCTTAATAATATTTTGGGCTACTTCATTTGAGCCAGCACACGACGAACCCTACTGTAAGACCTATAAGACCAGCAAAGATTTAGATCAGCCTGTACATCCACCCAATATGGCATATGTTCTTGTTCGTTCCTCTTTAAATAGCCCAGAGGCTGTAGAAGGCCCATGCGATCAGCGAGGACTCTGATCAGACTGCGTGAATACGCAGGTTGATCCATTACGAAAACACGTCTATTCAAATATATTAAAAATTTGACCACCAAAAAAATGAAAATTTTTCAGATAAAAATTCTGATATTTTTCAAATTTCTGCTCAAAACATAGATTGTGGATATTCGTTAGAACCGTCTCGGCGAGGCGGTTCTAACGAGTACCCACAATCTATGTTTTATGCAGTAATAAGAAAAGTAATGTATACCCCTGTAAACCCCAGTTTTACTGTATAAAAGTGGGGTACAAGGGGGTCAAAATTATATAGGCATGTTTTCGTAATGCTATTCATCCATAAATTCATGCATATGCTTGTCCGTCTGTCTATCCAGTGGCGATTCTAACGAATGCACTGAGCATACCATTTTTAAGGAAGATCGAAAACTATCCATACAAATGGTAAGAGAGAAGTCCAGGGAGTGCCACAATCACAAACCGCAGCCCTTCTTAGACACCAAGAGGAAGAGTAAACAGATTAAACCAAACAAGCACAAGTCGAACAAACATACGAAAAGCATTACATCACGAGAACATGCCTATATAATGTTGACCCCCTTAAACCCCACTTTTATATAGTAAAACTGGGGTTTACAGGGGTATGCATTATTTTTCTTATTTCTGCTCAAAAACATAAATTGTGGGTACTCGTTAGAACCGCCTCGCCGAGGCGGTTCTAACGAGTACCCACAATCTATGTTTTGAGCAGAAGTATGAAAAATATCAAATTTTTTATCTGAAAATTTTCAATTTTTGCTGGTAAAATTTTCAGTACATTTGAATAGGCTTGTTTACGTAATGAGCTCATTCTTCTCCAAGCGAGGTAATAGCATTGCTAAAAGGACTGAAAAACACAAGAACAAAATAGCACAAGGTAAGGCATAAAACAAATCGCCTCGAAGAATAAATCACAAAGCAACAAAGAGTAAGACAAACACTGGGACCACCACCTTAGAACGGTCAGTAGAGTAAACTACCGGGGGCTTTAAATCTCTTTTACAGCTAACCAACTTCACTCTGGGTCCCGATGCTACTCTTAATAAGAAATATATAAAAAATCGGTTCGCAGAAAGGCTCCCAACTCAGTCAATAAATAAATTATTCATATTTGCCTCCAGAGCTGGCGTTATTATAAACCCCAGTGGGTTAGAAATATCCATGTCCAGAAGGAATTTGCATGATCCAAAACATTACCAAGAAAAGCCTATTCAAATACAGTTGACTCTCGCTATCTCGACCTCGCTTATCTCGAATAACCGCTTATCTCGAAGTGAAAATCTGGTCCCTGCCTAAACATGAAAATCTAACAACATGTAAAAATATTGTGGAAGAGAGGAGAAATTGCTACTAAGGAGCAATTTCTCCTCTTTTCCACAATATTTTCAGTATATCTCTAACTTCAAGAGTCCAGTTACACATATATTTGTAAAATGTGATTACTCGAATTAGTTTTTCCTCATTTCTGCAAATCTGATATGTCGAAGTACGGATATGTCGAAGTATTTCAGAGAGTTCCTTGGAATTCGAGATAACGAGAGTCGACTGTATACTGAAAATTTTACCTCCAAAAATGAAAATTTTCAGATAAAAATTCTGATATTTTTCAAATTTCTGCTCCAAAACATAGATTATGGGTACTCGTTAGAACCGCCTCGCCGAGGCGGTTCTAACCAGTACGCACAATCTATGTTTTGAGCAGAAATAAGTAAAATAATGTATACCCTTGTAAATCCCAGTTTTTCTATATAAAAGTGGGGTTTAAGGGGGTCAACATTATGTAGGCATATTTTCGTGATGAGAGATCCGAGCTGTATGTGTTAGCTGCCTTTACTCTTTCGGTGCCAAATTTCAGACGACATTTGTCGTCTGTTTGTTTTTAAACAAACTATCACTTGGAAATAACTTTAAGTGTAAAGTTGCAAAACTGAATGTCAGACAGCGTAGATCAAGATAAGACGGCTCATAATGAGCCGTCTCATCTGGATCTTTGCTGTTTGCAAAAGCCTATTGTCATCGCCTATGGCAGTGAAAGGGCTAAAAGACTTTGGTCTCTTATTTTATTTTCAGTTTTGATTGATTTAGAACAACCGCCAGTCGAGCCTATTGTTGGTGGCCAAGATGCCGACAAAGATGAATATCCCTGGCTGGTTCTCCTTTACTATGGTGCATCCTGGGCTTGTGGTGGGTCCATCATAAATGAGAGAACTATCTTGACGGCTGCGCATTGTGTAGACTGGGATCCACACCAGAAGTAAGTTATAAACTAAGTAAACATACAGAGTCATAACAGTGCCGTTTGCAAGTCGCAACTTACAAATAAAATAATTATTTTGCGTTATCTAAAGATTTTGCGGTTGCAGTACTTTTGTTATACTGTAGTCTATGCTTATATCCCTCCAAAGACGTTAATCATATCTCTCTCTCTCTCTCTCTCTCTCTCTCTCTCTATCTCTCTCTCTCTCTCTCTCTCTCTCTCTTTAGAGCATATTTACACAAAGTATTCGAACAGATAAACCTGAGCAAACAATGAAGACCCAGAGCATCTGTCAAACGAGTCACAAAACGTCTGATCAGGGTCTGCACTGCTTGCCACCAATCTAATATGTTTGCAAACATTATCATGCAGTAACATTGACTTGTAAAGATTTTAGGATAACTTGGGTGAAGAGAACATGTGTGCGAATATATCTTAAATACAGTCAAACCCCGATAGCTCGAACACCGACGGCTCGTTTACCATGACTAATTCGAACTCGTTTTTGTGTCCCTACGAAATTCTTCAGATAGCGCAAGAAAACAAATATTTAGGGAAATTTTCTTAGTTTATCACGAAATTGTATGTTGTATGTACTCATTAGAATCAACTCTTCGAGGCGATTCTAATGGGTACACTCAACGTACAATTATTGAGTAGAAAATCGAAAAGATTACCCTAAATTATCGCAATTTTCTTCCTGAACTGGTGCCAAGATTAACCCTCAGTGGCTCGAACTACCCATGTCTCGAACGAATTTCCATGGTCCCAAAGATGTTCGAGCCATTGAAGTTCGACTGTAAATAAACATTTATTCAATGGAAAAATAACTAATTATATTTATAATATATTTATTGTTCACTCTTGCTCAGTTATGACAGTTTCTGGGCGGTAGCGGGTGACTGGGACCGGTCAGTAGATGAAGGAACAGAGCAAACAAGGACCGTTGCAGAAGTTCGAATGGTATGTCATTTTATGACCTTTACACATTTATGGATAGGCTTTACCATATTAACTGTAATTATTGCATAAAAAGCAGTGTCGCACGTTATTAATAGCCGTGCATTAACCGGCGAAAAGCCGTGTACTAACAAGGCAATTCACGCGCTGTTAATGCACGGCTACGCAACTTTTAATATGATCGTACCGGGGCCAAAGAATTGCTGCCGTCAAGAGATGTGTACTGTCCTGCCCTAGAACAAGCATAGTACGTGGAAATAGCGTTCGCGCGACATCGGTGAAAAGGCGAAACAAAATAGTGCAAGAAATAACGCGAAATGTAGCAAATGTTTTCAGTTTTTATGCAATAATAGCGATCGAACATGGTTTTTCAGTGCATTCGGCCTCGGTTTTCAACACCTCCCACGGGATCTGGCGAATGTTAATGCATGAAAAACCATGTTCGATCGCTATTATTGCATAAAAACTGAAAACCTTTGCTACATTTCGCGTTATTTCTTGCACTATTTGTTTCGCCTTCCCTATACTGTAAGCTTCTGGACACCTTCCCAGCGGGCACATGACGTTGATTAACGGTGACGCAATCACAGGAATCTGATTTTTATTCCTTTCTTGGTAACCTATACAATTTTCGAAGAAAATTGAAGGACATATCACAGTTCTGTTCATAAAATAGATTCTGGACGAATATCGTCATAAGTAACCAAGATGCTGACTACATTATATGCTCTTATTATTATTGCGAACTGGATCACTAATTCTTCCCACACATTACATTGGGCTTTAGCTTGTCTACACTGCACCACAGCGGTTGAACTCACCAAAACAACCCTCACTGGATACGTTTGCCATTTCGTTTACAGACGTCATCTGGGATTGAAAACTACTAAATACAGTAGAACCTCGATCATTCAAACTCCCAATAATTTAAAATTCTCAATAATTCAAAATCATTTTGAAGTCCCGAATTAAATATATGTAGGCATTTTAACCCTCAGTTATTCAAAGTCTCAATAATTCAAACAAAACTGATTGGTCCCTTGGACTTTGAATTATCGAAGTTCCACTGTAACTGGCAAACAGTGTGGCTCTGATCAGACATATCAGGATAGTTGTGTCCCAATATCTAGTTTATATAGGGTACAATTTTTACATGCTAAAATAGGAGTTTTTTCAGTTACTTATCTGACAGTACAGCATTTTTCGACATGCCGCTTATCGGGTTCTTTGCATGTGCGTCATGCCGCTAATCGGGTTCTTTGCATGTGCGTCGGCGGTTTCAAATGTTGCGTGTGTTATGTCTTTATCTGTTTCTCGTCTCTTCTTTCTGGTGCCTCGGGAAGGCTGTGCCCAGTAAGCATCCTACATAAATCTATAGCGAGCCGTACAGCACAGTAAGCTTTCTACATAAATCTATAGCAGGTCGTTATCGACCCTTCAGAGTAGCTGAAGGGCGATAATGGCCCACTATAGATTTATGTAAAATGCTAGCTGGGTGTTTCGTGATTGTAGTATTTTCAGGGTATCTTCACAGAACTGGGTATATTAGACTTTAATACTTGGAATTAAGTAAAATGAATATATTCTTAATGTTAGTTTAAGCATAAACAGGTCTACTTGTGTTTTAATGAATAAAAATGAAAAACAAAAATGCCAAAAGCCAAACTTTAGGTTGAGTACATTACCATTTTTTAACAAAAATGTCCATGATTTTTATTTCCAAATAAAGGATGTTCTTGGATAAAAATTAACTCCATCAATGACTTTATTTAAATGATTCTGTGTGTAACTTCAGAATAATATGTAAATTATATTATTAAATGGACATGCACATATTGGCTTTGCCATGCGAAAACGTGACTGAGAGAATATGTGGACAACGAAGGCCACGAACGCCTTGCGCATGCGCACAGTCCGATTAGGGCCTTAACCGTCTGCTAACAGAATGACTAGATTTTACAGAATATATGAATGAAGAGCAAAGGGCGGGATAATATTTTGCGTATGCGCAGAATGATCTGAATGCGTTTTGCGCATGCTTGAAGGCACTGTTTTGCTTAACGGGGCCCATAAAATCGCAAAATATATTGCTGTTTGCCTTCCTGCGCACCAATCGCTGAAAATCCCTGAATCCCCGATTTCTGTTATAAGAAAGAATTTGCTACCCATCGAAGTAAATTCGTTTCTATTATAATCGCTCCATTTCCAAAGGGAAGGCGAACAATTTTGACAGGGTTGCCTCCTGCAACGTGCATCTATTCCACTTTAACACTTAGCATGCTGGGTAAAAGACGGCATTTTGAAATATTTTTCTTATTGTTCCTAAAAAATAGGATTTGACAGTTTCACACCGGTTACCGCGATACAATGAACGCGACTGTGTACAACGAACGCAGTTGAAAATCATGACGTATGTTCGGTAAGAAAATGATTTATTTTAGCCATATTTCAAATCTTCCTGGATGGTTATTTTGCATAGCTGTAGGAAAGCGGCAATACCATTTACAGATACATTTGCATAGAAATCTGCTCAAAACAAACGAAAACAAAATTTTCAAGCGTGTTTTCACCAACCCTGCAATAACAATCGGTAGGGCTGGCACGATTAATCGGATAATCGATTAATTGATCGATAAATTCCACAAAAATGACTATCATTACGGATTTGCTAATAATCGATCATTTGATTTCTGCGTTTGTTACTTTACCGTATTTACCCTTAGTATTCAGACACCTCAACTCCTTATCATACTTTTATCTAAAATTTGAACAAGTCCAATATACTACCCACTGTTATGTCTAAAATAGCTGTGTTAGTGGCAAACAGTGTAGATCCAGATGAGAGGCCGCGTTTGCGGCGTCTCATCTGGGTCTACACTGTTTGCTCAATATAACATATGAAGGGGTCATAGGTAAAATCAAGATCAAATCTTCAGCGATTACTAATCGATTATCAATCATAATGGCAGAACTGATAATCGATTATCTTTTCAGCTCTGATTATCCAGCCCTAATAATCGGTCAATATTTTCTGTCCGTTACACTTCTTTTGTGCAAATGCTTTTGTAATTTATATATTGTTGTGACTCTGGAGCCTCCAATGAAGCATTTCTTTGAGCCCCAGGTAGTGTGAATGGCCACTGAATTCGGGAAAGGTTCAAAGCTTGAGTTTTGTTATGGTACAACTTACCACGGGTTACGATACACCATAACGCGGCTAATCAGGAGAGTTTGGGAACAACAAACGCGGATTCTTATCTTCATGCACTGAGACAAAACATTTTAATTCGCCTGTGAAGTCCCGATAAATGATGTTTTTTTTTATTTTCCAAGCATCTATTTAACCGTTATATACTTTTAAATGACTTTCTAATTCTCTTTATTATGATTTCTGTACATATGCACGGCATTGTTTCTGAATTTAATAGGGTAATCTATGAATTACGAAGCGCTCACTTGTACGCAGAATCAGAATTGTTACTGGTGACACGTCAAATGACATTCATTTACAAGGACCTGTAATGTGAGTTAGTCCCTAGCTCTCACGAAAGAGGTATACTGAGCTACAACCCGCCCCGCCCCCGCCCCACCCACACGTTTCAAGGATGTCCTCATTTGCGGCAACGCGAAGCCATTTTCGGCGAAATAATCTTACTACATGACAGTCATAACGAAGGAATGAAACACGGCTTAAAATCTGACCACTGCCAGCTCTGGTGGGTCGATTGTCTCTGCGTGTAGGCTGGGAAAATGGTTCTGAACAGAAAAAAAGACATTTTCGTGCAACCCTATGATAACTGTACTTTATGTAAACAGTGACGAACCTGATCAGACGCCGTGTTCTGAGGCGTTCGATCTGAGTCTACACTGTTTGCCAGTACAGGAACCTAGTTCATTTTTTTTTTTCAGTTTATTCACCCTTTTAACACAGCACTCTGACGTAACAGGAGGAATAGCGCTGCTATAAATAACCGTTACCTGGATTTTGTTCACATGGTCAGCAATAGTCAGGTGAAAGTAACTTCTGGTAGATTGATAAACAATCGACCAAAAACAGATCCGGTTATGGTGGAATTTGACCCTAGGCCACTCGGGTGTAAATCCTGAGCTAAAGTGTCATACCCTTTACGCAGTTGTCAAATATATGTTATAAACCTATAAGCTATATATAAGCTTCCAAGATAGATAACTGAGGTTAGGGGTCATGGTACGTAAAAGGATGAGGGACTTTTCCTTTTACCCCTAACACCCATTACTATTGTTTGTTTGTTTTGGACTGATTGATTGTGTAACGGTTTAACGACGTGTCAACCTTTGTGGGTCATTTTGCATTGTCTCCCGGAGAAAGGAAAAAAAGAGAAAGAAAATATAGTAGAGGAGAAGAAAGAAAGGGACAGGGAAGGAATGGAATTGAAGAAACGGAAGAAATAGAAAGATTCCCCTCTACCCTTACCTGCTACAAGTATAGCAGGTCTTGCTTATCTGTAAGCCATAGTCGTTCGTCTGTCATTACTGACAATGACCAATCCTAATCAACTGTGTGAAGTGTTATTTTTAGTGTGTTCAAAGATGGCTTATGAGACCAATCTTAGCTCTAAATTGCCTTTCGCAGATAGAACAAGAGATGTCTGAGGAAGAAAGCTCTGTTGGTGATGCCTTAACTCTGGCTTTCCGCTGTGCACGCTTCTGCTCGGCTTTGCTTTTTGCTTCGTTTTCACCAGCACCCCTTCTTATGAGGCCTCGCCATTTTGTTCGATCCTGTGCAATCTGTTCCCATGACTCTGTATGTTGAATGTTGAAGTCTTTAAATGAGGCTTTGAGGGTGTCTTGTATCGCTTCTTTTGACCACCGTGAGAACGTTTTCCAACTTGTAGTTTTCCAAATAGGATTTCCTTTGCCAAACGTTCATCAGGCATTCTGGTAAACTGGCCTGTCCATCTTAACTGTGCCAATTTCATAACAGTATGTACAATCTGCATTCCTGCCCTTTTCAGGCCTTCTGTGTCTGGAATCCTGTCTTGCCACTTGATCTTTAGACGTTTTCTAAGACAGTTTGTATGGGAGTGGTTCAGTCTTTTGGCATGCCGTTGATAAACTGTCCATGTGTATACTAGTGTTGGCAGCACCACCGACCTGTATACTTTCAGCTTTGTGTCAAGTCTGATTTCGTTTTGGTCCAAAACACTTCCACGCAGTCGACCAAATGCTGCACTAGCTTTGGCAATCCAGGCATTGACTTCATCATCAATGTGCACAACTCTAGACCATGTGCTTCCAAGGTAGGTGAACTTGTCTACCACTTGCAATCGTTGACCTTTCACTGTGATGGTAGAATACTTGTAAGGCTTTCCAGGTGCTGGCTGATACAGTACCTCAGTCTTGATGCAAATTGTGAGATCACAGCTGTCACATGAATTTGATATTTGATCCACACCTTTTTGCAGTTTCTCTTCTGTTTTCTCTTCTGTTGGAGAACCCTTTGTCATGGCATCAGCAAAGAGAAACTCATTTAGCACCCCTGTGTATGCACATAGAATTTAGCCTGTAACCTTCTTAGGTTGAAATGTTTCCCATCAAAGCGGTACCTAATAGGTATACCATTGTCACCATCTTGAAAAACATCTGTAAGCATGGCAGAAAACATCATGCTGAATAGTGTTGAGGCTAGAACACAGCCTTGCTTAACTCCATTTGTCATAGGGAATGGATCAGAAAACTCGCCATCGTTTTGAACCCTTGCAAACATACCATCGAGGAACTGCCGCACCATTGCTATGAATTTGGCAGGACAGCCAAACTTTGCCATAATTTTTCAAAGTCCCTCGCGACTGACTGTGTCAAATGCTTTGGTAAGGTCGACAAAGATCATGTAGGGGTCCACATTCTGTTCCTGGCATTTTTGGTGAAGCTGCCATGCTGTAAAGATCATGTCTATTGTTCCTCTGTCTTTCCTGAATCCACACTGGCTTTCTGGTAGAAGCCCTGACTGTTCAAGGTGTTCATCCAATTGATTCAGTAGGATCCTAGCAAGGATCTTCCCGGCGATTGACAATAAAGAGATGCTTCGATGATTGTCACAGAGGATTCTCTTTCCTTTTGAATAGGTAGGTAATTGTTGCATCCTTGAATTCTTGAGGGATGGCTTCTTTTCTCCACATAATGTGAAATGACCTTGTCAGTTTCTCTGCAACTGAGGAACCTCCTGCTTTGTAGATTTCTGCAGGTATTGCATCCTGGAGCCTTGCCAGATGACAAGACTTGTATTGCTTTCACTGTTTCAGAGAGGGCTGGGAGCTCATCGAGCAGCGGATTACTTTCCACCTGTGCTAGTAAGCCAATATGTGTAAGCCATTATAGGGATCAAACATGGTTTTTCATGCATTAATATTCGCCAGGTCCCGTGGGAGATGTTGAAAACCGAGGCCGGCGGCCGCGGTTTTCAACACCTCCCGAGGGACCTGGCGAATGTTAATGCATTAGAAAACCATGTTTGATCGCTATTATTGCATCAAAACTGAAAACATTTGTTACATTTCTCGTTATTTCTTGCACTATTTTGTTTCGCCTTTTCATCTTGCTTCACGAACGCAATTTCCATGGACTATGCTCGTTCTAGGGCTTGGCAGTATACATCTCGTGACGGCAGCCAATCTGTGGCCCAGGTACGCTCATACTGCAAGTTGCGTAGCCGTGGATTAACAGAGCATGAATTGCCTTGTTAATGCACGGTTTGTCGCCAGTTAATGCACGGCTGTTGATAATGTGCGACACTGCATTTTATGCAATAATATCTGTTGGGCACCCCGGTGACATAAGATACACGAAACTTTTCACTCCCAGTTTGTTTGTTTGTTTTGGAGTTTAACGGTACAGTCAACACTATTTTGGTCGGTTTACCTAACAACACTTCCTGGATAGGCTTATACATAAGCGGTCAACCATTACAGTGTACGTTCTTACGCTAGAAACTGGCAACTGCCTTTCGTGAATCAGTTGAAGGGAGAGAATGACTGTAGAAAAGTTATTATGACACACCCATTACAGATTCTTTTTCTTGTATACCTTTGATTCTAGAACGTAGATTTAAAAAATGCAGTCCCTTCTATTGCTGATGTTCGCCATATTGCGATGAAATTATTGTGGCGTTTAATGACGTCATGATAACATGCAAAATCTTAACGACAGCATACATGACTACTATACAACAAGTGCACATCAAACACCTCAGAGTAAAACACGTGAGAATTTTTTACTTTTATACATGTACAATCCCTTTGCATGATAACCTGGGTAGGATAAAAGTTTCTAGCCCATGGTTAAAACTAGGATTTCCTCATCTGGTGTGTAAGAACTAGTAAAAGAGGCGAAAGAAAAATCCCTTCAATAAAATATGCATGTCAAGTAAAGACTCGAATCCGCGTACTCAGGCCATTGGTTCGCGTATTGATATAATGAATAAGTCTTTAGTTACTTGCAGATTGTAAACAGAGAATGCGGCTGCACAAAGTATATTCAATCACAAAAGTACTGAAAAATATTTTGCAGATTATTGTGACTGCGCTGTGAGACCAAATAGTGTCTCAATGAAGTTGTTTTTGCTCAGTTAATAAAGCTCATTGCCTGGGGTAACAACATGTGTTTTTGAAATGTCGCTCTGACGTGCTCGTGATAGTTGAAATATATATATATATATATATATATATATATATATATATATATATATATATATATATATATATATATATATATGGGCAGGTTATTTTGTATGCCACATGATGACTTTATGGGTCAGAGACTGTTCCTTGTGCATCCGATGTATAAGGAAGCTGTCTACATGTCATAAACTAAATGCTCTGGCACCCAGCTACAGGAAATGTCAGCGAACATATCTTACAACCCAAAATACTTCCAAAGTTCGGAATGATAAGCAGATCAGTCGATATTGCGATTCTACAACTTAAGCAGCAGATATGTGCCGGTCGTGTCGGCTAAATCATGAAAACTGGCGCTTGTAATGAAAAAAAAAAAGTGTCCAAATTTGGGGTTTCCATATTCGTGTTTGTTGTACCATCTTTTCCGTGTTAAGTGTACCCAGACACAACACATGATCCTTGGTAAGTTGTACCCGTGTTTCAAGATAGTCCTCTAGGATACATCGTAACAATGCTTAACCAATGGATGTTCCATTGTCTCTATGTAAATAAAACTAAGGTTTTCTCAATAAAAAATTATACAATAGCTGGACCATGGGATAATTTTCAGTTTTGAAAATTAACCCATGGTTTTATTTATAGATCTCACAGGTGTACTTTAGAATGACTGTCAACTCATCAGTGCACCTTAACCTTTTTCACTCTCTGGACTAATTCCGCAGGCGATGGCAAGTTGATATTTCCCCCAAAAAACAGATTGTTGTTTTCTGGGAAAAATAAGAAAAATATTTCAAAATGTTGTGTGTTGAATTTTGTTTCCAGCAGACATTTTAAAACATTTTCATATTTTTCCTAGAAAACAGAATTTGACATTTCATGCAAATTGTCTCCAAATGTCAAATGTTTATTGGAAAAATAAACGTATCATCAATATGTTGTCTGCTGAAAATGCCCAGAGTGCTAACCATCAATTTTTCAGCAGATGACATTTTTTAAATAATTTTCTTATTTTTTTTTCTCAGGAAACTGGATTTGACATTTCATGTACATTGTCTCAACTAGAGACAGTTTGCATCAAATGTCAAATTCTTTTGGTGGGAAAAACTAAGACAGTATCATCAATATATTGTCCGCTGATATTGTCCAGAGAGTGGTAAAGGTTAGAGGAACTTCAAAATTTACTTCTGCACTGAGCAACTTTCTAATTAAAAATGACATTTTTTTGTTGAATAAAACGCATGAAACCAGACAGTCTGTCTGGAGAATATTATAATGACCAAAGCTACAGATGACCAACCAGACTGCACCAAAGTTTGACCAAATTAAGATGCTGATGTAATTTCTTTTGATTGACAAGATTGCAACCAATAAGATTTTAGCAGTAGTGCCTCAGTTAGTTTTATTCAAAAAAGGTGGGGTGTTGCATCCTTTTTAGTACACAAGGTCAATAGGTCCAGCATTACATCAGACTGCCTGTTACCACTTTACCATAAAAATATAAAAAAGAGAAATAGAGGTAAAAAGTAGAAAAAGATATACTAAATAAATAAAAGTATAGTTTTTGTAAGAAAAAAAAGTCCCATACATTGGTTAAAACAGATAAACCATGTTATTGTCTCGGTTTTGGGAAAACTGTAAATTATGTCATAATTTGATGACCTTTCACTGTCTGACCCAAACTCGGCTCCGCCTCGTTTCGGGTCAGACAGTGAAAGGTCACCAAACTATGGTATGATTTACAGTATACCCAAAACCTCGACAATAACCATGGTTTATCTATAACTTATTCTAAAAGATTTTTTATGACTTATCAAAAATAGTATATTTACTTCTGTACCTAGAGACATGAAAAACCCTAGAATGGTCATGTACATGTACATGAAATTTAATTTTGTTGCCTATTGTGGTCTAATTGGTAGCTTTGCTTTTCCTTCTCTGACAGTGTCATAACTTAAAATTTGGACAAAACAACAAAAAAAACACAACTTTTTGTAATCCCATAAAAAGTCGTGATATTTCCGTGAAAATAAAGGAAACATTGAACTTACACTTTTCTCTCAAAATTTCAGTTGCGTTCGTTGTACCCAGTCGCGTTCATTGTTTGTTTGTGTTAAGGTTTAGTTAGCGGTCAGTTCACCTAACCAAACGTTTACTGGGCAGGCTTAGTCCTCTGAGCAGTTAACCTGTATTGTGAATATTCTTTCGCCAGAAACTGACAACTGCCCTTCTTAAATCAGCGGAAGGGAATAAATGATCGTAGAAAATATTTCATGATCAATCTCCACGAAACAATGTTGACGACCTCCACGGAGGTCGGGCCCGGAACATCCTGGTCTCCATTCGGAAGGGCATCCAACTGCGCCACCAAGGCCGGCTCGCGTTCGTTGTACCGCGCTAATCGGTGTGATTTTGTGTCCATTGTTTCTTTAAGATAAAATTTGCATAATATGTCAATTCCTGTTTGCTTAGAAAAATCTCATCAATTTGTCGTCTTCTGAATTTGTCAACCATATCATGGTAAGTATGAAATGTTCTGTAACTGTTTTAATTGTTTGAACAGCATCGCAGGTACAATATAAGGACAGTCAACAACGACATTGCCTTGTTGATTTTGGACAGTCCACTAACCTATACCGGAAGTGTTATGCCAGTACCGATGCTCTCAGACAAAATCTTTGACGAAGAGGCTGTCACAAGTAGCGGCTGTGTTGTTTCTGGCTGGGGTATACAAGATCAAGGCAAGTGGTGGTGTTATTTACATTCATTATTTTAGAGATACGCAAATTATTTCATGACGAAAACAAGCCTATATAGTTTTGACCCCCTTAAACCCCACGTTTATACAGTAAAACTGGGGTTTACAGGGGTAAACATTAATTTTCTTATTTCTGCTCAAAAACATAGGTTATGAGCGGTTCTAACTAATGCCCACAATCTATGTTTTGAGCAGAAATAAAAAAAAAGAACCAGAATTTTTCATCTGAAAGTTTAAATTTTTGGTGGAAAATTTTCATTATTTTTTGTAATGTATCCCTTAGCGCTTAGCACTATTGGTAAAAATCAGCAGATGACGCATTGAAATATTTGTCCTATTTTCTTCAGAAATAGGTTTTTACGCATCATGCAAATTGTTCCCAACATCGTATCGACTTTACACTGATTCTCAAGAAAGTTGGAAAAATATAGTCATAGCATAAAAAACGTTCAGTTTTTGTAGTTTTATGGAAAGGTAACCAATTAAAAGTTGATGTTCTGAAGTCTCTGGCACAACCTGAAATGTTTCATTTTTGAGCTAACTCCAACACACATAAAGAAAAATATGCTTGCACCTAATGATGAAGAGCCGTCCCCTTCTTCCCCCCACACGCACTCCTTCCTCCCACCCTCTCCCCCTCATTTTTGCTTGGCATAATTGTTGAACATGTTAAGTTTTACGTTGCAGACATTCGACATTCATACAGTTAGATAAGCTTTAGAAATGTTGCCACTGATAAATATTTTCAACGGATGACAAATTCCTATATATCTAATGTAAATGAAAATTTCCTTTCACAATTCAGTTTTGTCATTGAATTTAGTGTATTCTACGATCCCAAGTATAAAAGGCATGGCACCTATTTTCGGACCAGGCAAATGGGTCTTGATTTCTTACCTCAGAGATCATGGTGCTTTTCGGACGTTTGTTTGATTTGTGCTTGTTTGGATTTGTCGGTTTCCTCTTCCTCTTGGGGTCTGGGAAGGGCTGCGGTTTGTAATTGTGGCACTCCCTGGACTTTTCTCTTACCTTTTTTTTTCACTTATGCCAACTAAAGACGAAACTATTTTATAATGTTTTAGATCCTTAAAATTGTTTTCTGATGAAGTAATGTCATTTGGATGAAAAAGTTATTTTTCCAGCTGTATTTTACGCTAAAGTTATCCAGTATATCAAGAGAAATGATGTGTACTCCCTACAGTGGAAGAGAGATAACTTGAAGTAATAAACAAGCATGCATAGGAACTTGTGCTGGATATACTTCGTCAAAAATAATTTCAGAAATGCAAATGTATTTTACGGGACATATTTTACGGGACAGTAATAAGAGTGACCCAGGAATATAACCTAACCGTATCTAAAACATTATATTCGGCCTGATTATCTGCATAAAAACCTTTTATGCTTTTACTTTGTTCCTCCCTCTGACCGTCCGTCCGTCACACTTTTGCCCGGAGCATATCAACAAAAGTATAGAAAGTAATTTAATAAAACTTGATACACTGATAGAGTGCCATGAGGGAAATTGCAGAATTTAAGAATCATAACTCTATCGCCAGTATTAACGGAGTAAGTAGCCTTCTAAATTTTTACAATAAAAAGATTGTCCGGAGTATATCTCTGAAAGTATAGAAGGGAATTAAATGAAACTTGATACATTGATAGACGGCCATCAGAGGAAGTGACGAATGCAAGAACCGTTACACTATCACAAGTGATTTCAGAGTTATTTTCCTTTCTTGTTTTTGCAATAATAAGCTTGTCCAGGGCATATCCCTAAAAGTAGCAAAATTATATAAATGAAACTTGATACAGTGATAGAGGGCTATAAAGAAAATTGCAGAATGCAAGAACCATAACTCTGTCACCAGTATTTACGAATTTACTCTCATTCTTAATTTTTGCAATAGAAAGCTTATCCAGAGCATATCTATAAAAGTATAGAAGGGAATTAAATAAAACGTGACACATTAATGGACGGCCATCAAAGAAAGCGTCATACACTCTGGATGCAGCCTTACTTTTTATCATGATTTTTACAGTCTTTGTTGCATATCACAAACTAGAGAACACAAAACTGAGTTATGGTTTGAGTTATGGTCTTATGGTTTGAGGGCTTCAGGCCTTGCAGGTAAAGGGCTTTACATTCTCCTTATTTTTGCATCCTTTGTTGAAAATCAACTACTAGGAAACACAAACGGAGCTTCTTATTCCGTTGGTTAAATAGTTACAGGCTACAGGCAAAGGGCCTTACATTTCTCCGTTTTTTTTTTTTTTTTTTTTTTTTTTTTTTTTTTTTTGTTTATTTTTTGTATTTTATGTTGAAAATCACTAACCAGAGAACACAAAACTGAGTTTCTTAGTCTCATGGTTTAAGAGTTACAGGCCTTGCAAGCAAAGGGCCTTATATTTCACTAATTTTGGATTCCTTGTTGAAAAACACTTACTAAAGAACACTAAATTGAGTTTCCTTTTTGTACTTTTTTGTTGAAAATCACTAACCAGAGAACACAAAACTGACTTTCTTAGTCTTATGGTTAAAGACTTACAGGCCTTGCAGGAAAAGGGCCTTATATTTCACTAATTTTGGATTCCTTGTTGAAAATCACTTACTAAAGAACACTAAATTGAGTTTCTTAGTCTTAATGTTTAAGATTACTGGTCTTGCAGGCAAATGGCCTTATATTTCTCATTAGTGTTGGAGTCTTTCTTAACTAGAAATGTGTCCAAAGTACACAGATGCTCCAGCATTGACTTAGGCTAACTTTGACAAGGTTTGCACAGTTTTATAGCGGTACTAAAATTGGGGACATCTGTGTATTTGAGCACATTCCTAGTTTGTTTTATGTGTTTCTTTTTGTTTTTGTTTTGGTACATTTTACAGGATTTCAAATGGCCATTTTCTCTAGCCATTTGTCATTAGGCCTTCTGATGCCCTGGCCGCAACGTCTACAGCGCTTTGATTGCAATAATAAGCTTGCCCGCAGCATGTCTCTTAAAGTATTTTACTTTTTCACTAGCATTACCCTCCCACTATTGCACACTTTCGGGGAGCACACTTCAGTTTCATCGATTGTCTTGTTTTTTGAAGCTGAAAAGAAAAACGTTGATAACGATTGTGAAAGCAAAATATTGTATTTCTGTTTAGTTTTGTAAACTCAGTAGGATTTCGTTTAAAAAATATGCGTTTTACTCAAAACTCAAATTTGAAGGGAACCTTCTATGTGAATGAAATTGTTATAACTGTTCCGTACAATACTTACATTAGTCCCGTAAAATACCCTAACAGAAGGTTTTTTAAGTTCTTAAGCGATACGAGTATTTCTGTTGATCAAGTGACTGATATTTGTGTTTGAAATGAATCATAGATGATGTTTCTTGAGAGATCATACCCAGATCGAGTGATATATTTTGAAATTCTCATTAGAAAGCACGTTTTCTGAGCAGGCTTCTCAGAGTTTCTTGTCCGTCAATGACTTTCACAAATTATTTGAAGCTGTTCCTGGCATTACTGTTTTTCTGTTTTAAATGCATTGGTTGTCTTAAAAGATAAAATTTTAACGTCCTCATTGATTTTGTCTTTACTTACGGCCCTTTTTCTTATCAGAAACGCTGGAATATTATATACCCCGTAGAATACATTAAATATTTCCGTTAATAAAAATAGGAAACCGTTTACCAAAATTATGAACATGACTTTCTAACATTTTTTGTACAACGAAAAGGTTTGCGAAATGTCAAGAGGACTTTTAAAATTTTGTTTCGTTTGAAAAAAAAAACTCTTTTAAAGCTGTCGAATGATCGGAATATGAATACCTTCGATTTCTCTTAAAGTCGTTTTTCCGGATTCATAACCATATTAATGTAACTTTTAATTAAGCATTGACACTATTATGTTTGGTACATACATATCAAATGCGCATTAATAATTTAAAGACATTGAACGCCACGAAAACTGCTTTGATTCATGTGGAGAGCTTACAGTTTTTACGGAACTTTGCTAATCCTTATTTGATCACGAAAACTCATGACATTCGCGTTTACGTCAAAACCGATTTACATATTTGAGAAAGTGCTCTTAAGATTTTAATTTCTCTGAGAAGGATTCGGTTTCTATGCAGCAAGGGTATTTCATACTTTCATTTTCTTAGAAAAATGAAGTAAATTTTTCATTGGAAAAGTTTGCTGTTATAATTATTTATGAACCCTTAATCAATATCGTAACGTTTAGATTAATCTTTGGAGTAAATTATCTTCAAAAGTAAGGAAAATATATGACTTTCTTATACGCAGCATTCGGGTAGCATGGAGTACTTGTTGAGCAGGAAACACAAATCACCAATTGTCATATTCATGTCGGTGTATTCTAGAGGAAAGTAAATATTAATGTTATGGCTACGTAAGCGTTTTAGCTTCACCATAATGCAGCGCGAGTTTTAGCACAGAAAGTTTGCCGTTTACTGGTATGACAGACGATTTACTTGATATTCTTACGCTCGTTCTAGTGAAAGTTTCACAAAAATTGTGCTCTTCATGCTTCTGTAGAAGATATCGTGTTTCTACGATTTGGTGAAGAAAACCCATTTTGATATTTAAGAAAAATAGTTTGAAGATTGTTTGGATTTGTCGGTTTCCTCTTCCTCTTGGGGTCTAGGAAGTGCTGCGGTTTGTAATTGTGGCACTCCCTGGACTTTTCTCTTACCTTTTTTTCTAAAGCTTAATTTCATACTGAAGACAAACACTTCCATTCACGCTTGCTTGGATACCTATACTTCGCACATCTACTTCAAATTTGTTTTGTAAATTCTCGTAAAATACAAGGATAACTACCAGTGCTCTCATGTCGTCCCATGTTTCATCAAACTGTCACATATTTACTGTTTAGAATCTTTAGTACAAGTTACAGTAGATGCAAGCGATCTTTGTTTGGCTTGGTTAGTTTTTCACTTATTCACCACCCAAAGGTCCCACTTTCTTGAGAACCAGTGAACTAATGCGACATTATATTAATGTCTTGGCGTTGTATCGCTGTTAATGCGACAGTGTCTAAGTATCATATGCCCACTGGGTAAGCACTTTTGTGCAACGCCCTCTTCATTTTGCACACACGCACACATACCATAGATCACACACATATTTTTTATCCTTCTGTGTTTTGGGAAGGTTTGTAAATTAAATCTTTCCTGAGTAGTTGTACTTTTGTTTTTGAAATGTCAACCATTACGAAAACATGCCTATTTAAATATGCTGAAAGTTTTACCACCAAAAATAAATTAAAAAAGCAGATAAAAATTCCGATATTTTCCATTTTTCTGCTTAAAACATGGATTGTCGGGTCTCGTTAGAACCGCCTGGACGAGGCGGTTCTAACGAGTACCTACAATCTATGTTTTTGAGCAGAAATAAGAAAATAATGTATACCCATGTAAACCCCAGTTGTACTCTATAAAAGTGGAGTTTAAGGGGGTCAAAATTATGTAGGCATGCTTTCGTGATGTAAGAAAATAGAACAAAACGCGAATAAACGAAAGAGAAAGTGAATCCTCTCTGCTTGTATAAGACTGTACTCAGTCAAACCCGATTGTTTGTTACACTTCATAATTTCATTTACCAGTAAGTTAAACTGAATAAAAAGGGAGATAACATACACTAAATCTTCAGTGACTCAAACACCGATGGCTCGTTTACCGTGGCTGATTCGAACACGGATTTTAGTCTCTAGGAAATTCCAAGAAAACAATATTTAGGGATATTTATGGGAAAATTTTCTTATTTTATTCTGGAAATGTATGTTGTGTGTTCTCATTAGAATCGCCTCTACCGCTAAGAGCGATTCTTATGAGTACACTGAACAGAGCATTACTTTATAAAAGTTCAAAAAGATGTCCGATTGGCCTGCTAATCAGCCCCAATGATCAACTTGCAATGACTGGAACTAACCGTGTCTACAACACAATTCCATGGTTGTTAAATCTAAGGACGGTCAAAACGGACGGAGGGGGATTTCGTATTTGAATAAGTGCCAGTTTGGTTGACGCCTAGTTGTATCATTACACAGAGTTCCAGACAACGTCAGATTTTGTTTTCAGATTTCATTTTACCCATATACAATTTACAACAAATAATAAAACACTACCATATAATTACAAAACAAAAAATTGGTTTCAATGTTTCATGTCCTTTTTTTACAAATTATTCACGTTGGGATATTTTCCCAAAGACTGGTCAGAGGGTTATATAGTCCTTCTACATAAAAAGGGTTCTTTGAACGACGTTGAAAATTTCAGGGGCATTACGCTTTTAAGTTCGCTTGGTAAACTTTTCTCTCGAGTTTTAAATAATAGATTATCATAATAGGCAGAAACTTATTTCATTTTAATGGAGGCGCAAGTTGGTTTCAGGCCTGGAATGAGTACTGTCGACAACATATGTGTTTTTCATGGCTTAATTACACATTTTATAAAGCACGGTAAGAAATTGCATTGTGCTTTCGTTGACTTCACAAAAGCATTTGATTATGTGGTGCGAGACAACTTGTGGTTTGGATAAGTTAAGCTGGGCTTAAGAGGGAATATTTTAAGTATCATAAAATCTATGTATGAAAGTGTCAAATCAAGAGTCAAGATCTTTGACAAAGTTAGGAATTATTTTTTCTGTAACCTTGGTGTATGGCAGGGCGGATGCTTATCTCCCTTTTTGTTTTCCTTGTTTTTAAACGATATAGAAGAACAGTTCTTGCACGCTGGTTTAAATGGTTTAGACATCAACATGTTTAAAATTTTTATGTTATTATATGATAATGATATAGTGATATGTTCCACTACCGCAGAAGAATTACAATCTGGCTTAAATTTGTTGCCAGAATACGCGGACAGACGGTGGAAAATGAAAATAATGCTACTAAAACCAAAGTTTTGGTTTTCAGAAAAGGTGGTCAGTTGCCTAGAAACCTGTGATTTATTTATGAAGGTAAAGCTTTGGAAATTGTTGGAAGTTTCAAGTATCTTGGTATTGTATTTATTGTGAGTGGGTTATTTTCGAGGCACATAGCACACTTGCGGGCAAGCACAAAAGGCTATTTTGAAATTAAATAAATACCGATATAAGTTCACCTTTACTTAACCTAAACACAACTTGGAACTTTTCGATAAAGTTATATCACCCATTCTCATTTATTCTTCCGAGGTATGGGGCTTTGTCAGGCTAAAGTAATAGTACGAGTACATATATAGTTTTGTAAAAAGTTTTAGTGTAAGAAAAACGACACAGAACGATTTTGTGTATGGCGAACTGGAACGGACAAACTTTATAATAAAACGGTATTTTATAATAATTGAATATTCGTTTAAAATTTTAATGTCACCAGAAAACAAATATATTAAGAAGTTGCGGTTATAGATACCTAAGCCATAATCCAAACTCTTAAATCCGTAAACGAATGACGAATCAAAATGTTCAGACCAACAGACATGGACCCCAGAATAAAGGGTGTAATCAGGCGTCCGCGGATAGTAAGCATTACTTGGTAAGCAAGCTTCGCCCACCATGCCCACAGGCCTGAACGAAGGAAATATCGGTAGAAGCGTATTTCCTGGATTTGGGAAGTCTACTTATGGCGCGTCACTGGCAAAAATATCAGAAACAATCTGGAAACTGCCACATTGTAGGGATTGACCAGATCATGATGTCTCCCATAGGGCTTCTTAAGTGTTGCTACCAGTTTGGTTTTTTGATACCCCTGGCTCAACAACTTTGTAGTGAGCACTTTCCCACGCTCCATGAAGTCCTGGTAATTTGAACAGGCTCTGGCATAACGGATTAACTGTGAAACGTAAACGCCGTATGCTGGTGCAGAAGGGATATTACTGCTCAGGAATGGAAAGTTAACAATGGGAAAATTGAAGTCATCCCGTTTATCGTAAAGCCTAGTAGTAAACTTTCCATTGTCAATGTAGAGATAACAATCCAAGTATGAGGAGGAGGCTGCAGTTTCCGTTTTTTCCTATGTTTCAAGCTCACGTGGATAGATGAATTCCAAATACTCTGCAAATTTTGTGTTTTTCAGAGACAATACATCATCTATATATCTGTAGGTGAAACTGAATTGTTGCGCGAGGTGTTTTTTGCCTGCTTGGAGGAGACTTTGTACAAACTCCGCCTCATATGAGTATAAAAACAACTCGGCAAGTAACGGTGCACAGTTAGTACCCATCGGTATGCCGATAAGCAGATATATCAGATGATGCTAATGACATCGATGAGTTGCCAAATAAAATAAACTGGGCGTCTCTTGTTCGTCACCTTTTAATGTCTTTAGGCTCCTATGACGTATGGCTTAACTAGGGAGTTGAAATATAGATATATTCATTTCTGTTTTTTTTTTTTTTTTAACAAAGACTCACTGATAATTTTATTCAGAACTGACAGGAAAGACTAGGTATATCGACACGTGCACGTTTTTACAAATCGTTTGCTCAGTTTCAGTTACAGCCATATTTAGAAATAATTAATGTCTTTAAATATATGCAGGCTTTAAGTAAATTAAAAATGTTTTCACACAGATTAGAAGTAGAGGCTGGAAGATGGCTTAGACCAAATATTATCCCCGTTGATGAAAGAAAATGTACCACTTGCAGTGTATTAGAAGATGAATATAATTTCGTAATTGAATATAGCAGATACTTTGACCTTAGAAATAATTATATAGCTAAGTACTATTGGAAAAAGCCTAGTATGTACAAATTTGTGGAACTTATTAATTCAGCTAACATGAACTGCTTGCGTAAACTGAGTTTATTTATCTATCATGCCTTTAAACGTCGCACAGAGTTATTGTATAGAAACTGATATGCTCATAGACTGACGGCGTATTACGTATTACGTATTATGGATAGCGTCAATAGTATTTTTATTAAGGATACTGGATAAAAGAGAACTTGCAACTTCCTAGGTAGGGACTGACCCAATCAGATAAAAGCTGGCTCCCCGGCGTCCATATTTAAGCTTTTTCTCTCTCTTCTAAAACATGTCGATTCTTGTTTGATATTTATTTATTTATTTATTTATTTATTTATTTATTTATTTTTGTTTGTTTGTCTTGTCTTGTTTTGTATTGGCATATATTTTGCGTCAATATTTACTCTCTGTCAAACAATTTTAATGAAATGGTAGACCCTAAACTTTAGGCTCGTTCCTATATTTCGTTTTCGTCAGGAGCGAACCTCTTGGGCGTAGTAAACTAAAATATTGCCAACAGTTGCCGTCCATTCCTTTGATTAAAGAAAAGGGCGGTTAATAAATTAATAAAAACTATGATGCATATATACATGAGCATTGCAGCAGTTAAAGTAATTTGTGGGAGATTGTACTATTAGCCGTCATTAAGAAATTTTGTTTGTGATTGATTAATTTCACATCGTCTTTGCTTTAATATTTGTTTTGCTATGCTGCTTCTTCAAACATTATATACATCTTCTCCGCAGCCTTTACAATTTACTCATGTATTACATGTATAAACGTTGTTATGTCAGTGCGTAAGAAGGATACAATGGCAATATACACACATAGTGTTATCGCCATCACATTAAATGTATATATTTGTATCCTCATGGGCTTCATAGCTTTTTGGAATTTTGAAAAAAAAAAAAAAAAAAAAAAAAAAAAAACCTTGCTCTTCATGTAAGTGCTGTCTCCTCGCGTCGGCCTCGATAAAAAACCAAAAAAAAAACCTTCTTCATGTAAGTGCTGTCTCCTCGCGTCGGCCTCGATAAAGAAAAAAAAAAAAAAAAAAAAAAAAAAAAAAAGAATGTCTTTCCTACTTCACAAACAACAAATAGTTTCTAAGAGATCTCTTGTCTTCCATTCTTCTTTCTGATTTGTGGATTGTTTATTCCATGATATTATATGCGTTCGGCAAATACTGTCTACGAAAACTATACTTTGAAATCACGACGAATTGGTTCCTCACCGATTCTATTCTGTTTCAATATTCAAATTCTAGCACTTTGGCTGAAACCTGAAATCCCCTTGTTATTCGCTTATTCTCTATTCGACGAGGACGCTCGCAGACTCGTCAGTTTGAAGGGGTGATCAGTTGTCCCCGGAATATCCTTACCAAAGTGTATCACATTCGGGCCCTCACCAGAGGAAGAATGTTTGTGAGAGTGCTTTAACCGAAAAGATTTCGACAAAGGTCACTAATGACTCTTGTTACGAGCCAGGCGTAACGAGAAAGAAATGAAAGTGAAACCAGCAACAAGTTTTAAATTATTAACAATATTTATTCCACAAAAAAATAAGACAAGATTCAAAACAAAAGAATGTAAGTAGACAGTACCTTTCAAGTTTATGTCACAAAGTCCCTCTGAAATAATCCATGAGAATTTATAAAACAAATCCTTTGAATATTAGTTTCTGATCCCACAATTTAATGTTCCTGAATTCAGAATTTAAGTCCAGAATGAATAAAATATTAAAGTAATCCAGAATAATTTCCAGTGAAAGCATACAAAGATGCCCAAATGAAAATCTTTTCTCCTTATATAATATCAAAGAAGGTTCTAGAAAAAGAATTTATTACAAGCATCTCTTATTTTCCAGTTCCAATCAAGAAACTTCTAAATCTTCCATGACATTCCAAAAACAACTCAGTCCAGAATCAAGGCCGTAAACATCATGTTATTGTAAACATGTTGAACATTCCAGAAAGTTATTTTTGGAAACATAGTAAATAAAGCTATTTATGGCAACATAGTAAACATGTTGTTTAAAACAATTGAACACCCTGTTATATAACACTTCCCCTCTTCAGGGAAAAGAAAGATTTATGTAATAAAGCTTTCTTTTGCCATAAAATTATCATAAAATAAAATACTGATAAAGGCAATTATTATCTTATATACAGCAAGTTACAGGAAACCACAGATCAAGACATCATGCTCTGGACAAGGCATCAGGAATAATATTATCTTTTCCCCTGATATGCCTGATGTCAAGATTGTATTCCTGTAACAACAGGCTCCATCTGAGCAACCTCTGATTCTTGTTTTTTATCTTATGGATGAAAGTCAGTGGATTGTGATCACTGAAAACAACAATAGGTGAGGACGAAGAAGTCAGATAAACTTCAAAATGTTGAAGAGCAAGAATGAGAGACAAACATTCTTTCTCTACTGTAGAATAATTCTTTTGATGTTTGTTAAACTTTTTGGAAAAGTAACAAACTGGATGATCCACACCATAGTCATCCTCTTGCAGTAATACACCACCTGCACCAACATCACTCGCATCTACTGCTAACTTGAATTCTTTATTAAAATTTGGTGCCAAGAGGACTGGCTCACTTCTCAGTATGGCTTTCAGTTTATCAAAGGCATTCTGACAATCACTGGTCCACTTAAACCTCATTCTTTTACTAAGTAAATTAGTCAGTGGCTCAGCAATGACAGAATATGTATATGATGGCGTCATCGATGTAAGCATCGCAATGCTCAATTCCAGCTATTATGGTGTTGATTTAGCGTTGAAATGTTGCTGGAGAGTTTTTCATTCCGAAAGGCATTACTTTATAGTGATACAATCCATCAGGAGTAACAAATGCTGAGATCTCTTTAGCTCTTTCTGTGAGAGGAATTTGCCAAAATCCTTTCAGAAGATCAAATTTAGTTATATATTTTGAATTTCCAATTTTGTCAATACAATCATCCATTCTTGGGATGGGAAAAGTATCTGTTTTACTCAAATTATTGACCTTCCTGTAATCGGTGCACATCCGATATGTTCCATCAGGTTTTGGCACAAGAATGCAAGGTGAACTCCATTCACTTTGACTTGGTTCAATAAAATCATTATCCAGCAAATACTGAATTTCCTCCTTAAGATATTTTTGTTTTGTTGGGTTCATTCTATATGGATGTTGTTTGACAGGTTGTGAGTCCTCAACATTCACATCATGATAAATTTTGTCAGTCCTTGTAGGAATGTCCGGAAATAAGTGTTCATACTGATAAATTAACTGTTTCAGTTCCTTCCTTTGGACTGGATCTAGGTGTGAAAGTTTCCGGTCGAGATCCTTTAGAATATCAGAATTCTGGAGTTTTGATGAAGCAGGATCAGATTTGATGAAGTTCATGTCTTCAGAGTTCATTTCACTTTGTTCCTGAGGGACTGAACTAACAACACTAATTGGTGTAACAGAAGAGCTATCCCTATCTATGTATTGTTTTAGCATATTAACATGACATAACTGTTTTTGTTTGCGTCTCCCAGGAGTGTTAACAATGTAATTTACATCACTACTCTGTTTATCTACAGTGTAAGGGCCGTAATACCTGGCTTGCAATGGTTTGCCAGGAATAGGCAAAAGAGCAAGTACCCTGTCTCCAGGCATGAATTTTCTTTCTTTTGCATTTTCATCATACCAACGTTTCATTTTCCTTTGAGCTGACTTAAGATTGGTCCGAGCAGTCTCACAAGCTCTAGACAGTCTGTCTTTAAAATCTGATATATACTGAAGTAAGTTCAGAGAACTGTCATCAACTGAGAGAAATTTTTCTTTCAAAAGTTTCAAAGGTCCACGCACAGTGTGGCCAAATACCAGCTCAAATGGACTGAAACCAAGAGATTCCTGAACAGATTCTCTAACAGCAAACAACAACAAATGAATGCCTTCATCCCAATCTTTTTCAGTATCAAAGCAGTATGATCTGATCATATTTTTCAGTGTCTGATGAAATCTTTCAAGGGCACCTTGACTTTCAGGATGGTAAGGTGACGATTTATACTGAGTAATGCCCAACTCATGCATGACCTGCTGAAAAATTCCAGACATGAAATTTGAGCCCTGATCCGACTGAACAGACTTTGGGAGACCTACAAATGTAAAAAACTTTACCAAAGCCTTAACAATGTTCTTAGTTTTAATATTCCTAAGTGGATGGCTTCTGGGAAACGTGTAGAAGCACACATTATAGTAAGAAGATATTCATTACCTGACTTTGTTTTGGGCAAGGGACCAACACAGTCAATAATTATTCTGCTAAAAGGTTCATCAAAAGCAGGTATGGGCTGTAAATGAGCTTTTGGTATTGTCTGGTTGGGTTTTCCTACCATCTGACAAGTATGGCAAGATTTACAAAACTGAGAAACGTCAGATTTTAACCCTGGCCAGTAAAAATGGTTAAGAATTTTGTGATAGGTCTTGTTTACACCTAAATGACCTGACATGGGAGTCTCATGGGCCAAGTTCAAAATTTCAGGGCGATAAACCCTTGGAATCACTATTTGGTGATTAACAGTCCACTCGTCTTCTGCTGAGACATCAGGAGGACGCCATTTTCTCATTAAAATGCCATTTTTGACATAAAAACAGACTGGGGCTTGATCTATTTCTTTCTCATCTAAAGCCCTTTCAAGCAAAGGCAAAATTTCAGGATCATTATGCTGTTCCTTACAAAGTTGTGACTTTGACACCAAGTCATGACCTTGACCTTGGTCATTTAATATTGCAGAGTAATGACTGGACTCTGACTTGTTACGTAACTCTGTCTGTCTGTCAGACAAGCTGGATGAAAGAGAATTTGTAATCTCATGTTTAAAAGACTGACCCAAAAAGGTATCAGTTAAATCAATATCCCCATCATTCTGTTTTGCTTTCTTTGCCATGGCCCTTGTAACGGCACAAGATGGGTAAAGATCAGGGATTTCCTGTTCAATGGGATCAGGTGGCTGATCAATACAAGGTATGTTAGTCAAAAGTGGGTTTACCACAACCTTATCTCCTGCTAAGTCATTGCCTAACAGTAAGGGAACACCTTTAAAAGGTAAAGAAGGTCGAATACCGACAGCCACTAAACCAGTTACCAAGTCTGAGGATAAATAAATGTTATGAAGAGGAACATTAACAAATCCACACTCTACACCCTGAATAAGGACACTTGTCCCAGAAGAAGTCTTCTCAGAAAAAGGCAGAGTATCTGCTAAAATAAGGGATCGAGAAGCTCCAGTATCTCGTAAGATTTTAATTGGGGTAGACTGGGCATAGTCACTATTTAGTGACACAAAACCATCTGATAAGAATGGTTCATAAATCTCCATAACAGAATCAGTCTCAGGCCTTTCGGTCTGGATAGGATCTTCCTCCTTAACACATGACTGTGGTTTTGACCGTAAAGAAGTAAGGCCTGTAGGTTTAAGCCCCTCTTGTTTTTCTTTCTTTCTTTTCAAATGTAAACATTCAGATATAATATGATCTGTCCTTTTGCAATAATTGCAAATTGGTTGAGATAAGGGATTTTGATCTTTATTTTCACCAGAAGGTTTGGGTTTGGGAGTAATTGTTTGGCTATGACTGCCAGGTGGATTACTAGGACTATGTTTGGATCCTGATTGTGGGAAAAATGGTCTTCTAGAGGGATTTGACTTATTAATAAAGGAAACTTTATGTGTTAAAGCATAATCATCTGCAAGTCTAGCTGCAGCTTCCAAAGTTTCAACCTGTTTCTCATCTAAAAAGGACTTAATGTCTGAATTTATGCACCTTTTGAACTCTTCTACAAGCATGAGCTGCCTAAGTTTTTCATGATCAGAGCCAATTTTTTTTGAAGAACACCACCTGTCAAATAACTGTTCTTTAATTCTAGCAAATTCAACATGGGTCTGCTCATTTTCTTTCTTACAGTTCCTAAATTTTTGCCTGTAAGCCTCAGGGACCAACTCGTAAGCCTTAAGAATTAATTCCTTTACAGTATCATAACTGGAGCTCTGCTCGACAGTCAGCTGAGTGTAAATTTCTCGAGCCTTTCCAATTATAACACTTTGCAAAAGCAAGGTCCAATGCTCCTTTGGCCATTTTAAATTTTCTGCTACTTTTTCAAAATGAAGAAAATATTTGTCAACTTCTTTTTCTTGAAATGGAGGAACTAATCTGATGTGTTTGGTAACATCAAAATGAGTGCCAGAGTCTAAAGGTTGCCGTTTTACCGTCATGGATTGCATTTCTAATTCTTTCATTTTTAATTCTGTATCAAATTTTATTTTTTCCCTTTCTATCTAAATTTGTCTTTCTTCTTCTTTCTCTCTCTCTTCCATTTCCATTCTTTCTTTCTGCATTTGTCTTTCTTTTTCTTTCTCTCTCTCTTCCATTTGCATTCTTTCTTTCTGAACTCTTTCTTCCATTTCCATTCTTTCCTTCTGCATTTGTCTTTCTTGTTCTAATCTTAATTTTTCTAACTCAGTTTGCTTCTGAATTTCAAGCTCTTGCATTTGCATTTGTCTGAGTTACGAGAACAAGAGACAAAGCAGAAGAATCAAGAATTTCCTTATCAACCAAAAATGAACCAAAATATTTTTTTATTTCTTGTTTTAACATGGACTTATTTACGGTAGTCAATTCATAATGAGCAGCAATGTCCAACAAATCTGACTTTTTGGCCACATTTAACAGCTCCTGCGAAGGCGCGACAATAAAAGCTTGAAGGTCAAACAACATGATTGCTTTTTGCTGGTTTTATCAAGTAAATTTATCAATCAGAGTTTAATTGTTGATATTTTTCAAAAGTCAATACTTGCTTTTTTTATTTTTTTTTTTTATTATTATTATATTTTTTTTTGAAAGCCAATACTTGTTTTTTATAAAACAAATATTTTTATATTTACTGAGATTTTTTAGAAGTCAGTACTTGTTTTATAGCAAACAAATATTTTTTTTTCTTTAAAAATCAATATTTATTTTCTTTAAAAAGCTCAAACTTGTTTTAGCTCAAGAAAATGTTCGATCCCGGATGAGCCCCCAATTTCTGTTACGAGCCAGGGGTAACGAGAAAGAAATGAAAGTGAAACCAGCAACAAGTTTTAAATTATTAACAATATTTATTCCACAAAAAAATAAGACAAGATTCAAAACAAAAGAATGTAAGTAGACAGTACCTTTCAAGTTTATGTCACAAAGTCCCTCTGAAATAATCCATGAGAATTTATAAAACAAATCCTTTGAATATCAGTTTCTGATCCCACAATTTAATGTTCCTGAATTCAGAATTTAAGTCCAGAATGAATAAAATATTAAAGTAATCTAGTATAGAATAATTTCCAGTGAAAGCATACAAAGATGCCCAAATGAAAATCTTTTCTCCTTATATAATATCAAAGAAGGTTCTAGAAAAAGAATTTACTACAAGCATCTCTTATTTTCCAGTTCCAATCAAGAAACTTCTAATTCTTCCATGACATTCCAAAAACAACTCAGTCCAGAATCAAGGCCGTAAACATCATGTTATTGTAAACATGTTGAACATTCCAGAAAGTTATTTTTGGAAACATAGTAAATAAAACTATTTATGGAAACATAGTAAACATGTTGTTTAAAACAATTGAACACCCTGTTATATAACACTCTTTTGCGTCGTCTGGTTGCCCTCGTCGATATAATTTTGGTGGATTAATATATAATAACTAACGACCTTGAAAGAAATCAAGATCTTCAAGATTCATGATTTTCATGCTGTTTATTGCAAATTATCAGGTAATAATTAAACTTAAAGGTAGAAAATGGCCTAAGGCTGTAGAAAAGGGACGTCCCGTACACGAGACAACTATACACTGTGATCAGCCTGCTCTGTGTCTTAACAATGATCCCAAAGATGTTCGAGCCATTGGCGTTCTACTGTATTGTGAAAATCACTCATACACACGCATGCGCGCGCGCACATACATACACGCACGCACGTACACACACATTACTGTTGGGAATCGTCCTATTTCATCGTCGATCATCGGTTTTGTAAAACCGACCGATCCCTGTCCGTGGACACCATACATTCCGACGGTGAATCCTGTCCAAGTTCTGGAAGAAGACGAAGACGATGAAGAGGATTATTGACTAATAATCGACTTGTAGAAAATCTATTTATTCTTATTTTAGCCGTCTTCCAGGTGCTTAGTCATGGCTTTAGCCTAGCGGGCACTAAACGTTGAAACAACGTCTGTTCAACGTTGATTTAACGTAAAGACGTGAATCAACGTTGTTTTAACGTCATAGTCAATCGTCGGATTTGTAATACCGACTGAACATCGGTTAATAGTCCTAAAAATCTTTTCATTCTTATTTTGGCCATCATCCAGGTACTTATTCAAAGCACGGGATCAATAAAAGAGGCATCCACATAATATTGATACTCGTTACAAGCGCCTCACCGAGGCTTTTCTAATTAGTATCCACAATGTAAGTTTTTTTTATAAAGAAGTAACAAAATTGATAGAACATTTCCTATTTCAGGCTAATCTATTAAATGTTTTCAGCTATTGACCACAAATTTAAATTGATCCAAATAGACAGCTAAGTATTTAATGTTTTACAACTTGCCTATTAAAGGCCCAATATTCCTCAAAAACAAGCATTCTGTTATCCAAGAAACATCTAATAAATTGTTTTATGTTATTATGGTATTAATATGATCATTAATGGGGCGTCAAACAGCCTACAACAATTCAGTTAATCTCTCGTTCTTGATCAAAAATGAAGTTCTTTTTTTAGTTTTTTAATTTTTTTTTGGTTTGTTTTATTGTTTTTTTTTTTTTTTTTTTTTTTTTTTGTTGTTGTTGTTGTTTTTTAATCGTATTGGCAACAAAATAGCCTACTTCCTGTCGCCACTGTTTTCCGATCACAGCATCGTAGCTCTCTGACCAACGCACAAAATCGCAACGCGACGTATATGTCATATGGCCTATAAAAGACGGAACAAAATCGGTGCTTAAATTCACAGGATTGGACGGACAGACAAAATCACCGGATCGGACCCTCATCACGAAAACACACCTATATAATTTGACCCCCTTAAAGTCCACTTTTATATAGTAAAACTGGGATACATTTTTTCTTATTTTGCTAAAATAGGCCGACGCTTTCTTACGAGTACCCACAATCTATGTTTTGAGAAGAAATATGGAAAAAATATCAGATTTTTTTTTATCTGATTTTTTTTTTTTTTTTTTTTTTTTTTTTTTTTTGAGGGGGGGTGGGGGGGGGTGGAGGGGCATGGTGAGGGGTTGTAAAATTTCAATATATAAGAATAGGCGTGTTTTCGTAATGTTTTTAACCAGGTTGTATGAGTTATTGGGTCATGCTCATGGTAAGCTGTTGTTATCGACCAATGCCATTCGTGCGTTGCGCGTCGTCAAAAATTAACATTCAGTGACATCTCATCCTACACCCCTGTGCAAATTGACTCGAAGTTTCATAGGAAATATCGGGCGACATGTAGAACAAAAATTTGAAATCCAAGATGGTCGCCATTCATCTTAAAAATTTATTTTAAACTTCTTTACTTGAACCAAAAGGGCCGATCGACTCCAAACATGGTAGAAAGTACTGGGGTTACTTGCAGATAAGAATAGCTAAAGTAATTCGGATCGGAAATCCAAGATGGCCGTCACGGCGGCCATCTTGAAGATCTATTTTCGACTTCTTCTCCTGAACAAAAAGGCCAATTGACTCGAAACATCATAGGAATATTGGGGTAACTTGTACATAAAAAAAAGCTAAAATCGTTTCGGCCCGGGATCCAAGATTGGCGTCACGGTCGCCATCTTGAAAATCTATTTTGACTTTCTCCTACACCGAAAGGCTTATTGACTCCAAACTGAGTAGGACGTATCAGGGCGATTTGTGTAATAATAAAAGCACCTCAAGCATAATACTCCGCGACTGGAATTATTTGTTTATGTATTAAAGTTATCGTTGCGAAAATGTCGGGAAAAAATGACGGAGAGACAGATAACAATCCTAAACCAGATCTTGATAATATCAATGGACAGATAACAATCCTAAAGCAGATCTTGATAATATCAATGCATATAGCAAGTTTGGTTAAAAGGCCTTGTTATTTACTCAAGGTATCATCCAGAAATGAAAATATGGACGTGTCTCGGGCAGATAACTCCGTAAAACTTTGACGAAATTTGCCCATTAGCAATTCCAAACCTGATCTCCTTACTGTTAATACATATTGCAAGTTTGGTTAAAATCTCTTGTTATTTACTAAAGTTATCATGTGGAAACGAAAATATGGGCGTGTCTCGGGCAGATAACTGCGTAATTATGTTATGATATTTGCCCATTAGCAATCCCAAACCAGATCTCCTTAATTTCAATGCATATAGCAAGTTTGATGAAAATCCCTTGTTATTTACTCAAGTTATCATCCGGAAACGAAAATATGGGCGTGTCTCGGGCAGATAACTCCGTAAAAAATTGACGAAATTTGCTCATTAGCAATCCCCAACCAGATCTCCTTAATGTCAATGCATATAGCCAGTTTGATGAAAATCCCTTGTTATTTACTCAAGTTATAGTCCGGAAACGAAAATATGGGCGTGTCTCGGGCAGATAACTCCGTCAAAAATTGGCGAAATTTGCACATTAGCACTCCCAAACCAGATCTCCGCAATATCAATGCACATACCGAGTTTGGTGAAAATCTATTGATGTTTACTCAAGTTATCATCCGGAAATGAAAATATGGGCGTGTCTCGGGCAGATAACTCCGTCAAAAATTGACGAAATTTATCCATGAGCAATCCCAAACCTAATCTCCACAATATCAATGCACATACCAAGTTCGGTGAAAATCCATTGATGTTTACTCAAATTATCAGCCGGAAGCGAAAAACGGACGGACGGACGGACGGACGTACGACGGACGGACAGATGGACGGACAGATGGACGGATTCACGGACGACCAACGTGAATCCATAATACCCCACCACTAATAGTGGCGGGGTATAAAAATAGCTAATAGCGTTCTGATCGGAAATCAAAGATGGCTGCCACGGCGGCCATCCTGAATATCTATTTTGAACTTCCTCTCTTTAACGGAAAGGCAAACTGACTCAAACCTTGATAGGAACTATTAGGGTGACTTGAAGATCAAAAATAACTAAAATCATTCCGATCGGTAATCCTAGATGGTTCCCCGGCGGCCATCTTGAAGTCAGTTTTAAACTTCTTCCCCCGAACGGAATGGCCAACTGACATAAAACTTAACAGGAAATATTATGGTACTCTACAAATAGCTGACATCGTTCTAGTTTGCAATCCAAGATGGCCCCATGTCGGCCAGTTTGAAAATCTATTTTGAATAGAGAGACTTATTGACTCAAAACTTAATAGGAAGTAATGGGTTATTTGTAAATGAAAACTAGCTAGTATCATTATGATCGGTAATGTGGCCATCTTAAAGAAATATTTTGAACTTCATCATCTGAACAGAAAGGCCGATTTATTCGATACGTGATAGGAAATATTTGGATCTTGCAGATCAAAATAGCTTAAATCATTCCTATCAGAAATCCAAGACGGCTGCTACTGCAGTCATCTTGAAGATCTGTTTTGACCTTCTTCTCCAGAACAGAAAGGCCTATTGGCTCGAAACTTGATAGCAGGTATAAGATAGATGTGTAGATCAAAACAGCTTAAATCGTTCTGATCGATATATGAAAATTGGCTGCCACGGTGGCCATCTTGAAAATTTATTTTGAACTTCTTCTGCTGGACTGAAAAGACAATTGTCTCGATATATTGGAGGAAGTATCAGGGTGCTTAGTACATGAAAATTAGCTCAATTGGTTCCGATCTGAAATGCAAGATGGCAGCCACGGAGGCCACCTTGAGAATCAAGTTTTAACTTCTCATGAACGGAAAGACCAATTAAATCGAAATTTGACAGGAAATATTGGGGTGACATGTAGTTCAGAAATAGCTACTTTTTTTCTGAACTGAACTCCAAGATGGCCGCCACGGCTCGACTAGAAACTCGATATGAAATATCGGGGTGACTTGTTGACAAAAGTTAACTTAAATCGTTGTTAATATAAATCCAAGATAGCAGCCACGGCGTCCAACTTGAAAAACATTTTAACATCTTTTCCTGAACAGAAAGACCAACTGACTCAGAACGCGATAGGAAGTATAGGGGGAAGTATAGGGGTAAAAGTAGACCAAAAGTAGCTAAATTTGTTCGGATCAGACAGCTAAGATGGTCGCCATTTTGAAAAGTCTTTTTTTTTATTGTTATCTGCTAAAGGAAAGGTCCAATTGACTTGAAACTCAGAAATAAGTATTGGGGAGACCTGTAGGTCAAAGATGGCTGGCTAACACTTTTTCTGATTAGAAATCCAAGATGGCCGTCATGACGGCCATCTTGTAATCTATTTAGTTTGCACTTGTTCTCATTAACCCAAAGGCAAATAGACTGGAAACTTGATAGGAAGTAACAGCGTGAACTGTTGATCAAAAACAGCTTAAATCGTTCCCATCGAAAATCCAGCATGACCGCCATTATGAAAAGTATTTGTACGTCTCCTGAATGAAAAGGCCAGTTGATTCGAAACTTGGTAAGAAATGTATATAAACTTTGAGCTGACAGCCCGCACCTCAGCGAATCACCTTGGATCGAAACGGTCGAAAGAAATGGGGAACAAAGACAAGGATTGTCGCAGCAGAAATAAGGCCCGACAGCAGACATCCTTATCGCAAAACGACACCCAAGGTGAACAACTGAGATCCCAAATTTATCGTGAATAGAATATGGAAGAAGCAGGAAGCTGTTTCCCTCCAGTGTGACTCCCGCTACGTCTGTTATAGTCCGGGTTTTATTCGGTATTGGAATAAAGATATTAGATAAACGTCACATTGTATCTATCTGTATGTAGATTTTCCAACATCCTCCGATAGAAGGGTATGCTGAAAAATTCTACCAACTGTGCACAAACTGCCACAAAGCATTAAAAATCGAAGAAAAGGTAAATATAATACATAAACTCTGATAAATTTAGGGTCCGATCCGGTAATTTGTTTTTCCCGTTCCGATCCAGTGATAGCACCCGCCACATGATGGAGGAGAAAGGAAATCGAAAACGCGGGAGACGTCCTGCTACGTTGACAGATTTAGAGAGAAAGCGATGGCGAAAAGAGCAGACGGCTGTTTATTTAAAAAGTGGAGTGCCTCTGGGACGAGATCTAACGCGTTGGAAGCAGTTAAAAAGGACACAGGGATGAAAACAGACACTCGCTGCTTGATCAGTGATTTTTTTTTCTTTTTATTTCGTACAGCACATATCCTGCCGACACGAATTTGAATATAAAACGACTATGTTTCATACTTAATCTTAGTAGAAATAGGAATTTATACATCGGGTTCATATAATTTATAATCTGATCCTGATGAAATACATTACGCTAATAATCCGATCCGTAGAAAAGGAGCTTCGTACTCAGTGGTTGGAACTGAGTAGCATGGTGGAAAACGTCATGCATATTTGCGATCACTAATGAGATGCAAATTTGTCACGTTAATACTCTTGAATATGTTGATATTTTACCGAATATTTCGAAGCGGGACGTTCAAAATTGCAAATAAGAAATCTTACCGATGAAATAGCAATTTCTTATTCCTCGAGAGAAGATAAGGGTTTTGTATCCAATATTTTTCTACACTTTGGAGGCGATATTAGTGTGTATTTTATAAACTGCAATCATTATTTGGACTCCATAATTGTCTTTTCCTGAGGAATATGGAGGCTTTAAGATAAAAAATATGAGAAAACAATATGTAACTAAAATATAATTTGCCGAATAATCGACATTAAAATTTCTTTTCGATCATCAGTTACAACAGGCGATCATCGGCAGCAACATCAATTGCGAAAGCGATCCTCCCTAAAACATGCAGTCCTCATCCGTACGTGTCTTTTGGTTGGTAGGTTATGCAGTTTTCATGCAGTATCCGGATTGTAATCTCTCGTGAAATTTGCCGTTTGAAAGAGCAGGTGGGGTGATTAATTGTAACAGATGGTCACATGGTCCAATCGTATTTATGCCCCCAACTTCTAAGAAGTTGGAGGGGCATATTGCTTCTGGGTTGTTCGTCCGTCCGTCCGTCCTTCCGTCCGTCCATTCGTCACGCTTTTTGATGCATAGCATAACTTTAGAACCGTGAATGCTACTGTTTTAAAATTTCATATATGGATTCATCATAAAAAAAATAGCTGACACGTGTTTTTTTTTCTTGACAGGATTATGTCCCTTTTCAGGGTTATGGCCCTTTGAAAAAATATGGATGCAATCTTGTCAGCAAAATATCTCAAAAACTATTGAGGCTAGAGCCTTGAAACTTGGTGAATAGACTGGTAGTGATGAGTAGACAACATGATTAACTTTTGAAGAAAAATACTTCTTGAGTTATGGCCCTTTGTAATTTTTGGCATTTTTACCTTGTCAGCAAAATATCTCAAAAACTGTTAGAGCTAGAGCCTTGAAACTTAATAAATGGATTTGTAGTGATGAGTAAATGACCTGATTAACTTTTGAAGAAATTCTGAAAATACTTCATGAGTTATGGTCCTTGTAATTTGGGCATTTTTACCTTTTCAGCAAAATATCTCAAAAACCGTTAGAACTAGAACCTTGAAACTTAACGAATAGACTGGTAGTGATGAGTAGATAACCTGATTAACTTTTTGAAAAATACTTCATGAGTTATGGCCCTTTGTAATTTTGGGCATTTTTACCTTGTCAGCAAAATATCTCAAAAACTATTGAAGCTAGAGCCTTGAAACTTGATTAATAGACTAGTAGTGATGAGTAGACAACCTGATTAACTTTTGAAGAAATTTTGAAATATACTTCTTGAGTTATGCCCCTTTTTAATTTTAGGCATTTTTACCTTGTCAGCAAAATATCTCAAAAACTGTTAGAGCTAGAACCTTGAAACTTAGTAAATGGATTTTTAGTGATGAGAAGATGACCTGATTGACTTTTGTAGAAATTCTGAAAAATACTTCATGAGTTATGGCCCTTTGTAATTTTGGGCATATTTACCTTGTCAGCAAAGTATCTCAAAAACCATTGGAACTAGAGCCTTGAAACTTGATGAATAGACTGGTAGTGATGAGTAGACAATCTGATTAACTTTTGAAGAAATTTTGAAAAAATACTTCATGAATTATGGCCCTTTGTAATTTGGGGCATTTTTACCTTGTCAGCAAAATATCTCAAAAACTGTTGGAGCTAGAGCCTTGAAACTTGATGAAAAGACTGGTAGTGATGAGTAGACAACCTGATTAACTTTCGAAGAAATTTTGAAAAATACTTCTTGACTTATGGCCTTTGTGATTACCTTGTCAGCAAAATATCTTAAAAACTGTTAGAGCTAGAGCCATGAAATATGGTGAATGGATTTGTAATGATGAGTAAACAACCTGATTAACTTTTGAATAAATTTTGAAAAATACTTATTGAGTTATGGCCCTTTGTTATTTTAGGCATTTTTTTTCTTGTCAGCAAACTATCTCAAAAATTGTAAGAGCTAGAGACTTGAAACTTGGTGAATTGATTGGTAATGATGAGTAGATGATCTGATTAACTTTCGTGTACATGCTGAAAAATATTTCCTTGGTAATGGCCCTTTGTAAATTTGGGCATGTTTCCCTTGTCAGCAAAATATCTAAAAAAACCTATTGGAGCTGGAGTCTTGAAACTTGATGAATAGATTGGTAGCGATGAGTAGATGACCTGATTATGCCCCCAGTTTCGAATGAAATTGATGGGGCATATTATTTTGCCTTCATTTGACATTTGTCCATCCGTCTGTTTGTCCATTCGTCAATCTTTTTTGTGCATGCCATATCTTAAGAACCCTGCATGCTAGGGTTTTGAAATTTTATATTTGGGTTCCCAATGAAAAAATAGCTGACCCCTATTTTTTTTCTTGTCTAGCGTGTTTGTTTAGAGTTTTGCCCCTTTGAAAAAATCAGAATTAAATCTTGTAAGCAAGATATCGTGAAAAGTATTTAAGCTGAGGTTCTTGAAATTCGATATAGTGAGTGGGAATGATGTGTAAATTACCTGATTATATTTTGAGAGAATTCCGTGAAAATATTGATAAAGTTACGGCCCTTTGCAGTTCTGTGCATGTTGACCTTGTCAGCAAGATGTCTCGAAAAGTACTTAAGCTAGGGTCTTGAAATATAATATGCTGATTGGGGATGATGTGGAGATTACCTGATTTGTTTTTTAGGAAATTCCATGGAAAATTGACGTAGTTATGGCCCTTTGTAGTTCTAGGCATTTTGACCTTGTCAGCAAGATATCTCAAAAAGTATTTAAGCCAGAGCCATGATATTTGGTATACTGATTGGGATTGAGGAGGAGATCATTTGATTAAATTTTGAACCAGTTAAATGAATTGTTGGAGTTATGGCCCTTTGCAATTTCTGGCCATTTTATGTCGTTGCTTTATTGTGTATAGCATAAGTTATGAACCATGTATGCTAATGTTTTGAAATTTCATATTTTGATTCCACATGAAAAAACAGGTGACCCGTATTTATTTCTTATCCCAATTATCTCCTATTTTAGAGTTATTTCCCTTTGATAAAATGACATTGAAATCTCATATATTTGAACTGTTGTTACCGTCATGGGCACGCAGTGTTGGAGTCAAGCAGTGTTAGAGTCAGGCAGTTGGGGGCATAGTGTTTTACAAACACCAGCTATAGTTTGGAGGAAGTTCGAGGCAACCGCTCCACTTGCACGGAAGTTTACAACGATTTTCTATGTGCTAAATTGTCCTTCACTATCGTTTATGAATTCGATAAAAATTATTGCAGTCGAATGACTGATTTAACTTTTTTGTTTTTTCAATTTTCGTTTAGATCCGGTAACCGTCTTTCCGGACATAATGCAAGAATTAGTACCAGTCGATGTGGTAACCAATAAGGATTGCAAGAAATCTCGACGATTGGCAGGGGCGTTCCGTGTAGGAAGGTCTGAAATTTGTACCCTAGAAAACAACGCCGGATTTTGTTCCGTAAGTTAAATATTTTATTTTATCACATGACAATCAAGTTATTCAGTGACATAACCCATGTCATGAAATTCATATAACCACACGTGTAACATCTGCAAGACTTCCCATTGGTTAGCCTAATTACCACTGTTAATATTCGTATTACTCCGCTTATTGATAGCAACCAAGTTGGTATCCGCGTTCTACGATACAACTTTCACTTTTGAAACAGATCCTTTCTTCAATTTAGACATTATTTTGAGACGAACGATAAATGTCAACGATGGAGGGGGAAGATACAATACAATCACAATGTGGATAACACGGCCGCCAGATTTGGAGGCACTTTCAACATCGATGTCCTCAAACAGTCAATAAGAAAAAGTCGTCTCCTCCAAAAAAAACATCGGAGGATTACATGACTCTGATAGTCAATAAATGTGTCAAATTAAAATACAAACTACAGATAAAATGTTTTATTTTCTTGAAATCTGTCATTTACTTGAGTGTATCAACCACCGTATAAACTGTGTTGATCAAGGTCAATGGCCTTTAGATACGACAGATGACTTCGGGGGATATCCCTACTAATTCTCAGGGGCGTATTAACTCGCTGAATGATGCTGAAGTGAATATTTACTTTTGAATTCATTTATTCAAATGAAATATTTATTAGCTCAAATAAAAATTATCATTAATTCTTACAGTTGAATGAAGTAAAAATTGACATATTTATCTTGTTTCTAGTTATTTTTATTTTCGGTACTTGTCAATGTCAAATAATATGCGAACTATTTGCAAACTACTTTCTGTAGTACTATATATAATATTGAATCCTTATTTGTGAATTGGTCCGTTTAGCTATGGTAAGCCGTTATCCTAGTACATTTTGTGCATTTTTGCCATCGCAAGGGTTATGTGATAAACAAAATCTTACATAAGTGGTCATTTAATATGAAAGTTATGAAACTCGTTTGGTAATTTCGGAATTTTGCTCGCCTAAAGGCTCTCAAAATACCGAAATTACACATACTCGTTCCATAAATTTCATACTAAATGACCACTAATGTAAGATCCTCTATGTACGCGTAATTTGTCTCGTCAGAATGGGCTAGGAACGTAGTAGGAACGTAGTACCGACACAATATCGTCCTACAAGTTCATACCATGATCCATTTTTTTTTATATAACCTAACATTTGTTTAGTATTAGAATATGCTATTGCCAAATAAAATGCATCTGCTACTGGTTTGATAAGGATGCTACTCTGTCACAGAGCTACCTATAATCTGAATAGGCAGTTTGCTAAGATACGTAGCCAAATTTATTCAAATATGACAATAATACAGATTATAAACATTATCGTATATTCGTATTTATGTCCCCTGCACCCCACTTCACACCGAAGAGTGAGGGGACACATTTTTTTTCTTTTGGGACGGATCCCGTCGGCGTTGGCGTAAAAGTTCTTATCAGATCTGTAACTTCAGTACCATTATGATTATTTTCGTAATACTTGGTAGAAATGTAGAATAGGACAAGACGATGTGTCGAGTACAAAAATGACAAATCTGGCTTTCTTACTTATGTAGTTTTCTCCCTTTGTTTTGTTAAAATATATTTTATGTCCGCTCTGTAACTCAAATATACTTCGGAATATTTTGATGGTGCTTGGTAGAAATGTAGAAAAAGACGAGGCAAAGTGTCGCGTACAAGCATGACAACTCTGCCTTTCTTACTTTTGGAGTTGTCTCCTTTTGTTTCGTATTTGACAACGACTTCGTGTCCACTCTATAACTCGAATAACCTTCGGTATATTTTGATTGTATTTAGTAGAATTGTAGCACACGACAAGACGATCTTCCGCGTACAAGAAAAACAACTCTGCAGTGTTTCTGACTTTTGGTGTTTTCTCCCTTTGTTATATCTGACAGTGGTTATGCATTGATTTCGTGTCCGTTTTGTAAATCGAATATCCTGTAGAATATTTTAATGAAACTTAGTAGAAATATAGAACAGGACAAGACGACATGTCATGTACAAGAATGACAACTTTGGCTTTCTTTTTCTTTTTTTTCTTTTTTTTTTTTTTTTTGATGGGGGCGGGGGTGGGGGGGGGAGAGTTATCTATCCTTCTTGTGTTTGAATTTGATTTCATGTCCGCTCTGTAACTCGAATACCTTATATTTTGCTGATACTTGGTGGAATTGTAGAACAGGCTGAGACGACGTGTCACCTACAAGAATGACCACTCTGGCGGGCTTGGGAGGGCACTTTTTTTTCTAAAAGCCTAGTTTTATCTAGTTTAGCAGTTTAAATGAACATTTATTCCACAAAAAAAAAAAAAGAAAAAAAAAAGACGTACAGTATTTTCGGACTCTCATTGAAAACATAACTTATTGTTTTCATTTCATTTATTTATTTATTAAAAAAACACTTTGGGCATAAGAACGCCGCTTCTAATTTATTGTGCTGTGAACATATTTTCAAAATAACAGTCACCGCAAACTCAATCTGTAAGAAAAGTGTTGATCCTGAGACTTTTGTAACAACCCACGTATGTCAAGCGACTAACTAGGAAATATGCTTAAATTGGAAAAAGTGGCGACTGTATACTACACAAAACAGTGCTTATCTAGGAAAACTGAATTTTGTGCTTATATTGGAAAAGAGCTATCTACAATTAGCCTCGTTTTTCATAAACATTTTTTGTCAAACTGCGCGTATACGTACATACATGTCATATGCTGATCTATTCTTCTTTCTGTCTTAACATGAAAGCCTAAGATATCTATCTATCTATCTTTCTTTCTTTCTTTCTTTCTTTATTTATTTATTTATTTATTTACTTTCGAACAATAATACGACACGCTAATAATGTTCAATATTATCAGCATATATAGTGGCACCTCTACTAACGGTCTCCTCTCAACAACAGCCACTTCCCTAAAAATAATAACCACTTTTCTGATAGTCCAAAATACATTTTCTATATATTAAGCCTTTCTACAATAGCCACCCCCAACAACAGCTACTTTTTCCAAAGGCTATTTTGCTAAAGCATAAGAATCAGCCTTTCAAATCGTATATCTACATTACGAGGAATTTGCTGAGTGACGTATTTATCCTAAGTAATCGGTCGCTCTTATTTTTTACTGTACTTATCGTAAAGTTTTAACTTGCACATTTGGCTAACTAGTATTGTATCTAAAAGTTTCCAGTGCAGACCCTGATCAAACTGTTTAATCTGTTTAATCTGGGTCTACACTGTTTGCTCAGGCTGTATTACGTGGGAATATTTAGGGTAAATATTGTAGTCTGCGATCAAACAAGTATTTCAAGGAGCTTGATATGGTGAAGACATCTGACCTAGTTCATCTAGCTCATTTAAGATGATGTACAAAACTGATTGAAAGCAGAAATGCTTATCAGTTTAATGTCGCATAGATCACCACCAGGAGGCTGTTACAGGACGCCATTGCTGTGTTATACGATCTAACCCCGAGCGTTTATTGATTATACGAGTTCGATGTTACTTTAAATGGGTTAGTAGTTATTGGGCTAGTTCTGGGTTTTAGCTAGTTCCGAATAAGTGAAAAAAAGCCGTCATCAAATACGCAACAGCGGTGAAATTTAAAAAAAGTATGGTTCTGTCGCTCATTTATTCTTCTTCATATATGAGAAAATAAATGTGGTAAATATAACCTTATTGATCGATACGATCCGATTTCCCCTAGCAACCCCAAGCATAACATACATTTTGTAAATGTGTAAATAACTTTCGCCTAGATATCTCTAAGTAGGCAGTCAAATAAAACATTTTATTTTTGTTGGATTATTGGGTGGAACATACTTTTCAACATCTGCTTAAATGCTCCTTGCAAGAATTTTAAACAAAGTGTTTGTTTTCAACCATTTATTGATCGCTTATTTGTGCATCCGATTTAGTCAGTTCCGGGTAAGGTGTTCACACACTGTGTTTAAAGGTGTGTAGATATCGATGTAGTGTGTGTAAAAGAATCTAACACACGTGACAGACGACTGAAGCCAGAATATGAGCCTCGTCATGAGATAACCTGCTTTATGTCATATGCGAACAACAAAGACACAGAGCTTGTGCATCTGCGCCGTCTGATCAGCATCGTTGTTTTTCGCTGTCTAGGTAGTAGACTGCCTATTAAAACTTTCAAGACTAGCTAATCCGGCGCTGTGGCTGAGTTAGCCAGTCTGTGGCTGTGTAGGCCGGTCTGAGTCTTACTTGGTTGAAAACTTCTAAGACAGGTTTTATTGTGTCGTAGCTTATATATTATCTGCACTGACGAAGTAAGGGGAGACTTTATAGGGACATTACACGGCGTTAAACAGCTACAATTGGATTATTTAACACATAATTTTACTGCAAGCTTATTTTATTTTCGGGCTTCAGAAGTGGTTAAAATAGGACCTTATGCGCATACTACTTTCAACTTCTTAAACCTCACTGAAATATGTTATATTAGAAAACTTATTTAATCCAGAAAACAGGAGCGAAAAATCGATATGCCATGAATTATGCGATTTTGGCTTAAAGGGCCGGTTTTAAGGTTTTGTGAACCTGTCCCTTTGTGACGAATGTCTTTATATTGAATTAATTTTCTCCGTAATACATAATACAAGTTAATGAAGTAATATATACAGGATGTTGCATTATCCGAGGGATTGTTTACAGATCCCTCATTCATTATTTGGCACTAGCAAAACTATTCGAAACTAGCCAAGTCAGTAGTGTATTTCACAGTCATCGCAAGGGCAGATAACCAAAGACGAATGACAAAGTCTTTGGTGTGGTATTTCAAGGAAGGATAGTACTCTGTATCAGCAAAAACAAAGCCAGTTAATTGGAGACGTTATGAAGCATAACCTTACCCGGAACTAGCCAAATGACTGTATTGAGTTATCTGAATTTATTGTTACGCTATGTGAATTGGCCATTACGTTTTGTGGTTTTATCAATACGCTATGTGGGTTTGTTATTTACTTATGCTGGTTTAATATTACGTTCATTAATTTGTTCATTACCTTTTGTGCATTTCCTAATACCTTCTGTGGAGCCGGCCTCGGTGGCTCAGTTGGATGCGCCGTTCGACTGCATGGAGACCAGGAGATCGCGGGTTCAACCCCCGCCGAGGTCGGCAACATTCTTTCGTGGAGATTGATCATGAAATATTTTCTATGGTCACTCTGTCCTTTCCGCTGATTCAAGAAGGGCAGTTGTCAGTTTCTGGCGAAAGAATGTGCACAATACTGGTTAACCGCTTAGAGGACTAAGCTTGCCCAGTAAACGTGTGGTTAGGTAAACTGACCGACATGACCCCATTGGGTTGACTGGGCGGTAAAACCTCAACACAAACAAACCTTCTGTGGAAATTTCGTTTCGTGTTGTCGCTATGGCTGGCTGATGCCGCATACGTAGGGAAGGCTCGTTTACGTTATGTGACAACTCTTTACGTTATGTGAGTGTTACGGTAAGTGAGTTTGTCGTTACGTTAGGTGAGTTTGTCATTAAGTTATGTAAGTTTTAATACCGATGTGAGGCTGTCAATACGTTCGGTGACTTTATCATTACGTTTATATGTCATAAACCGTAATTAAATGGGGGAAACTAACGAAAGTTCCCAACTTATTGAAAGGTGCCTGACAATCGCCAGTACTAAATACCGATTATTACCGTTTGTGTTTGCGAACATGAGTCATCTATCTATCTATCTAAGATTTTTCTAGTGGACATTAGTTTCTAAAAATGCCCTAGTACCAGTCCTTTCGATACGACACACTCCACTAATGTCCTTTTATCAGTCTAACTGATACGACACAGTCAACTACTGTCCCAATATCAGTCCTACTGATATGATACAGCCCCAGTACCAGTCCTACGGATATGAAACATTCCACTACTGCCCAAGTACCAGTCCTATTGATACGACAGTACCAGTCCTATTGATAAGACACAATACACTACTAACCCAGTACCAGTCCTACATATACGATACAGTACGTTACAACCATTGTACCGGTTATGTTGATGTACACTTCTGTCACATTGCCAGTCCACTACTGTCCCAGTAAAAGTCTTACTGGTATGATATAGTCCACCAGTGCCCCAGTACCAGTCCTAATGATATGACACAGTCAACTTCTGTCGTGGCACTAGTCCTACTGATATGATACAGTCTACCACGGCACCAGTCCTACTGATACGACAACCCAATTTTGTTCCAGTACAAGTCCTGCTGATATGAAACAATCCACAACTGCTCCATTACAAGACATATTGATAAGATAGTCCACCACTGCCATATCCCAGTCCTACAAATACCTTACTGGTACCAGTTCTAGTGATAGTCAACAGTCCATTACTGCCCCAGTTCTAGTCCTACTGATACCCTACAATCCAGCACTGCTGCAGTACAAGTCCTTTTGATACGACACAATACAGTACTGCCTAAGTTCCAATCCTACTTAAACGATACAGTATACTTTTGCCCCAGTACCTATCTTATTAATACGTCAAAATCCACTAGTGCCCCAGTACCAGTCTTACTGATACCCCACAGTCGACTACTGTCCCATTACCAACCCTACTGCGATTCTATCGCAGTATCAGTCTGACTGATATGATAGTCCCAGTAACAAGTTTGTTGATATGCTACATCCCAGTACTGTCCTAGTACCAGTCCTACTGTCTATTACAGTCCCTATACCAGTACTACTGATCAGATACAGACTGCTACTGCCCTAACACTAGTCGTTTTGGATAGAGTGTAAGGAGTACTGGTACTGTGTCTGTTTGTTTGTGTTGAGGTTTTACGGCCCAGTCAACTCAATGGGGTCATGTCGAGCGCGGTCAGTTTACCTAACCACACGTTTACTGGGCAGGCTTAGTCCTCTAAGCGGTTAACCAGTATCGTGCACATTCTTTCGCCAGAAACTGACAACTGCCCTTCTTGAATCAGCGGAAGGGAGAGAATGACCGTAGAAAATATTTCATGATCAATCTCCACGAAAGAATGTTGCCGACCTCGGCGGGGGTTGAACCCGTAACCTTCTGGTCTCCAGTCGGACGGCGCATCCAACTGAGCCACCGAGGCCGGCGTACTGTGTCTGTAATGGACTGTAGAGTATACGGAGGACTGTACGATGTCTATAACGGACTGTAGAGTATAAGGAGGGCGGCTTGTATTGGGTCTGTACTGGAATGCAGAGTATACGGTGGACTGGTACTTGGTCTGTATTGGACTGTACACTGTATGGACAACGGATACCGGTTCTGTAATGGACTGCGGATTATAAGGAGGACTGGCACTTGGTCTGTGGTGGTCTGTATGGTAAAGAGAGCTGTAACTGGGTCTGTAAGGGGCTCTGTATGGAGGACTAGTATTGTGTCTGTGGTGGACTGCAGGATATACGGAGAACTGGTACTGGGTTTGTAATCGACTGGGCATTATACGGAGATCTGTTACTTGGTCTGTAGTCTACTGCAAAATATACGGTATTGGGTCTGTAGCGGACTGTACATTATAGGGAGTACCACCTGTAGGGGACTGTAGAGTATATGCAGGACTGGTACTGTGTCCATGGTGGACTGTAGAGTATACGGTAGACTGATACTATGTCTGTAGTGGACTGTGGATTATAGGAAGGACTGTAACTTGGTCTGAAGTGGACTGTAGAGTATAGGGAGGACTGTAACTTGGTCTTTAGTGGACTGTAGAGTACAGGAAGGACTGTAACTTGGTCTGTAGTGGACTGTAGATATACGGAGGACTGGAACTGGGCCTGAAGTGCATTATAGAGTATACAAAGGACTGGTACTATGTCTGTACATTTTCGTTGAGTAAACAGAGGACAGGAACTTGGTCTGTAGTGGACTGTATAGTATACGGAGGGCTATTAGATGGTTGTCGTGGACGCAGAACGTACTGGGTCGGTAGGGGAGTGTAGAGTATGGACTGGTTATGTTCTTTGGTGGACTGTAGAGTATACGAAGGACTATAAACATGGTTCTTTAGTGGACTGTAGCAAATACGGACTGGTACTGGGTTTCTGCTGGGTTGCAGAGTATACGGAGAACTGGTACTGTGTCTATTCGTAGACTGTAGAATGTATGGAGGCTGGTACTTATAAGGAGAACATACTAAGTCTTTATGGAATATATATATACGGAGGACTGGCACTGGGTTTGTAGTGGCCTGTAGAGTATACGCAGGACCGGTTCTGGCTGTGTATGGGACTGTAAATTTCACTTAGGACTCGTACTGGGTCTGTAGGGGACTGTAGACGGGGGGCTGGTACTCAGTCTGTAGTGGACTGCACTGTTTACGTGTGATGTTGAATATTTAAAAAAATATATAATGTATACGGAGGACTGGTACCTTGACTGTAAGGGAGTGTAAAGTAATCGAAGAACTTGTGTTCTGTCTGTGGTTAACTGCGGAGTATACGGAGGACCGGTACTGGGTTTGTAGTGCATCACGAAAACATGCCTATATAATTTTGACCCCCTTGAACCCCACTTTTATATAGAAAAACTGGGGTTTACAGGGGTAAACATTATTTTTCTTATTTTTGCTCAAAACATAGATTGTGGGTACTCGTTAGAACCGCCTCACCAAGGCGGTTCTAACGAGTACCCACAATCTATGTTTTGAGCAGAAATATGAAAAAAAAAAAATCAGATTTTTTGTCTAAAATATTTCTGTTTTTGGAGGTGAAAATTTCAATATATTTGAATAGGCGTGTTTTCGTAATGGGAATGTAGAATATATGGAGAGCTGGTGCTGGGTCCTAAGTGGAGTGTATTTTGTAATAATCCAGTTCTCATGATTCTTGTATGGCTCTTACTAATAAAATAAGTAGATTGCTATGTTCGTGTCTGTCTTTACAATGCATTTTTATGAAGTTTGCCAATAAAAATGATTTAATTGGACTTGGTTTGCTTTTGGAATAATAACATTTCCTACAAGTACAAATTGGCTGCAAACAGATCAAGCTAAGACTGTTATAGAAGAAATACTAAGTTAAGTATGATTTCATTAGAGAGAGAGGAAGAAAAACAGAGAGAGAGAGAGAGAGAGAGAGAGAGAGAGACAGACAAAAAGATAGAGAGAGAGACTTGGGCAATAGTGGTAGTAACTTCCCAGATATTTTGGTAGAGGTGTGCGATCTGAGTCCCAAATACCTGACCCATTTTTTATAATCCTGAACATTTTTACATATTCTTACGACACGAAAGCCGCAACAAAGGAATGAAGCATAGCTGAAAAAATATTCCGTCTTTCCTGGGAATCGAACCCGGTCCTCCCGGTTAAAAATCCAATGCTCTAACCACTGAGCCAAAGAGTCGACTCTCTGACGCAGCTGTCAGAGATTGAATATATACTTAGAAGCTATGCGTAATCTGCCAAGGCAGATAATCGAAGGTATGAGTGCTCGGTCGTAACACTCCCCCTTTTCAAGGAAGTAATCATTTATGATGACGTGAAGCCATTTTCGGCGTATAAAGTCCAATCCCCCATCTTACGACACGAAAGCCGCAACAAAGGAATGAAGCATAGCTGAAAAAATATTCCGTCTTTCCTGGGAATCGAACCCGGTCCTCCCGGTTAAAAATCCAATGCTCTAACCACTGAGCCAAAGAGTCGACTCTCTGACGCAGCTGTCAGAGATTGAATATATACTTAGAAGCTATGCGTAATCTGCCAAGGCAGATAATCGAAGGTATGAGTGCTCGGTCGTAACAATATTACACCTATACTGCTCAAATACCGTACCTATATTTATAAAAATGGTTTCAGGGGTAACAGACATGCTTTACGGTTTAATCGATTTTCCGGGACAACAGCAATGCGCGCTTGCGCCAAATAAGACAATCATGTCTTTCTATAGGCTGTTTCGTAAAGAGGTGCTGTATGTTGAAGGATAAGTATCGCTAAAAACACATTTGTTGACTTCTTTTAGCCTTCATAGTCGCGATGCATGTAACTATAATGTAATTGATAAAGCATCGAGTTATTGCAACCGATAACCTAAAATTTATATTGTATATGCAACGTGCAATTCCCCCCCCCCCCCCCCCCCACACACACACACACACACACACAGTGAGTACGTTATAAGTAAAGACAGTTAATGCTGATAAACTTAGAATTACATCAATTTCAAGATCTCATTTACAAAGCGCAAGCTAGACATGCAACTCTACAACAGGTGGAAAACGCCGTTGCAATTTGTGGTATACTTAACAGGATGATTTGTATACAAAACAATGATGCCCACTGCAGATATTGATTTTTCCAACTTTGTCGTTTTTCTCATTTAGTCGTTTTTCCAGCTTAAGCGCTTGATATACGTTTTCCAAGATAGTCGTTGTTTTTTTCCCACTTCAGCGTATTTTCAACTAAGTCTCCTAACACACATAGCTAAGGTATCAATTTTAATCCAGCAGACACACAAGGCTGAAACAACGTCAATTTAACGTTGATTTAACGTAAATACGATGAAACAACGTTGAATCGACGTTGTTGCAACGTTGTGTGCCTGCTGCTGGGAACCGTTTTGTCACCAAATTAACAGTTTTGTGGTGTCATAAAGTACAATACGGTAAATTTCGATAGAACTGAAGATTCGCCTTAGCGGAATTAGTGTCTTTACGTCATGTCAAGTGGATAAACTATGAAAGAATGTAGCACTGACGGAGAATTCTTTTTCCGGATTCAAGCATGAAAACGAATAATTGCCTTCTTACCTGCTGATATTATTATTATTATTATTATTATTAAGATTATTATTGTTATTGTTATTGTTGTTGTTGTTGTTGTTGTTGTCTTCGTTGTTATTATTATTATTCACCGAAGAAAATGACATTTATAAGTTTACTCTTGCCAAGCTGAATAAATCAAAAGATGCCACGCCATATTCTAATTTTTAGCCAATCAGATTACTTGATCCAGGTTGTTTATACAACTTCACATACTGAATGATAAACAGTTCAGATTTAGTTCAGTTGTCTTCTGACGAAGCCAAATGATCTGGATCTACACTGTTTGCAAAGACAGGGAACATCCGGGTTCAGCAGAAATATGTGAAGATACTCAAGAAATGCCACAATTACTAAGTATTGGCCTCCTGAGACATCCAGCAGGACCAAGGTTAATAGGTCAAGACCAGAACTTGACAGGCAATATTAGACTGGCTCCAGTCGTTTTTGCAATTAATTTTTGTCATTCTTTATCACTTCCTGTAGCTTTATTTATCTCTTTAATTCATTTTCACTATTTTACTACAGAAACTTTCACTAAGAGACATAACTGATTAAATTATTATAAACTGGACTAGACTGCACATTTTTGAAAATGAAAAGAGAAAATGATAGAAAAATGGAGACAAGCTAGAGCAAAACAATTGGGCTCTATAACAGATGACGTCAGTACAATTCATCATTACAAAAGACACACCTATTCAAATATATAGAAAAAATCACCTAAAAAAATGAGCATTTTCAGATAAAAAACTCTGATATTTTCTCCATATTTTCTGCTAAAGACATAGATTGGGGTACACGTTAGAACCGTCTCGGCGAGGCGGTTCTAACGAGTACCAACAATCTACGTTTTTGAGCAAAAATAAGAAAAATGTATACCCCTGTAAACTCTAGTTTTACTATATGAAAGCGGGGTTTCAGGGGAGGTCAAATTTTTATAGGCAGTTTTTCGTGAGTGTACAATGTTGTATTTTCTATCATTTAAGGGAGACAGTGGTGGCGCAATGGGCTGTTTCGACGCCAGTGGTGTTTTTCATCAAGTTGGTATAGTAAGCTGGGGATCCACAGATTGTTCCAATGGTTTTAACGTCTACACCAGAGTCTCCTCATATCTAGACTGGATTACAGCAAACCAAGCATAAACAACAAACTCAGCGGCGAATCTGGGAATGAATGTTGAAACTTAAGGGGAATGGATACAACTGAAACGAAAAAAAAAGTCTGACATGGAAAAAATGCCACCACTCCCCCACCCCCTACACACCTTTTTGATTTTGGGCTACTATTAATACTTTGTATGCTGGGTAACAATTTCAGCTGACGAAATTTTTATTTGTTTTCTTATTTTCCCTGAAAAAAAAAGGATTTAACACTTCATGTAAACTGTCTTGCATGAAGTGGTAAATCCTATTTTCTATGAAAAATAATAAAGATATCATCAGTTTGTCGCCTGCTCAATCTGTCCATAGCGTGGTCAGAAAAGGAAAGAAGGGGAGCAAATTGTTGCTTTAAAAAGAAACAGTATATTTAATATTTAACTTAATTTTTTTTTTTTCTAAATTTAAATGGTATTGAAAATCAAACTGACTATGAAAATTTATAAGCGCTGAGTCCAACATATGAATGTGGAGGAGAGTTGTTTCATTCTGAATACTTTGTCCGAATATTAAAGTTTTTTTAACGTGTTTAAAATTTATAGTACCCATGAATATTAATGATATATAAATAAGCAAAATTAAAAGCTGAATAACTCTGTAAGTATTTTGAATATTTCAATGGGATTTTTACAACAAGACTCCCTCAGCCACGCGATTTCTTTTTAGTATATATGTAGCAAAAAGTAAAATTAGGGGTTGTGTCTGTTTTAAGTGGGGGGACAACCATGGTGACTTCCTTTTTGGGTCCCTGCACACCAAATCTCTTCCGAAGATTGGTCTAGATTTTCCTTTGAAAGTAGACCCCATTTAAGAAGAGAGACAGACCTATTTCGACACAGTTATTTCCCCTGATTTCCCCTGAAGGTGTATCCATTCCCTTTAAAATGATAATTCGCTCAGCACTCTGGGTAAAATTTTCAGCAGAACGCATTTTGAAACATGTTGTTTTTTCCCCAGAAAACAAGGTTTGACACTTTTTGCAAATTGTCGTCTTTAATGGAGACAGTTTGCAAGAAATGTCAAATCCTGTTTAAAAAATTATAATAAAAAAAGTTATCACGACTTTGTCGTCTGCTGAATAAGCTCAGAGAGTGGTAAAGATTAAGTATGTATGTCTATTTCTTGGAGAGTTCCCAGATTAAAACAATTAAAGCTGATGTCTGTTATCTTTGTTGTAATATTAACCCTTAAAGCGCTAGGCAGAGCTGCAGCAGACGACATTTTGACTTTCTCATTTCTATTTTTCTGAGAAAATAAGACTTGGCATATTGAAATTCCAAATCATATTTTCTCTGAAAAATAATGAAAAAAAAAAAATGGAATGTCATCTGCTTCAATCTTGCTTAGCGCCTTAAGTGTTAAGACAGTTTTGGCAGAGTCAGTCGAGAACGAGGCTTTTAGAATACACAGATAACGAAGTACCAGATCAGTCTGCTATGCAGTAGAATCTGACCAGGATGCTTGTTGTTGGCCTACAGAACAAAAGGGCTCTAATTCGATCACCTGAGTGTCATTGTCTTCAACTAGCATCAGTTACTTCTAAAATTAAATGCAATACAGTATATTCTAATATACTATAATCTTCTCTGCATAGGACTGTCTATGCTTTAATAGACTGTCATTCAAGAAACATTTCTGCCGATTTATTTCAAAATCTGGACAGCGTTTTTTCTTATAGCTATGAAATTTATAAGCATACGGAATGTACACGCAATTCGTAAGAAAATCTTACGAATGTTTCCCTAACGACTTCGTACGTAGAACGTTGCGCTTAAGAATTTCGTAGCTACCCTTTACTACCGGAGGTATGAAACCAATGCACGGACTTGACTGAAAGCAATTTTTGAGAAACGAAGCTTAATTTTTTTTTTTCTGTATTTTCCAATTTCTAATGCATAGACTCGCAAAAAGGCAAAGAATGAAAAAAAAAAAAAAAAAAAAAAAAAAAAAAAATGATAAAGAAAAACAGTAGCTTGTTTGAAGTGCTCCTGAAAATTCCTGAAGCAGAAAAATACCTTTCAGGTATGCGAACGATTGTGTACGGTCACTCTGGGTACGGGTACCTATTACCGACATACACTTATTATCGGGTATTGAGAAATCACGGTCCCAGCCTTTCGGGGCCGGCGAAATTGCTGGGGTGGATGGGCGTCCGAGGCAGAGCTGCTACGAAGTAAGTAATTTTAAGCAGTGCTTGAATTTATCGTGGAGCAGCAGGTTGGTAAAAGTCCCAAAGAATTAGAGGCACTCTCTACATGACTGTAATATTGTTGACTTGGAAGTTAAACCACAACTCGGAAAATTTATTCAAATATCAAATGCCAGAATTTAATCTCAGTTAGGTCTAACAGCAGAGTTAGAAACAAATTCATGATTCATGGAGTAAGTTGTTACAGTAACTGCTTTGAACACATTATTTGAAAGTCTATATCTGTAAAAGATAAAACAGTGAAAACGTAGGAAAAAGGTGACCTATAATTTTATACCTTTACAGAGATGACAACCAGGGCCCGGTTGTTCAAAGCGTCGTTAGCTTAACGAGCTCGTTAAGGGTCATTTCGTTTACTATTTTAGCGGATTCAATATACAATATTCTGATATTTTTTGCTGAAAAAATGTGAGTAGCTTTTGCACTGCAAAAGCTACTCACATTTTTTCAGCAAAGAATTTCAGCATATTTGCGTATAACTTGATGTAAATTTTAACGAATCGTTAACTTACGACATCGTTAGTTTTGAACAACTGGGCCCAGAACAAAAAAACATTACGAAAACACGCCTATTCAAATATATTGAAAATTTTACAACCAAAAACAGGAATATTTTCAGACACAAAATTCTGATATGTTTCATATTCCAGCTCAAAATATAGATTGTTGGTACTCGTTAGACCGCCTCGACGAGGCGGTTCTAACAAGTACCCACAATCTATGTTTTTGAGTAGAAATAAGAAAAATAATATATACCCCTGTAAACCCCAGTTTTACTATATAAAAGTGGGGTTCAAGGGGGTCAAAGTTATATAGGCGTGTTTTCGTGATGTTGTAAAATAATTTTACCAAACTGATACTGCCCAATTTTGAAATGATAATATGAAGTGATCACAGTGAGCTAGTGTTTGATACACTGAAAGATATTAATTCATTTTACTTCAAGTATATATGACAAGAATTGTCCCTAGCTCTGACTGATTGATTGATTGTGTTGGGGTTTAACGTAATCCCTTGTGGGTCATTTTGTGTCGACTCCCAGAGAAAGGGAAAAAAGAGATAGAAGAGATAGTAAAGGAGATTAAAGAGGGACAGGGAGGAAAGAGGAACAGGAGTGAAAATGACCATTGTCACAAATCTTTAGACGCTAGACTAAAAAAATTCCCAGTTGGATGTGGGAGGGAGAACACTATTTGTATCTGCTACACTTGCTCAACAGAACCAAACAAGAAGTCCTCAAAAAGGAACACAAATTTTCTTAATAACAAACAATCTCAAGCAAAATGCAAAATCAAGACCCACATACCCTCTGAAAATGTCAGGACAATTTAATAATAGGCTGCAAATTACAAAAAAAAAAAAAAAAAAAAAAAAAAAAAATGAGCCCCTATAATTCTATATAACTTTAACGGACGTCTAGCGGATAAAAGAAAATGACTTACTAAAATGCGAGTATTACTGCTAAGTTTGCAGTGAGTATTAAAGAAAAGCAAGACAAACTTCCTACGTTACATTGGTTACCGAAACTTCATAAACGACCTTATAAAGCACGTTTTATTACTAATTCTAGTTCATGTACGACTACTGTTTTGTCCAAACTGCTAACTTCATGCCTTACGGCTGTTAAAACATTGGATTAGATACTATGATACTGTTTACGAAAGGGACGGAATTAACTTTTTTAATTAAGATTTCCAATGATGTTCTCAATAAATTTAAATCTAAAAATTTTCAGGCTTCTAAATTGTCTACATATGATTTTTCTACACTGTATACTACGTAACCTCATCATCTTATATTGATTTAATTAACCGAACGTTTATTCGGGAGAATACCCAATATTCGGCTTGCAACGAAGACTGTGTTTTTTTCACTTCTGATGTATGCAATAATCACAATTTATGGTCGTGTCAAAACGTCTGTGATGCCCTTGTTTATATTTTAGATAATATTTTTATTAGATTTGGAACTAAACTTTATAGACAAACTATTGGTATTCCGATTATTCCTTTTTTTTTTTTTTTTTTTTTGTTATGAGAGAGATTTAATGAAGTCTCTCTCACGTGAAAATCAGGTTGACAGTATTGAGGCTTTCAATTCAACTTCAAGATACCTTGATAATTTATTAATTATTGACAACATTTTTTTTTGACCAAAGGATGGACCAGATATACCCTACAGAACTCCAATTAAATAGAGCCACTTTTTTTGGATTTGAATCTATGTATATCTAATGGTAGAGAGTCCACCAAAATTTATAATAAACGGGACGATTTTGATTTTGATATAGTCAATTTCCCTTTTCTAGATGGCGATGTCCCCCGGCGTACCTCATATGGGGTATACATATCTCAACTTATTAGATTCACCAGATTTCTTCAAATCTTAATTACTTTAACTGCCGTAATAAAGCCCTTACTGCCAAACTTCTTAGGCAGGGCTATCGTTATTTAAAACTTCGTAAGGCATTTTCAAGATTTTATCGCAGACACAGTGCCTTGGTAGAAAAATATAGCGTCAGTCTGAAAACACTTCTGCAACAAGGTATATCGGAACAATAATTTTACGGTGACTTAGTGTACAGATTTAGAAAAATTGTAGGTAAATCTAACTTTTCGGAGCAATTCAGAAAACTTATTAACCGTTATAAAAGAGATATTATGCGGCAGACTGCATACCTAGTTGTCAACCCAATCATTGTTGATGGATATGCTTCACTCTTTAATTGCACGATGGCGGTTCGGGCCTCAAACTCAATGACGGCCTATTCGTAAAACTTTAACCAGTGGGTTGGGGCTTGACGATTTGTCTTTGGCTTTGCCCGCCGTGGTTCAACTATTTGTTTTCATTTACTCTGGCAAACAGTAGAATTAGCCATGAGAACTCGTCTTTGTTTATTATAGTGATTAATTTGATTTTTATGTTTTTCGCTTTGATGCATTGACTGAGTTGGGAGCCTTTATGCGAACCGATTTTTTATGTATTTCCCAGGGTGAAGTTGGCTAGCTGTAAAAGTGGTTTTAGCTCCCCCCCCCTCCCCCCACCCCCCACTCCGGTAGTTTTTTTTTTTTTTTTTTTTTTGTACTGACCGTTCTAAGGCCACCGGTGGTTCCGGTGTAAGCCTTACTCTTTGTACTGTTTTCTGTATGTGTATGTGATGTGTTGTGAATGGTCACCGTCTTCAACAGCTGCCCATTTTGCTTTCTGTTTTACTAGGTGTGATTAAGAGTGGCAACGGGACCCAGGGTGAAGTTGGCTAGCCGTAAAAGTGCTTTAAACCCCCCGGTGGTTTACTCTACCGACCGTTCTAAGGCGGTGGTCCCGGTATTAGTCTTACTCTTTGTTGCTTTGTGGTTTATTCTACGAGGCGATTTGTTTTAAGTCTTACCATATGTCATTTTGTTCTTGTGTTTTTCAGTCCTTTTAGCATTGCGATTACCTTGCTTGGGGAAGAGAGAGCCAATCTTAGTGCTTTTCGTATGTTTGTTCGATTTGTGCTTGTTTGGATTTGTCGGTTTCCTCTTCCTCTTGGTGTCTGGGAAGGGCTGCGGTTTGTGATTGAGGCACCTGGACTTTTCTCTTACCATTTTTGTTAATCACCCGTGGTTGTTCGGTGGTGGAAATCGAAATTCGAGCTCCAGGAGGCACCCAGGATCGAAGTATGAAACGCATAAAACGCACAATGACCGTACGACTACCGGACGTGTACAGGACAAGTAATGGACGAGTAACGTATGAACCGTACAAGTAACAGACACACACCGTATGAAACAAAAATATAACGCATGAGAAACGGATAAAACGGTCTGACCGTATGCAGAAAGTATTTGTACCGGCCACGTGACGGAGAAAGCGCATATAAATAAGTCGTGAAATCGACTTTGGGGTACTGTGCTATAACAAAATGCAAAAGTGTAGAACCAGAGTGGGTATCATCTTGGGCAAACTCTAAGCATTTAGTGCATGTTTTTTTTTTTGTTTTTATTTTCACCATTGATAATCTTTCTAGCCTTGGTCCCTCCAGATTGTAAGGGCAAAACATTAAAAAAACAGACACTAACCTTTTCATAGATAGTGTGTAAGTAGAAATTTTTTATATCTGTTTTGCAGATACAGAACAGATAATCAGTACTGAAAAAAGTAAGAGAAAAGACCAGGGGAGTGCCACTATCAGAAACCGCAGTCCCTCCCAGACACCAAGAGGAAGAGGAAATAGACAAAACCAAACAAGCGCAAGCCGAACAAACACACGAAAAGCACCAAGACCAGTCCCACCTCTTTTCCCGCCCGTCCCCCTCCCTCCACAAGCGAGGCAACCGCAACGCCAAAAGGACCGAAAAACACAAGAACAAAATAACACAAGACAGACATAAAACAAATCACCCCGCAGAATAAAACCACAAAGCAACAAAGAGCAAGACCAACACCAGACAGGTCAGCAGGGCAAACCACCGCGGGGAGTGGGGCGGGGGGCTCAAAGCACCCCACAGCAAGCTAACCCCACCCCGGCTCCCGATGCTACCCTTAACATAGAAACACACGAAAACCCGGCCCGCACAAAGGCCCGCAACTTGTCTTATGTCTAGTATTCTTAACAGTCTTAATGAATGCATTCAATCCATAAATTATTGCTTCTGTCGACCCTATCTTGAAAGTCCATAGTGGCGATTGCTGTAATGGCAAGTTCAGAACATGTATTCCTGCCATGGTACTGAACCACTCAGTGCTTCAAGAGACTGCGCAGCTCCTTGCCTTCTGTTGTCTCTTTTTGGCAGCCATGCATTTGACGTCCACTTCTCCACTCGCTTGGAATCATAGTCTGGTTCCTGTCTGTACGGTCCAAAAGGCGGTTTTGCATCCTGGGATACCTAGTTCTCAACAGATTATGTAGAAGCAAACAAGTTGTGCTGATAAGACGAATGGTCGAAGGGCGATGCTGCATCGTGCTCATCAATACTTGAAACCGGTTGGCAAGGATACCAAACGCTTTTTTAACTACTTTGCGTTCCCTTGACAGCCTGTAGTTAAATATCCTTTCGTCATTGGACAAACCTCTCTGACAATACGTTCTCAGGCTAAACACTCTGTCACCTGATAAGTTTTTGTTTATTCGAGTTTTTTTACTTCTGTACCATAACTAATCAACTAAACCGGCTTAAGATTATAAGAGGAAAAAAAAAGGTCCGGGATTTGGTAGATCAAAGTCACCGTTCTCAGCTGCAGCCTTCAGGTCGGAGTCGTTCCACAGCTGAGCGTCAGATGCAGCACCACAACCTCCATTGTCAGCCCAGATGAATTTGTAAACAAGGGCCAGCAGAACAACGGAGAAGTTCTTCTTGTAGTTAAGATATGTGGGCCCTGAAGATGGTGGACATTTACATGCTATATGTTTACAATCCAAGGCTCCCAGCGTGAGTGGTGAGTTCCATTTATTCAAGAAGCCATCGGCAATATGATTCCAATCAGCAGCTGTCGTTGGCAAAGTCATAACCTCGTCCACATACTCATCTATGATCGCACTGCATACCTGAAATGGAAACAAAGCAAAAGTATGGCACCTTTAGCATTTTAAAAAATGTGCACATGACAAATAAAACGAATCTAGGAATAAGCATGTCTTTACATAGTGAAACCAGCCATACATACTCCTCTAAAGTGAAGTACAATTAATTCAATTGTTAATCGGAGCACAATTCTGCAGACAATTTTTAACATATTTTACATGGAGATTAATGTGCCAGGGACAGTAAGATACGTACCCCTCTCACGATGATAGAGATGGTGTTGTAAGGTATCCTGCAGCCAAACTGCATATTAGTATACTTAGTTCCTGATGAAAGATGTCGGAGAGTAATTGCTAGCTTCATGCCTCGATCAAGTGGGGTCTCCAAAATGTATGCTGTTTAGTTATTCTCGGTCCTATTCGGGCCAGGATCTCATCAAACATTTCGGAAGGCATCCGCATGAAGTTCATAAATGATATCAGGTCTTCTCTCCGTAGCTCCATCATAATTTGATCATAAAGACCAAACTGGAATCGTCTCTCTGGACTCAACCTTGCCCTGGACCACAATCTCCGCTGTCTGGGCCGCCTTCGTCTGTTTTGTTAATAAGTAACAATATGAAGATTTGCATCCAGGAGATCCACCTCTGCCTGCAACAATGCCGCTCGATACTATAACCGGGCTGTAGTACTGCTCGCCATGTGTACACGAAGGAACGCTAGAAAATAATGAGAGAGAGAGACAAATAAGCCCCTTTATATAGTATTTCCAGAAGCGTACGTCATCACATTGGACCACATGGCATTGTGCAACTATTTAACCTCCGACAGATATCCGTTTCTACGCGGTATAAGTTCAGAGGACCTTCGTTTGGTCCGTTACATGTCCGGTAGAAGTCCGGTCACGAATGCGGTCCACCGGACATCAATGAATGAGGACCGAGAAAATACAGAAAAAGAACCTAACAAGTAACGAACAAAGGGAATAGCAAACGTACATCCACCGGATGCCATTAACCGTTTTTATCCGCTCAAAACTTTCCACCGAACAGAACTGAGATGAACGAATGTCAACGTACAATGAACGGTCTCACCGGACGAGAAACGGACTTAAAACGGACGTGAACGGAGACGAACGGATTTTTTGTTTTTCGTTCAGCGTCCGTTAGTGCTTTCCGGTGATGTGTGACCAGGGCTTTAGACACACACACACACACACACACACACACACACACACACATGTATACTTAGACACAACTGATCTGTGTAAACCTTGAGGTAGAATGGATTAGGAAACACTGACGTATTTATTTATTGGTAGTCTGAAATTGTTATGTTATTATCAAGATTAGATTTCTGTGTTTATTTCTTTGGAACAGATCTATATTTGAATCCTTATCAGGATAATGATGCATTGGAGTATGTTAACATTTGTAGTATTTTGTCCCCTTTTACCAATGTCAATGAACCTGCCCACTTATTTGAGGTAATCAAACCTTCAGGTTTTAAGAGATGCATTGAATTTTGCTTTTTTTATTGGTAGCTATATAATGGTTATTCCAAAAGGAACAATCATGCAGAAACCTAAGCGGGATAACTTTAAGTGAAAATGTCGCATTTTATTATAAAGTGTCCAGTTATCTCAATATGAATGACCCTGTCCGCTTATCTGAGGTAATTTAAGTTTGCATTTTGAAGAATAACCTTGTATTTTGATTGTATTATGCGTATTTATATAGAACATAACTCTCCAAAATGAATACAAGAAATCCTCAAAATGATTGCTTATCTATAAGGCCAGGCATAAAAGTACATTTTTAGCAGTTGCCAACCCATACATTATTCTTAGGGTAGGTAGGTCGGCTTTTTTCTGCAAAATGTAAACATAGCCCAAATGTTACAATATTCTACATAAAACTTAATACACTGGATCTGCACTTTTTGGTCAGGTCTGTTTGTCCTACTATTTAAATAATACTATTTCATAGTAGTTTTACAAAAAATAATGCCGTCCAAGTGGTCAAAAAAGATTTTGGGTAGGGAGGATTTGGGTGGGTAGGTAGGCAATTGCAAACAAACAAATATATATATATATATATATATATATATATATATATATATATATATATATATATATATATATATATATATATATATATATATATATATATATATATATATATATTACGGAAACGTTTCCCCGCCACCCTTGTTTTTACCAATATATCGTCAGTTTCGTCCGTTTTAATATATTCTACTCTGTGTGTGTTCTGTGTGTGTGTGTGTGTGTGTGTATATATATATATATATATATATATATATATATATATATATATATATATATATATATATATATATATATATATATATATATATATATATATATATATATGGACTAAAGGGAAACACTTTGGGCTGGATAGACTCTTTTCTCTCTGGAACATCTCAGAAAGTTGTCCTTGAAGAGAAATCATCTTCTTCTGCTCCAGTGCTTTCAGGTCCCACTGGGCTCAGTTCTGGGCCCTGTCCTTTTTCTTATTTACATAAATGACCTTCCAGAATACGTCTCAAAAGTACAGTCAGGCTTTTTGCCGATGATACCCTTATTGCGGGTCGTCTTGACGGCCCGCATACATAGGAGTTGAACTACATACATCAATTCGGGAATTATACCGTACCGGAAGCGGCTGTTGACATGGATAACGAATAGAATAGAATATTACAGCCTCTCTCGGGTATAGCCTCCCAGCTTAACCCATTTATGCCTAGCGTCCCATAAAAAAAGGACAGTGGCAAACGGTATAGACCCAGATCAGACGCCGCAAAACACGACTGCTGGTCTAGGTCTACTCTGTATTAAGGATAGAAATCTGTATAATACTTGATAGTAAAGGAGAATGGCTACCCTATAGCGTTGTTCTTTAGGACAACCGAAAGTTTCTGAATTTTTCTACTCTTCATCGCAGAAAAATTATAAAATACTCTTCTCTGTCACTGCGAAGTACACTTAATTATTAGAGCTAAATGGTTTTATAAATACTAATAAATTATTGAGCTGCATTCAATAACTTGTATTTCAGTGTCTTCACAGTGTTGAAAACAGAGAGATAAATTATGATTATTTATATCGACGATATGTAGATAAATTAAGGGAGAATACTCTATTTTTCACTACATATAAATCTATTTAGTTTAAGCATATTTTATTTATAAATACAGATACAATACATGTCAACATACACATATTTCAACTGGGATTCCAGCAAAATAAATCTATTTATTGTCTACGCACTTGTACAAATATTTATGGCTGTACTTTAACAACATTATCCTATTATTTTCATTGTATGATGCTAAATGAAAACGTATATCACAGTTAAATATACTGGCCTGCATTCAGCAGCATAAAATTTTACTTCAGTGTCTTCACCTCGGTCTTCACAGTGTTGAAAACGGAGATAAAGTATGATTATATAATGTATTTGAATTTAGGGAGAATACTCTATTCATAAGTATTGGCTTTCAAAACAATCCGAAAACAATAACATAATAGTTTACAAATCCAAAGAAGTGCTATGGATGATATTTGACCAGGATTTGCCTACTGGTCTCCGCGATACTGACATTTGTTCATTTGTAACACACAAGAAAATGAAATACTAGGTGGATTATGTAAACCAATGTTCCTTAAGAATATCTATGAAATAGAAGTTCCATTAACGTCATGATTTATTTTTTCGTGGTTGAGTGTTTCTATGAATAAGAATTTTGGCCACAAGCAAGAATTTTGTGCACACAATAGTAAAGAAAACCCTTATTTTCATTAGCACTGGCAGTTCAACGCTTATTCGTGACCTTGAACTTCACCTTGAATTAATGGTCAATGTCTATCATTTTATCACACATTAGTGCTGTCTTTGAGGTAGCTTAGTGAAAAGCCGATGGACGGCTGACTCTGGTTAATAATGAAGTGAAAATCCGACGAAAGTCTGATCGCTATTTAATGATGAACATTACTTGCAAACTTGTCTACACACACTCTTACTTAAAAAGGTGGGTGCTGGGGTCTTTGATTTAATTATCTCGTTTATTCTTGCTCAAAATATAGATTGAGGGTACTTGTTAGAGCCACCTCATTTGAGCATGTGCCATTAAGCTTTATTTGCAGCAGGAATAAAAATCACATACTGTTAATTTTTGAGATTTGAATGACTGCACTATGCCGTATGGGTATGTGTGCTATACGGGTATGCCTTTGACCAAATTGTCAAGGAGACAATGTCCAAGGCTGAGTATTTGTGTACATATCGTACACAACAGGTTAACAAGCCGGTGAAATGAATACACACTTAAACCCCACTTTATATAGAGAAAAGTGAGGTGTACGGAGGTGTGCATTATTTTCCTTATAGATTGTGGGTACCCGTTAGAACCGCCTCATTGAGGCGGTTCTAACGAGCACCCAAAATCTATGTTTGGAGTATAAATAAGAAAAATTTTGCAAATTTTGATCAGAAAAATAACCGTTTTGGCGATATGACAGAATGCACTATTTCACACGAATGTGTTATCGTAATGCGCGTTTAAACGCACCTTGCTCCTGGGCTCTCGAAAATTCAGTAAAAACTAACACAGCATTATTTATTTTAGTGTATGTTTACTTTCATCTTCCTGTGGTTCCAATAGGGACTCAGAACCTAAGTTTTGAGCAGCAATACGAAAAATGAGAGTAATCCAAAATACTCTAAATAAAGTTTGGCACAAGGTCATTCTTGACACGGACTCGTTAATCCATACATTTGTTTTAAAATTGTGCAAAAAAGCGCTGTCAGTGTCATGAAGTGAATTGATTGTGGCGTTGAAATGAAAGCATTCCATTGTCGAATGAGCAAATACTAGCCCAGGACTTCCCCATCTAGTGATCTACTATAGTCAAAATGTTGAAAAAAAATACAAGATACAAGTAACAGTCAAGAAACAAAGACCGTGGCACATATTACTTGCGTATATGACAGGGGTGACTTCGACAGTTCGGAGTGAAATAACGTTAGTTCAGAGAATACTGATACGTATGCCATCATGTGCGGTATAATCGTCATAGGCGTACGTGCAATTGCTGAAGCTAAACGACCCGCTAGCTTTTTGAAAAAGCTAATACTTGTGTACTTAACAGTCCATTAAGCTCCAGGAAGACCTTGTTTGTTTGTGTTGAGGTTTTACGGCCCAGTCAACCCAATGGGGTCATGTCGAGTGCGGTCAGTTTACCTAACCACACGTTTACTGGGCAGGCCTAGTCCTCTAAGCGGTTAACCAGTATTGTGCACATTCTTTCGCTAGAAACTGACAACTGCCCTTCTTGAATCAGCCGGAGGGAGAGAATGACCGTAGAAAATATTTCATGATCAATCTCCACGAAAGAATGTTGCCGACCTCGGCGGGGGTTGAACCCGCGACCTCCTGGTCTCCAGTCGGACGGCGCATCCAACTGAGCCACCGAGGCCGACACCAGGAAGACCTCAACACCCTAGAAAGATGGGAGTCTGACTGGCAGATGTCTTTTCACAGAGTACACATTTCCCAGGATCTTAAATGGAATTCACACATCAACTCCATCTCTTCAAAGGCAAATCAGACTCTAATTTTTCCGAAACTTAACTTAAGAATCGGCTGGAGCACAATTAAGGAAAACGGCTACAAATCTAGTGTCTGTCCTAAATTTAAATATTGTAATACAGTATGGGACACAAAATCCCAAAGAAGGCAACAAAACAAGTCACAGGCTGGTCGATCAACTCGTGATGGTACAGAGAAGAGCGGCAAGATAGGTAACTTGAAGGTACTATAATACAGCCAGCGTATCTGACATGCTTCGTAGTCTGGACTGGCGATCCCTTGAACAAAGACGAGTGTATTCTAGACTCACCACATTCTATATGATACGAAACCATCTTGTTGACATTGATGGGGATCAGTATTTACAGAGAGATTCTGGAAGACGAGAATACGAGTATCGCCAGCGAGTGCTGATAAGGACTACACTCGCTTTTGCATCTTTTCAAGGACAGTAATACAGTGGAATCAGCTTCCAAGTCAAACCTGTCTGGCAGAGTCGCTCGATATCTTCCAGTAACGAAGATCGAGCACTCTAGACTCAATTAGTCCAAAACATTTCTTCTTCTATTTTTTTTTTTTTTTTTTTTTTTTTTGTCTTTCTCCCCTTTACTGCCTTCTCTCTTTCCAATCCCTTACTGCTCAAACTCATCTTTTTCGATTCTTTTTCTAATTACTCCCTTCTCGCACTCTACTGGTGATAATCAAAGTTGAGGCGGCGAAAGCAACAGCAATAAGTTATTCGACCGAGTCAGAACAAATATTGGATTCATCTCTCTTGATTTTCATTGCCGTAGGTATGTAAAAAATACTTTGTTCCTACTTCGTTTATCTGTTTTTGTTTTTTTCTTTTTTGTTTTAAAGATATTATTTGGTTTCATTGATTTGAATTTACTTAGGTATTTTCTAGTACTGCTTTGTCATCCCCTACATATACCAAAGAATAATTGGACCACGTCAAACGAAAAGGTTGTCTTCGAGCATGCGCAAAATGCACAGAATCAGAGTTATTCCTCGCATACGCAAGGTTTCATCCGGATATTTGCTCTCCATTGATATATTCTGTAGTGTCAAATAATTCTGTTAACGGACACCGAAGGTGCTGACTAGCCTGCGCGTCCGCACATTCTGCGAAGGCACTTTTTCGTTTGACGTGGTCCATTTATAAGTGATCGAACCGCATTAGAACTCAAAGCGCGGGCCAGTACTCGTAAATTATTCCCAAGAGAAATAAAGGGACATTTCGGCTATATTCTGTTCTGTGTGTGGTTATTGCTTTCAAGGGTCATTTCTTTTAGAAACTTATTTTTTAGAATGCGTTTGGTGTTCACAGTTCCAAGAAAGAGCTTCTGTTGTGGTTCTTTTGCGTGTTTCTGTCCGTTTATTTTTTTTTCTAAGGAGCACTGTTTATGCTACTAAAAACCGCTATTTGTCAAACCTTTTGGTGTAAAGAGATGATTGTGTTCTGTGATAATGACCTTTTCAAGATTCTGCCAATTCTTCTTAACCCTTTCACTCCCGGTTTTTCTGACATGAACTCTTCAATCTCAGAATTTGGACAAATTCATTGTTGCAAATAGGGGTTTCAGTCAAAACTCAATAACAGAACGGCAAATAATGGCGATCCTAATGAGAGGGCTGGTTACGAGCCGTCTTATCTGGATCTGCCCTGTTTGCAAAGGTATCCGTATTAGTCTGTAGGGATGAAAAGGTTACATGTAACCTTTACCACTCTAAGGTCAAATTCAACAGACGACAAACTGAGGAAATATTCTCTGACATTTCATGCAAAGTATCTCCTAAGTCTTTTTTCTGGAATGAAAATAGGAAAATAAATGTTTCAGTATGTCGTCTGCTGAAATTTTGAGCATGTTGTGTGTTAAAATTTCACTGGGGACATTTAAATGCAACAACAAACCAATTTATAAGAAAAAAAACAAAAAAAAAACAGCATCTGCTACAAATGTCGTTTGCTAGTTTGCTGGTTTAGTTTTTTCTTTAACCAAAGTGACGGTCAGCAGGCATAGACTAATATTTAGTTAATTTGCTGATATTTAGTTAACCCTTAAAGTATTTGGAATATTTCAATTTCAATCGCAACTGCTGCAGACGACATTTTTTTTCAGAGCAAACAAGTCTTGACATTTCATGTGAATCGTCCACTCTTGGCAGACGATTCTCATGAAATGTCAAGACTTGTTTTCTCTGAAAAAATTGAATGTCGTCTGCTACAAATTTTGCTTAGTGCTTTAAGGTGAACACACAACTTAAACTCTAGAAATTACTTTATAAATGTATATTCTTATCGAGAAACATCTTATTAAATTCGGGACTACCGCGTTCTCATCACGAAAACATACCTATATAATTTTGACCCCCTTAAACCCCACTTTTATATAGTAAAACTGGGGTTTACAGGGGTATACATTATTTTTCTTATTTCTGCTCAAAAACATAGATTGTGGGTACTCGTTAGAACCGCCTCGACGAGGCGGTTCTAACTAGTACCCACAATCTATGTTTTTGAGCAGAAATATGAAAATTATCAGAATTTTTTAAGTGAAAAAATTGCCATTTTTTGGTGGTAAAATTTTTAATATATTTGAATAGGCGTGTTTTCGTAATGTGCGACCTCTGAGCAGGACGTCTCTGTTTGCTCAATACAGTACTAATATTAACCGATTTATGCCGAGTAGACTCTTCTACCATAACTCTATGAACCGCTACATTTCAACATAGGGGAAGTTTGTTTAATTTTTATTTTTACCATATTTTATAGAAATTCATGTATTTAATGCAAACAGTGTAGCCACTGGTCAGTGGCGTCTGATCTGGGTTTACACTGCTTACCAATGTCCTTTTTGGGACGCTAGGCTTAAATTGGTTAAACAGCAAACTTTTATAGAGGAACTTGGCAGAACTAAAACATATACGCACACTCTCAAAGTTGAGAAGTATGGTATTAACAACAATATAATATTCAATTTGTCAGTTGTCCCTTAATATTAACTTTCGCTACTCTCTTGGTAAACTCAGCAGATGACAAATAGATGAAACTGTTGTTTTTTGTTTATTTGTTTTTTCCATTTTTTTTTTTTTCAAGAAAACAGGAATTGACATTTCATGCAAATTGTCTCCATTGGAGACATTTTGCATGAAATATCAAATGTTGGTTCCTGGAGAAAATATTACAAAATGTCGTCTGCTGAAAATTGACTCAGAGTGTTAAGCGTTAAAGAGAAAAAAAGGCAAGCTTCCCACGTTGTAAAGATGACCGAAACACCAGAATAGGTCATCAAATATGATGCGCAACGCTGTTAGGACAAGTAGGTTTAGTCGTGCGCTGGCTCTTACGTGTTTCACTGTCATCACAAAAACATACCTATATAATTTTGACCCCACTTTTATATTGTACAACTGGGGTTTATGGGGGTATACATTTTTTTTTCTTATTTCTGCTCACAAACATAGATTGAGTGTACTCGTTAGAACCGCGAGGCGGTTCTAACGAGTACCCACAATCTGTGTTTTGAGCGCATGCTGTTCTGAGTCTTCGCTGTTAGAACAAGTATTATTGTAGGTTTTGTCGTACGCTGGCTCTTCTGTGTTTCACTGTCATCACGAAAACATACCTATATAATTTTGACTCCACTTTTATATTGTACAACTGGGGTTTATGGGGGTATACATTTTTTTTTCTTATTTCTGCTCACAAACAGATTGAGTGTACTCGTTAGAACCGCGAGGCGGTTCTAACGAGTACCCACAATCTGTGTTTTGAGCGCATGCTGTTCTGAGTCTTCGCTGTTAGAACAAGTATTATTGTAGGTTTTGTCGTACGCTGGCTCTTCTGTGTTTCACTGTCATCACGAAAACATACCTATATAATTTTGAACCCCTTAAACCCCACTTTTATATTGTACAACTGGGGTTTATGGGGGTATACATTAATTTTTTTTTTCTTATTTCTGCTCACAAACATAGATTGAGTGTACTCGTTAGAACCGCGAGGCGGTTCTAACTAGTACCCACAATCTATGTTTTGAGCAGAAGTATGAAAAATATTAGAATTTTTATCTGAAAACTTTCAGTTTTTGGTGGTGAAATTTTCAATATGTTTGAATAGGCTTGTTTTCGTAATGGATATTTCACTGTGGAAGTAGGGTACACCTATGTGGACCGAACATGTGTTTGTAGTTTGGAGCGGTATTAGAATAAAGGGAAGCCTTCCACCCCAACCCCCAACCCACTGTTCATTTTTCTACGGACTTTCCAAGGCGGGACCTCAGTTTCAGTTCTTCTTTGTTCGTGCGTCGGTGGTTACACATGTGACCGTTGTTTAGTTATAGTTTCTTCCTCGCCTCTCCTTTGTTTGGTGTTTTTGGGACGATGTGCTTCAAGATTGTGGGTCCAGATTTGGATCAGCCTGCTCATGTCACTAGCGTCTTTGCCTTTTTTCTGAAAGCGAACAACGAGCATTCTGGTCAGATTCTACTGTTAAGCTGACTGATCTCGTTCTCGACTGACCCTGCCAAATCTGCCTGACCCTTAAGGCGCTAAGCAAGATTGCAGCAGACGACATTCCATTTTTGTTTTCATTATTTTTCAGAGAAAATAAGACTCGGAATTTCGATATGCCAAGTCTTATTTTCTCTGAAAAATAGTAAAATCAAAATGTCGTCTGCTGCAGCTGTGCTTAGCGCTTTAAGGTTAATATTACAAGAAAGACAACGCACATCAGCTATGATTGCTTTAATCTGGCAACTCTCCAAGAAATAGACATACATACTTAATATTTACCACTCTCTAAGCTAATTTAGCAGACGACAAATTCGTGATATTTCTTTTTTATGTTATTTTTCAAACAGGATTTGATACATCTTTGTCACCATTTGTGACAGTTGTATGAAATGTCAAACCTTGTTTTTCTGGAAAAAAAAATCAAAATTCTCTCTGCTGAAAATTTTACCAAGAGTGCTGAGCGTTAAATAACAGCAAATTATCGTTTTAAAGGGAATAGATACATCTTCAGGGGAAATAACTGTGTGAAAGTTGATCTGTCTCACTTCTTAAAAGGGGTCTACTCTAAAATGAAAGAGAAGACCAATCTTCGGAAGAGACTTGGTGTGCAGGGACCCAAAAAAGAAGTCACAAAAGTTGCCTCACTTAACACCAGGAAAACACGCCTATATAATTTTGACCCCCTTAAACCCCACTTTTATATAGTAAAACTGGGGTTTACAGGGTTCGACATTATTTTTCTTATTTCTGCTCAAAAACATAGATTGTGGGTACTCGTTAGAACCGCCTCGGCGAGGCGGTTCTAACGAGTACCCACAATCTATGTTTTGAGCAGAAATATGAAAAATATTAATTTTGAATGTTTTGTCTGAAAATTTTCAATTTTTCGGTGATTAACTTTTCAGTATATTTGAATAGGCATGTTTTCGTAATGAAGCAGACGCAGCCCCTAATTTCACTTTTGGTTGCATATATACTAAAACATTAATACGTATGGCTGAGGGAGTCGAGAGATTAAAAACCCATTGAAATATTCCAAATACTTATAGAGTTATTGAAATTTGAAGTTTTTGCTCATTTACATCTCATTAATATTCATGGTTATTATAAATTTTAAACACGTTTTAAAAACTTTAATTTAAAAATATTCGGACAAAGTATTCAGAAAGAAACAGCTCTCCTCCATATTCATATGTTGGGCTCAGCGCTTATACATTTTCGTAATCAGTTTGATTTTTTCAATGACATTTGAATTTAAAAAAAAAATAAAGTTAAATATTAAATATACTGTTTCTTTTTAAAGCAACAATTTTTCTTCCCTTCTTTCCTTTAACACTGACCACAAGCTATGGACAGATTCAGCTGGAGACAAACTGATGATATTTTTATTATTTTTCCTAGAAAATAGGATTTACCACTTCATGCAAATTGTTTCCTTAGGAGACAATTTGCATGAAGTGTCAAATCCTTTTTTCCAGGGCAAATAAGAAAAAAAAACATTTCAAAATGTCATCTGCTGAAACTGTTACCCATCATGCAAAGTGTCAATAGAAGCCCAAAATCAGAAAGGTGTGTAGGGGTGGGGAATGGTGGCATTTTTTTCCATGTAGGACTTATTTCCGATTGAGTTGTACCCGTTCCCCTTAAGTTTCGACGTTCATTCCCAGATTCGCCGCTGAGCTTGTTGTTTATGCTTGGTTTGCTGTAATCCAGTCTAGATATGCGGAGACTCTGGTGTAGACGTCTATACCAAGGGAACAATCTTGTGTGGGTCCCCAGCTTACTATACCAACTTGATGAAAAACACCAAAGGCGTCGAAACAGCCCATTGGGCCACCGCTGTCTCCCTAAAATGATAGAAAATATAGCATTGTACACTCACAAACACATGCCTATATAATTTTGATCCCCTCAAACTCCAATTTTATATAGTAGAACTGGATTTACAGGGTATATATTATTTTTCTTATTTTTGCTCAAAACATACATTGTGGGTACTCGTTAGAACCACCTCGCCGACGCAATTCTAACAAGTAGAAACGCAACAACGGTTGACTAATTTAAATGCCACTTAAACCATAATAAAAAGTTGTGCCGAGATATTTTTATATAGGACATAGAAAGCTACAGGTTTTGCATACTCGCTTGCGAACAAAATGTAGTGCTCTTAATTACGACCTTTTTATAAAAAATATTGTAGCCTCACCGTTATGTCGATGCGGAGAGGTAGAAAACGCAGAACACTACTTTTTGAGTAGTGCAGTTTTTACAGAAACCAACGAGCGGAATTAATTCGTACTGTTTGTCAGTTTTGTAGGGTAACTATTGATTGTTTGTTGCGTGGAAACAATGAGTTACCATATCAAAGAAATGTCCGTATATTCGAGGCTGTGCAAGCATACATCAAAGACAGTAAAAGATTTTAATACAGGTCTACTGGCACTGTAGCCTAACTTATAATTTATTATGATTTATAATTATAATTTTGTATTGGCTTCGAAAAAGAGTACTTTTTTTTGCTAGTCTTGGAAAGATATGTATGTATACATAATATAGAATCTCTAGAAACTGATTATAATATCCCTCAGCTGCACGGGCTTTGTACGCTTTACCCATGTTCTTAACCCCTATACATTTGGTATAATTAATCTCAACCCTCCCCATTTGTATGGATCATGCTATGAAATATTTTTTTTTCTTTTATATTAACTCTTTTTTCCTTCTTGTCCAGTTTTACTAGACTGCATTTTGTTGATAGCATTATATGCTAATCTATTGTACATATTCATGATTTCCGTCTCTTATATAACCATCTGCTTACTCTATAAATATGCTTTGGCCATAAATGTTCACAATAGATATTGTATGTATTAGGAGATTAACTAAATAAGCAGTATGCTTTCGTTCAAATCCTAATGTGTATTGTATGTATGTATGACTGCGTTGTGATTTCGATGAAATAAAATACGTTTAAACCAAGTACCCACAATCTATGTTTTGAATAGAAATATGAAAAATATTAGAGCTTTTTCTCTAAAAATTTTCAGTTTTTTATGGTGAATTTTTTTTTATATATTTGAATAGGCGTATTTTCGTAATGACGGATTGCACTGACGTCATCACTTTTCGAGCCCGATTGTAATGTTCTAGTCTGTCTCCAGACTCTAGCTTTTCTATCACCTTCTCTTTTCTTTTCAGAGATGTACAATCAAGTTCAGTTTATGATAATTTAATCAGTTATGTCACTTAGTAGAAGTTTCTGTAGTAAAATAGTGAAATGGATTAAAGAGATAAATAAAGCTACACATAAATGATAAAGAATGACAAAAACAGTGCAGAAACGACTGGAGCCGGTCTAGTATTGCTCGTCAACTACTAGTTTTGACCTAATAACCCTGGTCCTGCTGGATGCCTCGGGAGGCCTGTACTTAGTAATTGTGGTATTTCTTCGGTATCTTCTCATACAGTCGACTCTCGTTATCTCGAAGTCCAAGGGAATCTCTGAAACACTTCGAGATATCCATACTTCGACATATCAGATTTGCGGAATTGAGGAAAACAATAAATCGAACAATCACATTTAACAAATGGATATGTTATTTGGGCTCCTGAAGTTAGAGATATAATGAAAATATTGTGGAAAAGAGGAGAAATTGCTCCTAGGAGCAACTTCTCCTCTTTTCCACAATATTTTATTACCCGTTGTTAGATTTAAGTATAAAACAGGGGCCAGATTTTCACTTCGAGATAAGCGGTTATTCGAGATAAGCAAGAGTCCACTGTATTTCTCCGGATGTTCCCTGTTTTTGCAAACACAGTGTAGATCCAGATCATTTAGCTTCTTCAGAAGTCAGCTGACCTGGATCTGAAATGTTTGTCATTCAGTATGTGAATTTGTATAAACAACCTTGATCAAGTAATCTGATTGGCTTAAAATTGGAACTGGGCATGGCATCTTAATTTATTCAGCTTTATTTAGCTTACGCTATAAATGTAATTTTCTTTAGAAGTCAGCTGACCTGGATCTGAACTGTTTGTCATTCAGTGTGTGAATTTGTATAAACAACCTTAATCAAGTAACCTGACTGGCTAAAAGTTGGAACTGGGCGTGGCATCTTAATTAGACTAGCTACTAGTCGGATGTCAACATTATTTTCATCAATCAATTATAATTATTAATTGACTTAATGAACTAAGGACCATCTACTACTTACTGCTTGCCTCACCTCTTTGATAGCAGCAACGTATCTTGGAGATCAGAGACCAACTATTAGAGACTGGCTATACAAGATGTCATACATAAATTTGAATCAGCTTATTGTAAGGAGTGATAAAACTTGACATCAAGGTCTAGGAGCTAGTCTACATCTTAATTTATTCAGCTTTGCAAGAGTAAAACTTATGCTATAAATGTCATTTTGTTTAGTGAATAATAATAATAATAATGATAATAATAATGATAATGATAACATAAATAATAATAATAATAATAATAATAATAAGAATAATAATATCAGCAGCTAAGAAAACCATCACGAAAACCTGCCTATATACTTTTGACCCCCTTAAACCCCACTTTTATATAGTAAAACTGGGGTTTACAGGGGTATACATTATTTTTTTTATTTCTGCTCCAAAACATAGATTGTGGGTACTCGTTAGAACCGCCTCGCAGAGGTGGTTCTAACGAGTACCCACAATCTATGTTTTGAGCAGGTATACGAAAAATATCAGAATTTTTTAGCTGAAAAATTTCCTTTTCTTGGTTGAAAATTTTTCAATATATTTGAATAGGCGTGTTTTCGTAATGTATCATTCGTTTTCATGTTTGAATCCGGAAGAGAATTCTCTGTCAGTGCTACATTCCTTCAAAGTTTATCCACTTGATATGATGTAGATACTCTAATTCCGCTAAGGCGAATTTTCAATTCTATCGAAATTTTACCGTATCATTACGAAAACATGCCTATTCAAAAATATTGAAAATTTTACCACCATAAAGATTGAAAATTTTCAGATAAAATATCCTGATATTTTTCATATTTCTGCTCAAAATATAGATTGTGGGTACTCATTAGAACCGCCTCGCCGAGGCGGTTCTAACGAGTACCCACAATCTATGTTTTGAACAGAAATAAGAAAAATAATTTATACCCCTTTACTATATAAAAGTGGGGTTTAAGGGGGTCCAAATATTATAGGTATGTTCTCGTGATGTATACTTTATGACAACATAAAACTGTTAATTTGGTGACAAAAGAACAGTTCCCAGCAGCAGGCACACAACGTTGCAAAAACATCGATTCAACGTTGATTCAACGTCTTGACGTTAAATCAACGTTGAATTGAAGTTGTTTCAGCGTTGTGTGTCTACTGGGTTAAAAGTTGATACCTGAGCTACGTGGGTTCTTACAAAAGTCACAGGATCAACAATTGTCTTATAAATGGAGTTTCCGGTGACTGTTATTTGAAAATATATTCTCAGCAGAATGAATTAGAAGCGGTGTTCTGATGCCCAAAGTGTAAAAAAATAATAATAAAAAAAAACAATAAAATCTGTTTCCAATGCGAGTTCGAAAACTCTGTATGCATTTTGTGGAATAAATGTCCATTTAAATTGTAAACATAGATAAAACTAGATAAGGTTTTAAAAAAAAAAAGAAAAATGTTTATAATAATCTAACCAGTTTGTCCCTTAGTAGAAGTTTCTGTAGTAAAATAGTGAAATGGGATTTTACCCCCCCCCCCCACCCCCCCCCACACACACCCAACCCCCACCCCCCCAACCCCCAACACACACACACACCAACCCCGCCAGAGTTGTCATTCTTGTAGGCGACACGTCGTCTTGTCCTTTTCAACATTTCCACCAAGCATCATCAAAATATTATGAAAGGTATTAGAGTTACAATCGCGGACACGAAATCAAATTCAAACACAAGAAGGGTAGATAACTCCAAAAGAAAGAAAACCAGAGTTGTCATTCTTGTCCGTGACACGTCGTCTTGTCTTGTTCTATATTTCTACCAAGTTTCATAAAAAATATCCTAAAGAGTATTCGACTTACAGAGTGGACACGAAATCAATGCATAACCACTGTCAAAAATAACAAAGGGAGATAACACCAAAAGTAAGAAAGGCTGCAGAGTTGTCATTCTTGTACGAGACAGATTCTCTTGCCCTATTCTACTTTTCTACCAAATACAATAACAATATTCCGAAGGGTATTCGAGTTACAGAGCGGACATGAAGTCACTGTCAAATACATAACAAAAGGAGAAAACTCCAAAAATAAGAAAGGCAGAGTTGTCCTTGTACGCGACACGTCGTCTCGTCCTCTTCTACCAAGTTCCATCAAAATATTCCGAAGGGTATTCGAGTTACAGAGCGGACACGAAATCTTTTTCAACAAAACAAAGGGAGATAACTCCAAAAGTAAGACAGCCATATTTGTCATTTTTGTCGTCCTATTCTACATTTCTACCAAGTATTATCAAAATATACAGACCGGATAAGAACTTTTACGCTGACGCCGACGGAATCGGTCCAAAAAGCAATAGATCCTCCCCCCTCCCCCGCATCCCCCCCGCCCCCCACCTTTCGTTGTGTGGTGGGGGTGGGGGGACAAAAATGCGAATATACGATAATGTTTGTAATCAGTAGCCTATTATTATCACTTTTGAATTAACTTGGCTACGTAAATAGCATTTTCTAATACTAAACAAATGTAAGGTTATATCGACAATGACTCAGGTATCAACCTCTTACACGAGTGGTCATTTAATATGAAATTTTTGAAACGATTTTGGGTAATTTCGTATTTTCAAGTCTTTAGGCGAGAAAAGTACCGAAATTACCCAACAAGTTTCATAAATTTCATATTAAATGACCGCGAATGTAAGATTCTGTTTATCACATGACCTTTGCGATGACAAAAAATGCACAAAATGCATTAAGATAACGGATTTCCATAGCTAAACGAAACAACTCACTACCAAAGATTTAATAGTACAACAAAAAAAAAGTTCGTAACTATATTATTTGATAAGTACCGAAAATAAGTAGAAACAATATAAATGTCATTTATTACTCCATTAAACTGTAGGAATTTATGATGATTTTAATTGAGCTAATAAATATTTCATTTGAATAAATGAATTCAAAAAGTAAATATTCCCTTTAACATCATTCAGCGAGTCAATACGTCACTGAGAGAATCAGTAGGGAAATCCCCTGAAGTCAGCTGTCGTATTGAACGGTCATTGACCTTGATCAATACAGTTTATACGGTGGTAAATACACTCAAGTAAATGACAGATCTCATGAACATAAAACATTTTATCTGTAGTTTGGATTTTCATTTGACACATTCACTGACTGTCAGAGTCATGTGATCCTCCAATGCTTTTTCGGAGGAGGCTTTTTTTTTTCATTGATTGTTTGACGACATCGATGTTGTAAGTGACTCCAAATTTGCTGTCGAAAAACATCGAATTTTAACCACCATGATTTTTTTCTGGTGGCCGTGTTATTCACATTGTGATTGTGTTGTGTCTTCCCTTTCCATCGTCCTGACAGTTACCATTCATCTCAAAACCATCTCAAAATTGAAGGCAGGATCTTTTTCAAAAGTGAAAGTTGTATCGGAGAACGCGGACACCATCTTGGTTGCTAACAATAAGCGGAGTAATACGAATATTAATGAGGGTAATTAGGCTTACCGATGGAAGGCCTTGCAGGTGTTATTACATGTGTGGTTATATGAATTTCATGACAAGTGTTATTTCACTGAATAACTCATGTGATAAAATAAAATATTCAACTTACGAAACAAACGCCGGCGTTGTTTCCTAGGGTACAAATTTCAGACCTTCCTACACGGACCCTCGGTGGCCATCGAGGGATAGCTTTCCTGCAAACCTTATTGGTTACCACATCGACTGGTACTAGTTCTTGCATTATGTCCGGATAGACGATTGCCGGATCTAAAAGAAAATGGAAAAACAAAAAGTTAAATCTGTCTTATTCGACTGCAATGATTTTTATCAAATTCATAAGCGATCGTGAAGAACAATTTAGCCCATAGAAAATTTTCGTAACCTTCCGTGCAATTTGACCAGTTGCTACGAACTTCCTCCAAAAATACAATTGGACCATGTGACCAGCTGTTACCATTAAGCACCCCCACCCGCCACATTATACGCCAAATTTCAATGTACAATCCGAATACTGCATTATCATTGTATAACCTACCTACCGGAAGACACGTGCGGATGAGGACAGCATGTTTCCAGGGATGATCGTTTTCCCTGGTACTGACTAATGTTGCTGCCGATGATCGCCTCTTGTAACTGATGATCGGAAAGAATTTTTAAAGTCATGTAATCGGCAAACTATATTTTAGTAACATATTTTTTTCTCATTTTTTTTTATCTTAAAGCCTCCATATTTCTCAGAAATAGACAATTATCATCACGGAAACGTGCTTTTATAATTCTAACCCCCTTAAACCCCACTTTTATATAGTAAAATTGGGGTTTACAGGGGTATATATTATTTTTCTTATTTCTGCTCAAAAACATAGACTGTGTGTACTCGTTAGACCGCCTCGGCGAGGCGGTTCTAACGAGTACCCATCATCTATGTTTTGAGCAGGAATATGAAAAGCATCAGAATGTTTTATCTTAAAAGTTTCCTTTTTTGGTTGTAAAATTTTCAATACATTTGAATAGGCGTGTTTTCGTAATGTGGAGTCCCAAATAAATGATTGAAGCTGATAAAATACATACTAGGATCGCCTCCAAAGTGCAGAAAAATACTGAGTACAAAACCCTTATCTTCTCTCGAGCAATAAGAAATTGCTTCGAGTATTTCATCGGTACGATTTCTTGATCGCCATATTGAATGTCCCGCTTCGAAATCTTCGGTAAAAGATCGACATATTCACGAGTATTCACGTGACAAATTTGCATCTCATTAGTGTTCGCAAATATGCGTGACGTTTTCCATCATGCTACTCGATTTCAACTACTGAGTACGAAGTTCCCTTTGTGCGAATCGGATTCTTAGCGAAATCTTCGGTAAAAGATCGACATATTCATGAGTATTCACGTGACAAATTTGCATCTCATTAGTGTTTAATGCTTTATGGCAGTTTGTGCCTAGCTACGAGAATTTTTCAGCACACCCTCTGATCGGAGGGTGTTGGAAAATGTACAGACAGATAGATACAAAGTGATGTTTACCTCATATCTTTATTCCAATACCGAATAAAACCTGGACTATAACAGACATAGCTGAAGTCACATTGGACAGAAACAACTTCCTGCTTCTTCCATACTCTATTCACGATAAATTTGGGATCTAAGTGGTTCACCTTGGGTGTCTTTTTGCGATAAGGATCTGTTCGGCCTTATCTCAGTTTCGGCAATCTTTGTCTTTGTTCCCGATTTCTTACGACCGTTTGGCCCAAAGGTGATTCGCTGAGGTACAGCTGTCAGCTCAAAGGTTATATGCATTTCTATCCAAGTTTCGAATCAAATAGCCCATCATTCAGGAGAGGTACCAAATACATTTCAAGACGGCGGCTGTGGCGGCCATGTTGGATTTTCGATGGGAACGATTTTAGCTATGTTTGATCTACAGGTCACACTGTTACTTCCTAATAAGTTTCCAGTCTATTTGCCTTTCGATTCATGAGAAGAAGTGCAAACTAAATAGATTTACAAGATGGCCGCCATGACGGCCATTTTTTATTTCCAATCAAAATAGTGTTAGCCAGCCATTTATGACTCTCATGTCTCCCCGATACTTATCACCGAGTTTCGAGTCAATTGGACATTTTCATTTAGGAGAAAACGATCAAAATATTTTTAAGATGGCGACCATCTTGGCTGTCTGAGCGGAACAATTTCAGCTACATTTGATCTACGCTCACCCCTATAATTCCTATCGAGTTCTGAGTCAATTGGTCTTTCTATTCAGGGGAATAAGTTAAAATAGATTTTTCAAGATGGCCGTCGCGGCCATCTTGGATTTCAGATAAGAACGATTTAAGTTAATTTTTATCAACAAGTCACCCCGATATTTCCTATCGAATTTCGAGTCGAGCACTGGCGGCCATCTTGGAGTTCAGATCAGAACAAGTCAGCTATTTTTGATCTACAAGTCACCCCAATATTTCCTATAAAATTTCGAGTAAATTGGCCTTTCCGTTCATGAGAAGTTAAAACTCGATTCTCAAGGTGGCCTCCGTGGCTGCCATTTTGGATTTCAGATCGGAATGAATTTAGCTAATTTTCATATACTAAGCACCCTGATACTTCCTAGAATGTATCGAGACAATCGGCCTTTCGGTTCAAGATGGCCACCGTGGCAGCCATCTTTGATTTCCGATCAGTACGATTTTAGCTTTTTTTTTTTTTTTTTTTCATCTAAAAATCACCCTTATACTTCCTATCAAGTTTCGAGCCAATAAGCATTTCGGTTCAGGAGAAGAAGGTCAAAATAGAACTTCAAAGTGACCGCCGTAGCAGCCATCTTGGATTTCTGATAGAAATGATTTTAGCTATTTTTGCTCTGCAAGAGCCTTAAATTTCCTATCAAGTTTCGAGTAAATTGGCCTTTCTGTTCAGGAGAAGAAGTCAAAAATAGATGTTCAAGATGGCTGCCGTGGCCAATATCGCCAAGTATTCCAATTGCAAGGTGGTAAATCACGAGACTTATGGCATCAGTCTACAAAATTTCAGATCGCGACCATTTTGAATTTTGTCTCCACTTCGAATTATATTTCTATCCATTCTCCGTCTATTTACAAGTTAGGCATGATTCGTTTTGTGTATAAGGTACACTTTGATTTAGATGCGGTTAAAAGGGATTCAGAACAACAATGTTGACCGGTAGTTTCTCTTGATTTTTTTTTAGAATGCGGTATCAGTAAAAGTCAGTGTCATTATGTCAAGTTTGTGTATCAAACAGCAGATTTTTATAATATCTATAGTTTCTATAATCATTGTAAGTTTATTGTCATTTTGACAAAAAGTTCGAGAGGATAGCATTCATTTGGAGATTGGAGGGGGATGCATATGAGGTTAATGTAGATTTTGGTAATTGGGTGGAAAACAAACAAAAAATGAATTTTTGTTTGTGATTGAGTTTGGCCACTCCACCTTTGAAGCAAATGATGATAATTTGGACGCACGGATATAGGCAGCACCTTATAAAATCATTTTAGGCCATGTGATATATATGTCACGACTTTGAGCGTTGGTCGGAGAGTTACGATGCTGTGTCCGGGAAACATTTGCGACGGAAAGTGGGTTATTATGTTGCCGATACGATAAAAAAAAACAAAAAAACATTTCATTTTAGATCTCCTTAAAGAACGAGAGAATAACTGAAGTTTTGCAGGCTATCAGACGCCTAATTAAAGATCGTTTTAAAAGCATATACCAATTTATTAAATGATTTCTTGGATAATAGAACGTTTAATTAACGTTTGTTGAAAGGCAAGTTGAAAACAATAAGTACTTGGCTGTTTGTTTGGATCATTTCAAATTTGCGGTCAATAGGTAAAGAAATTTGATAGAATAGCCTGAATAAGAAAAGTTCTAATATTTTTGAAAACATTAATTGAGGGTACTCATTAGAAGCCCTTCGGCGAGGCGCTTCTGAAGAATTACAACAGTATATGTTTTCATGCATAAAATAAGAAAATCATTATATCGATGCCTCCTTTATTGATCCAGTGCTATGAATAAGTACCTGGAAGAAGGCTAAAATAAGAATGATTATATTATTTGACAATAAGTTGATGATCAGTCGGTTCTACACAACCGATGATTGACTATGAAGCCTCGACGAGGCGTTTCTAATTAATATCCATGACATGTTTGTTTTGTTGTTGTTGTTGTTTTAAAATTATTATCTGGATACCCCTCTTGTCGATCTGAAGCTAGGGATAAGTACCTAGATGAGGGCTAAAATAAGACAAAATAGATTTTCTACAAGTCGATGATTAGCCAATGATCCTTTTCTTCGTCTTCCTCTTCTTCCAGAACTTGGACAGGATTCACCGTCGGAATGTGTGTTGTCCACGGAGAGGGATCGGTCGGTTTTACAAAACCGATGATCGACGAAGAAATAGGACGATTCCCATAACTAATGCGTGCGTGCGTGTGTGTATATGTGCGTGGGTTTCACAATACAGTAGGACTTCAATGGCTCGAACATTTTGGGACCATTGCTACGACACAGAACAGGCTTATCACAGTATACAGTTGTTTCGTGTACGCGAAGTCCCTTTTCTACTGCCTTAGGCCATTTTCTACCTGCAAGTTTAGTTATTACCTAATAATTTATAATTCGACAACATGAAAATCATGAATCTCGAAGATCGATTTCTTTCAAGGTCGTTAGTTACTATATATACATCGCCCAGAATTATATCGACGGAGGAAATGACAAAAAAAATCCAGGGACTTCTTGAAGAGAAACACCAAAAACACAAGGCATACCTCAGTGATACCAGTATCTAGTAAGCCTGCGTTTTCAAACATATGTAAGACAGTCCAGACTAGGCTCAGAGACATGCAAGACTCCTGGCTGAGCAAACAGACTGATGAAATCCAGTCCTTTGCTGACAGAAAGGATATGAAGAAGTTCTTTGATGCATATGACGGTTTCTGGTTCCCAGAGCTCAGGAACTACCCCTCTCCTTAGTGCAGATGGAACTAGTCTTCTGACTGATAAGGAAGCTATCTTAAAAAGACAGACTGAACACTTTGATGGTGTCCTTCATCGGCCATCATTTATCAATGATGAAGCTATCAACAGACTACCACAGGTGGAATGTAATCCGCTGCTTGGTGAGTTCCCAACCGTCTCTGAAATAGTGTAAGCAATAAAACTCCCGTCATCTGGCAGAGCTCCAGGATCAGATGCAATACCTGCAGAGATCTACAAAGCAGATCTTCCATTTGCAGATGTGAAGAAAAAAGCCATCCCTCAAGAATTCAAGGATGCAACAATTATCCACCTATTCAAAAGGAAAGGAAATCTGTCAGTGACAATAAGCGAGGCATCTCTTTATTGTCAATTGCTGAGAAGATCCTTGTTGATGTCCTACTGAATCTATTGAATAAACACCTTGAACAGCCAGGGTACCTGCCAGAAGGCCAGTGCGGATTCAGGAAAGTCAGAGGAACAATAGACATGATCTTCACAGCAAGACAGCTTCAAGAGAAATGACAGGAACAGAATGTGGACCTCTACATGACTTTGTCGACCTTATCAAAGCATTTGACACAGTCAGTCGTGAGGGACTTTGGAAAATTATGGCAAAGTTTGGCTGTCCTGCCAAATTCATAGCAATGGTGCGGAAGTTCCACGATGGTATGCTTGCGAGGGTCCAAGATGATGGCGAGTTTTCTGATTCATTTCCTGTGTCAAATGGAGTTAAGCAAGATTGTGTACTAGCTTTAACACTGTTCAGCATGATGTTTTCTGCCATGTTTACAGATACTTTCCAGAATGGTGGCAATGGTATACCTATTAGGTATCTCTTTGATGAGAACCTTTTCAATATAAGAAAGTTGCAAGCTAAATCCAAGGTGCAGACAGAGGTATTAGATGAGTTCCTCTTTGTTGATGACATGGCAAAGGGTGCTCCAACAGAAGAGAAAATGCAAAAAGGTGTGGATCAAGTATCCGATTCATGTGACAGCTATGATCTCACAATCAGCACAAAAAAGACTGATAGTATATCAGCCAGCACCTGGAAAGCCTTACAAGGAGCCTACTATCACAGTGAAATGTCAACAATTACAAGTGGTAAAGTTCACCTACCTAGGAAGCTCATTGTCTAGAGTTGTGCACATTGATGATGAAGTCAATGCCAGGATTGCCAGCTAGTGCAGCATTTGGCCGATTCCGTGGAAGTATTTGGAATCGAAGTGGAATCAGAATTGACACAAAGCTTAAAGTATACAGATCCGTGGTGCTGCCAACACTATTATACGCATGCGAAACTTGGACATTTTCCAATGGCATACTAAAAGACTGAACCACTTCCATACAATCTTAGAAAACTTCTAAAGATCAAGTGGCAAGACAGGATTCCAGACCTAGAAGTCCTGAAAAGGGCAGGGATGCAGAATGTACATAGTCGTCTGATATTGGCACAGTTAAGATGGACAGGCCATGTAACCAGAATGCCTCATGAACGTTTGTCAAAGAAAATTCTCTTTGGAGAACTACAAATAGGAAAATGCTCCCATGGTGGTCAGAAGAAGCGATACAAGGACACCCATAAATTCTCATTTAAAGACCAACATACCAACAGAGTCGTGGGAACAGATTGCACAGGATCGAACAAAGTGGCGAGGCCTCATAAGAAGGGGTGCTGGCGAATACGAAGCAAAAAGAATCAGTAAAACCGAGCAGAAACATGCGCAGCAAAATGCCAGAGCTAAGGTATCACCATTAGAGCTTTCTTCACTCAGACCTCTCTTGTGCTATCTGCAACAGGCAATTTGGAGTGAAGATTGGTCTTATCAGCCATCTCAGAACACACAAATAATAACACCACGCATTTTATTAGGATTGGTCATTGTCAGTAATGATAGACGAACTATAATAAATCGACGGAGGGCAACCAGAAGACGCAAAAAGAGTCACCAGTGACCTTTTCATCAACATTCTTCCTCTAGTGAGGGCCCGAGTATGATATCCTTGGCTAAGGATACTCCAGGGGTGACTGATCATCCTTAATAAGCTGACGAGTCAGCGAGCGTCAAGTCATCGAATACAGAATAAGCGAATAACGAGAGGATTTCCGGTTTCAGCCGTAATGCTAGAATTTGAATATTTAAACAGAATATAATCGGGAAGGAATCAATTCATCCTGATTACAAAGTATAGTTTTTGCAGGCATTATTTGCCAAATGCATATAATATCATGTGATAAACAGTCGACAAAGAAGAAAAGAAAACAAGAGATCTCTTAGAAACTATTTGTTGTTAGTGAAGTAGGAAAGGCATTCTCTTCAAATCGGCACGATAAAGTTCACTCGGTTGGGATTATACTAATTGAAAACAAATCGATTAATCAAATTATAAGCCGTTATAGTCTCCGATCGTGTCTATCTTTATCGGGGTCGACGCGAAGAGAATTGCAGTTATATGGTTTGTGCTGTGATTATATGTTAGTGTTTTATTATATACTTTAAATAGTATATTTGTAAAATAAAATCTGAAAAAAAAAATCTGACGTTGTTAGAGTCGCTGTGTAATGATACAGGTAGGTGTCAACCAACCTGGCACTTAGTCAGATAAGAAGCCACCTCAGTCCATTTTGACCACCCTTAGGCGTAATAACCATGGAATTTTGTTGTAGACAATGATAGTTCTAGCCATTGCAAGTTAATCATTTCGGCAGATCAGCAGGCCAATGGGACATCTTTTTGAACCTCTATAAAGTAATGCTATGTTGTGTGTACTCATTAGAATCGCCTCATAGCGGTAGAGCCGATTGTAATGAGAACACACAACATACATTTCCATAATAAAATAAGAAAACTTTCCCTTAAATATCCCTAAATATTGTTTTCTTGAGAATTTCCTAGAGACTAAAAACATGTTCGAATTATCCACGGTAAACGAGCCATCGGTGTATGAGTCACCGAAGTTTTAGTGTATGTTATCTCCCTTTTTATTCAGTCTAGCTTACTGGTAAATGAAATAATAAACTGCAACAAACAATCGGGTTTGACTGAGTATTGCCTGGTAGAAGCAGAGGCGATTCACTTTCTCTTTCATTTTTTCGCGTTTTATTCTGTTTTTAGTTGACATCTCCAAAACAGAAGTACAACTACTCAGGAAAGATTTCATTTATTAACCTTCCCAAGACACAGAAGGAAAAAATATGTGTGTGATCTGTGATATGTGTGCGTGTTTAAAATGACGAAGACGTAAGCCATAAGTGCTTACCCAGTGGGCATATGATGTTTATACAACATCGCATGAACAGAGATGCAACGTCCAGACGTTAGTTAAATTTACTTGATAGAACTAGCGTCACATTATTTCACTGATTCTCAAGAGTGGGACTTTTGTGTGGTGAAAGAAAATGAAAAACTGACCAAACCAAACAAAGGTCGATTGCTTTTAGTTTACATCGCTGGTATCTGCTGTAACGTGTTATAGTGTTATAAAGCTTTTGCACAGTAAAATATGTGACAGTTTCATGAAACATGGGACGACATGAGAGCACTGGTAGTTCTGTTTGTATTCTACGAGCTATGTATAGCAAACATATTTGAAGTAGCCGTGCGAATTATTGGTATCAAATATCAAGCGTGAATATAAGTGTTTGTCTTCTGTATTAAATAATGCTTTAGAAATCTTCAAACTATTTTTTCTAAATAGCAAAATAGGTTTTCTTTACCAAATCGAACAAAAACGATATCTTTTACTTACAGAAGCTTTAAGAACACATTGTTTTGTAAAACATTCATTAGAACGAGGATTCATAAATAATTATAACAGCAAACTTTTCCAATGAAAATTTATTTTATTTTTTTTTTTTAAGAAAATGAATGTATGAAATAACCTTGCTGCTTAGAGACCGAATCATTCTCAGGGAAATTAAAATATTCACAGGGAATATATAAATCGGTTTTGACGTAAACGCGAATGTCATGAGTTTTCGTGATCAAATAAGGATTCGCAAAGTTCCGTAAAAGCCGTAAGCTCTCCACAGGAATGAAAGGGTTTTTTGTGGAGTTCAATGTCTTTAAATCCTTTGTCATATACAGGATGTTCAACTATTTTAAGCATCATGTTTACTATGTTTTCCATAAATAGCTTTATTTACTATGTTTCCAAAAATAACTTTCTGGAACAACATTTTTACAGTAACATGTTGTTTATGCTCTTGATTCTAGACTGAGTTATTTTTGGCATGTCATAGAATATTTAGAAATTTCTTGACTGAATCTAGAAAATAAGAGATGTCTATAGTAAATTCTTTTTCTAGAACGTTCTTTGATGTTATAGAAGGAGAGAAGATTTTCATATGGGCATCTTTGTATACTTTCATCGGAAATTATTCTATACTGGATTACTTTAATATTTTATTCACTCTGGACTTGAATTCTGGATTCAGGAAGTTTAAATTGTGGGATCAGAAACTGTTATTCAAAGCATTTGTTTTATAAATTCTTGTGGATTATTTTTGAGGGACTTTGTGTCGTAAACTAGAAAGGTACTGTTTACTTACATTATTTTGTTTTGAATCTTGTCTTATTTTATTATTATTATTATTTTTTTTTTTTTTTTTTTTTTTTTGTGAATAAATAGTGTTAATAATTTAAAGATTGTTGCTGGTTTAACTTTCATTTCTTTCTCGTTACGCCTGGCTCGTAACAGAAATTGGGGGCTCGTCCGGGATCAAACATTTTCTTGAGCTAAAACAAGTTTCAGCTCTTTTAAAAAAAGTATTGGCTTTCAAAAAATATAAGTAAATAATGATAATAATAATAGTAATATTAATAATAATAATAATAATAATAAAAGCAAGTATTGACGTTTGACAAATATCAATAAATAAACTCTGATTGATAAATTTACTTGATAGAACTAGCAAAAAGCAATCATGTCATTTGACCTTCAAGCTTTCATAATTGCACTTTCACAGGAGCTGTTAAATTTGGCCAAAAAGTCAGATTTGTTGGACATTGCTGCTCACTATGAATTGACTACTGTAAATAAGTCCATGTTAAAACAGGAAATAAAAAATATTTTGGTTCAGTTGTTGGTTGATAAGGAAATTCTTGATTCTTCTGCTTTGTCTCTTGTTCTCGTAACTCAGACAGGTTTGCAAATGCAAGAGCTTGAAATTCAGAGGCAAACTGAGTTTGAAAAATTAAGATTAGAACAAGAAAGACAAATGCAGAAAGAAAGAATGGAAATGGAAGAGAGGGAGAAAGAAAAAGAAAGAAGAAAGAAAAATGCAGAAAGGAAGAATGGAAAAGGAAGAAAGAATGCAGAAAGGAAGAATGGAAATGGAAGAGAGAGAGAAAGAAATAGAAAGACAAATTTAGATAGAAAGGGAAAAATTAAAATTTGATACAGAGGAAAAAGAAAGAGAGAGACAATTTAATTTAAGAATGAAGAAATTAGAAATGCAAAACATGACGGTAAAACGGCAAGCTTTAGACTTTGGCGTTCATTTTGATGTTACCAAACACATCAGATTAGTTCCTCCATTTCAAGAAAAAGAAGTTGACAAATATTTTCTTCATTTTGAAAAAGTAGCAGAAAATTTAAAATGGCCATAAGAGCATTGGACCTTGCTTTTGCACAGTGTTATAATTGGGAAGGCTCAAGAAATTTATACTCAGCTGACTGTCGAGCAGAGCTCCAGTTATAATACTGTAAATGAATTAATTCTTAAGGCTTATGAGTTGGTCCCTGAAGCTTACAGGCAAAAATTTAGGAACTGTAAGAAAGAAAATGAGCAGACCCATGTAGAATTTGCTAGAACTAAAGAACAGTTATTTGACAGGTGGTGCTCTTCGAAGAAAATTGGCTCTGATCATGGAAAACTTAGGCAGGTTATGCTTGTACAGGAGTTCAAAGGTGCATAAATTCAGACATTAAGTCCTTTTTAGATGAGAAACAAGTTGAAACTTTGGATGCTGCAGCTAGACGATTATGCTTTAACACATAAGGTTTCCTTTATTAATAAGTCAAATCCCTCTAGAAGACCATTTTTTCCACAATCAGGATCCAAACATAGTCCCAGTAATCCATCTGGCACATAGCCAAACATTTACTCCTAAACCCAAATCTTCTGGTGAAAACAAGTATCAAAATCCCTTATCTCAACCAATTTGCTATTATTGCAAAAGGACAGGTCATATTACTTCTGAATGCTTAAATTTGAAAAGGAGGAAAGAAAAACAAAAGGGGCTTAAACCTACAGGCCTTACCTCTTTACCGTCAAAACCACAGTCATGTGTTAAGGAGGAAGATCCTACCCAGACCGATAGGTCTGAGACTGATTCTGTTATGGAGATTTATGAACCATTCTTATCAGATGGTTTTGTGTCACTAAATGGTGACTATGCCCAGTCTACCCCAATTAAAATCTTACGAGATACCGGAGCTTCTCAAACCCTTATTTTAGAAGATACTCTGCCTTTTTCTGAGAAGACTTCTTCTGGGACAAGTGTCCTTATTCAGGATGTCGAGTGTGGATTTGTTAATGTTCCTCTTCATAACATTTATTTATCCTCAGACTTGGTAACTGGTTTAGTGGCTGTCGGTATTCAACCTTCTTTACCTTTTAAATGTGTTCATTTATTGTTAGGCAATGACTTAGCAGGAGATAAGGTTGTGGTAAACCCACTTTTGACTACTATACCATGTCTTGATCAGCCACCTGATCCCATCGAACAGGAAATCCCTGATCTGTCCCATCTTGTGCCGTTACAAGGGCCATGGCAAAGAAAGCAAAACAGAATGATGGAGAAAATGATTTAACTTATACCTTTTTGGGTCAGTCTTTTACATACGAGATTATAAATTCTCTTTCACCCAGCCTGTCTGGCAAGCAGACAGACTTAAGTGACAAGTCAGAGTCCAGTCATTACTCTTCAATATTAAATGACTTTAAGGTCATGACTTGGTGTCAAGGTCACAACTTCACAAGGAACAGCATAATGAAACTAAAATTTTGCCTTTGCTTGAAAGGGCTTTTGATGAGAAAGAAATAGATCAAGTCCCAGTCTGTTTCTATGTCAAGAATGGAATTTTAATCAGAAAATGGAGTCCTCCTGATGTCTCAGCAAAAGACGAGTGGACTGTTAACCACCAAGTAGTGGATCCAAGGGTCTATCGCCCTGAAATTTTGAACGGCCCATGAGACTCTCATATCAGGTCATTTAGGTGTAAACAAGACCTATCACAAAATTCTTAACCATTTTTACTGGCCAGGGTTAAAATCTGACGTATCTCAGTTTTGTAAATCTTGCCATACTTGTCAGATGGTAGGAAAACCAAACCAGAATACCAAAAGCTCATTTACAACCCATACCTGCTTTTGATTAAACTTTTAGCAGAATAATCATTGACTGTGTTGGTCTCTTGCCCAAAAAATGGGCCATGAGTATCTTCTCACGATAATATGTGCTTCTATACGTTTCCCAGAAGCCGTTCCATTTCGGAATATTAAAACAAAGAATATTGTTAAGGCTTTGGTAAAGTTTTTCACATTTGTAGGCCTTCCAAAGTCTGTTCAGTCGGATCAGGGCTCAAATTTCATGTCGGGAATTTTTCAGCAGGCCATGCATGAGTTGGTTATTACTCAATATAAATCGTCACCTTACCATCCTGAAAGTCAAGGTGCCCTTGAAAGATTTCATCAGACACTGAAAAATATGGTCAGATCATACTGCTTTGACACTAAAAAAGATTGGGATCAAGGCATTCATTTGTTGTTGTTTGCCGTCAGAGAATCTGTTCAGGAATCTCTTGGTTTCAGTCCATTTGAGCTGGTATTTGGCCACACTGTACGTGGACCTTTGAAACTTTTGAAAGAAAAATTTCTCCCAAATGATGACAGTTCTCTAAACTTACTTCAGTATGTATCAGATTTTAAAGCTTGTGAAGCTGCTCGGACTAATCTTAAGTCGGCACAAAGAAAAATGAAACGTTGGTATGATGAAAATGCAAAAGAAAGAAAATTCATGCCTGGAGACAGGGTACTTGCTCTTTTGCCTATTCCTGGCAAACCATTGCAAGCCAGGTATTACGGCCCTTACACTGTACATAAACAGATTAGTGATGTAAATTATATTGATAACACTCCTGGGAGACGCAAACAAAAACAGTTATGTCATCTTGACATGCTTAAACAATACATAGATAGGGATAGCTCTTCTGTTACACCAATAAATATTGTTAGTTCAGTGCCTCAGGAACAAAGTGAAATGAACTCTGAAGACATAAACTTGATCAAATCTGATCCTGCTTCATCAAAACTCCAGAATTCTGACATTCTAAAGGATCTCGACCAGAAACCCACACCTAAATCCAGTTCAAATAAATGAACTGAAACAGTTAATTCATGAATATGAACACTTATTTCCGGATATGCCTACAAGGACTGACAAAATTTATCATGATGTGAATGTTGAGACTCACAACCTGTCAAACAATATCCATATAGAATGAACCCAACAAAACAAAAAATATCTTAAGGAGGAAATTCAGTATTTGCTGGACAATGATTTCATTGAACCAAGCCACAGAAAATGTCCTTGTATTCTTGCACCAAAACCGGAAGGATCATATCGGATGTCCACCGATTACAGGAAGGTCAATAATTTGAGTAAAAAAGAGACTTTTCCCATCCCAAGAATGGATGACTGTATTGACAAAGTTAGAAATTCAAAATATATAACTAAATTCGATCTTCTGAAAGGATTTTGGCAAATTCCTTCACAGAAAGAGCCAAAGAGATCTCAGCATTTGTTACTCCTGGTGGATTATATCACTATAAAGTAATGCCTTTCGAAATGAAAAACTCTCCAGCAACATTTCAACGCTTAATCAACACCAGAATAGCTGGAATTGAGCATTGTGAGGCTTACATCGATGATGCCATTATATACAATGATGAGTGGAATCACCATTTGGGGACTATCAAAGCATTCTTTGATAAACTAAGTGAAGCAAAACTGACAATAAATCTTGCTTAAAGTGAATTCTGTCATGCAACTTTATTATTTCTAGGACATGTTGTAGGTCAAGGTCAGGTTAAATCTATAAAAGCTAAAATTGAAGCTATTTCAAATTTTCCGGTGCCCACATGCAAAAGACAACTGATGATGTTTCTTGGTAAGGTCGGTTATTACAGAAAATTCTGTAATAATTTTTCAGTCATTGCTGCGCCACTGCCTATTTTACTTAGTAAAAAAATGAGGTTTAGGTGGACCAGCGATTGTCAGAATTCCTTTGATAAACTGAAAGCTATACTGAGGAGTGAGCCAGTTCTCTTAGCTCCAAATTTTAATAAAGAATTTAAGCTAGCCATAGATGCGAGTGATGTTGGTGCAGGTGGTGTATTGCTGCAAGAGGATGACAATGGTGTGGATCATCCACTTTGTTACTTTTCCAAAAAGTTTAACATGCATCAAAAGAATTATTCTACAGTAGAGAAAGAATGTTTGTCTCTCATTCTTGCTTTTGAACATTTTGAAGTTTATTTAACTTCTTCATCCTCACCTATTGTTGTTTTCAGCGATCACAATCCGCAGACTTTCATCCATAATAAGAAAAACAAGAATCAGAGATTGCTCAGATGGAGCCTGTTGTTACAGAAATACAATCTTGACATCAGGCATAGCAGAGAAAAAGATAATATTATTCCTGATGCCTTGTCTTGATCTGTGGTTTCCTGTAACTTGCTGTATATAAGATAACAATTGCCTTTATCAGTATTTTATTTTATGATAATTTTATGGCAAAAGAAAGCTTTATTACGTAAATCTTTCTTTTCCTTGAAGAGGGGAAGTGTTATATATAGGGTGTTCAATTATTTTAAGCATCATGTTTACTATGTTTCCATAAATAGCTTTATTTACTATGTTTCCAAAAATAACTTTCTGGAACAACATGTTTACAATAACATATTATTTATGTTCTTGATTCTAGACTGAGTTATTTTTGGCATGTCATAGAATATTTAGAAAGTTCTTGACTGAACCTAAAAATATTTAAAAAATTTCTTGACTGAACCTAGAAAATAAGAGATGTCTATAGTAAAATCTTTTTTTAGAACGTTCTTTGATGTTATATAAGGAGAGGATTTTCATTTGGGCATCTTTGAATACTTTCATCGGAAATTATTCATTACTGGATTACTTTAATATTTAATTCATTCTGGACTTAAATTCTGAATTCATGAACTTTAAATTGTGGGATCAGAAACTGTTATTCAAAAGATTTGTTTTATAAATTCTTGTGGATTATTTTTGAGGGACTTTGTGGCATAACCTTGAAAGGTACTGTTTACTTACAATATTTTGTTTTGAATCTTGTCTTTTTTTTTTTTTTTTTTTTTTTTGGAGGGGGAAGGGTGGGGGGGATAAATTATTGTTAATAATTTAAAGCTTGTTGCTGGTTTCACTTTCATTTCTTTCTCCTTACGCCTGGCTCGTAACACCTTAATGCGCGTTTGATATGTATATCCCAAACACAATAGTGAAAATTATTAATATCAAGTTTACATTTCTATGGTTATGAATCCGGTAGACCGACAGTTAAGATAATCGGAGGTACTCATACTCCGAACATTCGACAGCTTTATTTAAAACCAATCAAACTTTTAAAAGTCCTCTTGACGTTTCACAAACCTGTTCCGTTGTATAGGAAATGTTAGAAAGTCATGTTTATAATTTTGGTAAATGGTTCTCTGTTTTTATTAATAGAAATCTATAATGTATTCTACGGGATATATTTTTCCAGCGTTTCTGACAAGAAAACGTGCTCTAGATAAAGACAATCTCAATGAGGACGTTATAATGTTCACTTTTAAGACAAGCAATGTATTTTAAACAGAAAAACAGTGATGTCAGGGATAGATTCAAATAATTTTCGAATGTCATTGACGGAGAGGAAACCCTGAGGAAACCTACCCAGAAAACGTGCTTTCTATTGAGAATATCAAAATTTATCATTCGATCTGGATATGAAGTCTTAAGAAACATCATCTATGATACATTTTAAACACAAATGTCAGTCACTTGGTCAACAGATTTATCACTTAACGGGACTAATGTAAGTATTATACGGAACAGTTATAATATTGAGTAGCTGTCTTGAAAATACAATATGCCATCACCGTTTTTGTTGTGAGTACGAACCTACACACAACTAAAAATATTTCATTCACATAGAAGGTTCCGTTCAAATTTAAGTTTTGAGTAAAACGTATACTTTGTTATAAAATGAAATCCTACTGAGTTTAGAAAACTAAACAGAAAATACAAAATTTTGTTTTCACAATCGTTATCAATGTTGGTTTTTTTTTCAGCTTCAGAAAAAAGTTTTTGTGCAGATGATCAGACCGCATATTAAGCTTATATTGTTGGAGTTACTCTTATTACTGTCCCGTAAAATACGTTTGCACTTCTGAAATTATTTTTGACGAAGTATATCCAGACGAAGTATATCCAGCAAAAGTTTCTATGCATGTGTATTTATTACTTTGAGTTATCTGTCTTCCACTGTAGGGAGTAAACATTATTTCTCTTGATATACTGGATAACTTTAGGTAGGTTCGTAAAATAAAATACAGATGAAAAAATAACGTTTTTATCTAAATAACATTTCTTCAACAAAAATAAACAATTTTAGGGATCTAAAATATCCTAAAATATTCATCTTTAGTTGGGATAAGTGATTCATTATCTCTGAGGTAAGAAAACAAGACTAATTTGCCTAGTCCGAAAATAGGTGCCATGCCTTTTATACTTAAGCACGTAGAATACACTAAATTGAACTGTAACTGTAAATGTGACAAAACTGAATTGAGAAAGAAAATTGTCATTTACATTAGATGTGTAGGACTTTGTTATCGTTTGAAAATATCTATCAGTGGCAACTTTTCTAAAGATTATCTAACCGTCGAATGTCTGCAAAAGATTTTTACGTAAAACTTAACATGTTCAGTTATGACATGCAAAAACGAGGGTGAGGGGAGGGAGGCGGGGTTGGGGAATCTTCGATCATTTGGTGGCAGCATATCTTTCTTTACGTGTGTTGGAGTTAGCTCACACTTGAAACACTTCAGGTTGTGTCAGAGACTTCAAAACATCAACTTTTAACTGGTTATCTATTCCATAAAACTACAAAAACTGAACGGTTGTCCCACTTTCTTGAGAATCAGTGTAATGTCGATGCGATGTTGAAAACAATTTGCATGATCCGTCAAAACCTGTTTTCTGGGTAAAATAAGGCAAATATTTCAATGCGTCGTCTGCTGAATTTTTACCAATAGTACTAAGCATTAAGGGATGCATTACGAAAAACCCGCCTATTCAAATATATTGAAAATTTTAACACCAAAAAAGAAAACTTTCAAATGAAAAATTCTGGTTGCTTTCTTATTTCTGCTTAAAACACAGATTGTGGTATTCGTTAGAACCACCTTGGCGAGGCGGTTCTAACGAGTACCCACAATCTATGTTTTTGAGCTGAAATAAGAAAATTAATGTGTACCCCTGTAAACCCCAGTTTTACTGTATAAAAGTGGAATTTAAGGGGTTCAAACAATATAGGTGTGTTTTCGTGATGAAATAATTTGCGAATCTCTAAAATAATAAATGTGAATAATAAATAGGTATATCAACAACACTTGCCTTGTTCTTGAATACCCCAGCCAGAAACAACACAGCCGCTACTTCTGACAGCTGTTCTGTCAAAGAATTTGTTTGAGAGCGCCGGCACTGGCATAACACTTTCGGTATAGGTTAAAGGACTGTCCAAAATCAACAAGGCAATGTCGTTGTTGAGTGTCTTTGGATTGTACCTGCGGTGCTGTTCAAACAATTAAAACAGTTAAAAAAAAAACATTTAACACTTACCATGATATTGTGGATTCAGCAGACGACAAACTGATGAGATTTTTTTTCAAAGAAAATAGGATTTGACATTTTATGCAAATTGTCTCTTAAAGAAACAAGTGCACAAAATGTCAAATCCTATTTTCCAGGAACATTAAGAAAAATATTTCAAAATGCCATCTGCTGATTTTTTTACCCAGCATGCTAAGTGTTAAAGTGGAATAGATGCGCGTTGCAGGAGGCAACCCTGTCAAAATTGTTCGTCTTCCCTTTGGAAATGAAGTTGTTATAATAGGAATGAATTTACTTCCATGGGTAGCATATCTTTCTTATAACAGAAAACCACTTTTCAGAAATCAGGGATTCAGCAATTTTCAGGGATTTGTGCGCAGGAAGGCAAACAGCAATATATTTTGCGACTTTATGGGCCCGTCAAGCAAAAGTGTCTTCAAACATGCGCAAAGCGCATTCAGATCATCCTGCGCATGTGCAAAATTTTATCCGGGCCTTTGCTCTCCATTCATATATTCTGTAGAATCTATCATTCTGTTAGCAGACGGTTAAGGCCCTAATCGGACTGTGCGCATACGCAGGGTAATCGTGGCCTTCGTTGTCCACATATTCCCTCAGACACGTTTTCGCATGAAGAAGCCCATTTGTGCATGTCAAATATAATCATTTAAATAAAGTCATTGATGGAGTTAATTTTTAGCCAAGAACATCCTTTATTTGGAAATAAAAACATCGACATTTTTGTTAAAATGGTAATGTACTAAACCTGAATTTTGGCGGTTGGCATTTTTTGGTTTTCAATTTTATTCATTAAAACATAAGTAGACCTGTTTTTGCTTTAAATAACATTTAGAATATATTCATTTTACTTAATTCCAAGTATTAAAGTGTAACATTACGAAAATAAATAGAAACTTTCACCTCCAAAAACTGAACATTTTGAGATTTAAAAAAATCAAAGCACTGAGAGTGCTGATGGTGGTGGTTTCCTTAATTCTATAAGCCTCTAGAATACATATCATCTGTACTTTCATTTTGTTTAATATTTCTTGATATGTAACTAAAGCAATGCCATTTTCGCTACACCACGTGTGCATTCTGCACAATTCAGAGTAAATAGTTTCAGTATCATGAATATTTGATTCACATCACTATGGTTCTGAACCCCTTTTAACTTTTTATTTAATTTCCCTGTACTGTGTACAGTAACATTATTTATATTCAGATAACACAGTTTTTTTTTTTTGGTTTTTTTGTTGTTGTTGTTTTTTTGTTTTTTTTTTTTGTGTTTTTTTATTTTGTTTGTTTTTATTTTTCAAGTAGGAAATATTTACATGTTTCTTATTTCTTAAAGGACTGAAAGGATTGTAAGTTGTGGTTATTCATTACAACTACCCTATCAATAACCTTCAAATAAGTACCGAGAACATATGTTTTGTGTATAAATTATAATTAAAAAGATAATCTGGATAATCATCTAGGGTGCTTAAATGTACTACCGTTTACCGTCTGTTATTCCATCCATTTGAGGAGTCATTATGTCCATTCTATCTTATATATTGTGTCTAGAAACAAACAAGAGCTCTACAAGCGGAGGCATCATACGCCCTTGGCAAGTAATAAGATGTAGCACATATACGGACTACTGTGAAGCTCTGTGCTCCAGACCTGTGTAAATTGTAAGTGGAGTTAGCTGGAAACCAAAAAATTACCAAAAAATTCAAAGGGACATAATGCTGCTACTATTTGTTGGACTGTAAGTTTGAAATAATATGTGCTGCTCCACATCATGGTCAAACTACAAATCAAGTTTCAGCTTGATTGGATGTAAACTATATATATGAGGAGTTAGCCGGGAACAAAAGATTAAAAGAATTTTAAAGGGGAATAACTCTGCTAATATTTGGTGTACTATTACCTCCTAATAATATGCGCTGCTCCACACCACGGTCTAACAATAAATCGCTTTTCAGCATGATTGGATGTAAACTATAGAAGGAGTTAGCAAGAAACGCAAAGTTTATGGAAATTTTTAATGGGGCATAACTCTGGTAATATTTGATGTTCTGTAACCTCAAAATAATATGTGCTGCTCCACATTATGTTCTTATTATAAATCGAGTTTAAGCTCAGTGTAAGTATTTACAAAGTTTCAGTTTGATCAGGTGTAAACTATAGGAGTTAGCCAGAAACGAAAAGATTACAGAATTTTCAAAGGGGCATAGCTCTGCTAATATATGGTGGACTGTAACCTCAAAATAATATGCCCTGCTCCACTTCATGGTGTAACTATAAATCAAGTTTCAGCTTGATCCAATATAAACTGTAGTAGGAATAAACCGGAAACAAAAACTTTATAGAAATTTTCAAAGGGGCATAACTGCCAATATTTGGTGGACTGTAACCTTGAAATAATTTGCACTGCTCCACATCATGTCCTTACCATAAATCAAGTTTAAGCGCGATCAAATGTAAACTGTAGGAGAAGTTAGCGGGGGAAGTGAAAAATTTACTGAAAATTTCAAAGGAACATAACTCTGCTGATACTTGGTGGACTGTAACCTCGAATAAATATGAGCTGCTCGATATCATGGTCTAACTATAAATCAAGTTTCAGCTTGATCCGATGTAAACTGTAGGAGGAGTTGGCCAGAAACAAAAAGTTTACCGAAATATTCCAAGGGACCTATCTCTGTTAATATTTGGTGGAGTGTGGCCTCAAAACAACATACGCTGCATCACATCATGGTCTACCTATAAATCAAACTTCAGCTTGATCGGATGTAAACTGTAGGAGGAGCTAGCAAGAAACGAAAAAAAATTACCGAAATTTTCAAAGGGTCATTATTCTGCTAATATTTGATGGACTGTAACCATGAACAAATATGCACTGTTCCACATCATGGTCTAATTTTAAATCAAGTTTCAGCTTGATCCGATGTAAACTGTAGGAGGATTTAGTCAGAAACGAAAAGTTTACTGAAATTTTCAAAGGGACATATCTCTGCTAATATTAGGTGGACTGTAACCTTGAAATAATATGCACTGTTCCACATCATGGTCTAAGTATAAATCAAGTTTCAGCTTGATTGGATGTAAACTGTAGGAGGAGTTAGCTGGAAACAAAAATCTTACAGGAATTTTCAAAGGGGCATAACCCTGTTAGTATTTGGTGGACTGTAACCCCGAAACATTATGTGCTGCTCCACATCATGGTCTATTTATAAATCAAGATTCAGCCTGATGGGATGTAAACTGTAGGAGGAGTTAGCTGGAAACAAAAAAGTTTATGGCTTCAGACCCCGTAACCTAATACGCCCTGTTTGAAAAACGGGTATAATAAAAACAGTAGTGAGCTTAAAGATGTTCAGATGCATCCCCTAATTTCAGAATAAATTTCAGGTAAAGATATTGGTAAAATGAAAATTATGTTGAAAACCCCATTTGGAAATTCCTAAATGTTCAAAGGTTACATGCATTCAAAGTCTTAGTAACTGGTATTGCTATTTATACTTTGTAAAAAAGCTATCCCACAATACACTATCCTATGATGTCATTGATTCTTTTACATTTTAAATCCTCATCTTTTTATTTCAGACTGCTAATTTTGATTAAAAAAATGTGAGTATTCTATTCTTTGATATTAAGACTTAAAATTTCAAGCTAGAATTTTTTTTTAAAATTATGAAAGCTAATATAATTAAATTCCAAAAACATTTTTTTAAATATGAAAAATGCAAGATACATGTTACTATGTTGGAAAAAAATTTACCAAGAACAAATTTATTTTTGATAATTACATTCCAAAGATCATTACAAAATACACAAAATCTTCAGTGAAATAATTTCAGACAATGGACTTTAAATTTTAGTTTGACATAAATTTGATTTCTCAAAATTAACTTGTATCAAACTAAATATGAAGATGTATAAGCACTGCACCCTAACATACAAATAGGGAAGAGACCTTTTCTCTCTGTATACATTCTTTGAATATTTTCAAATTGAATTTTTTTAAAACATTTTTTTAAACAAATTTCATAAGAACCACTGTTGTAAGTACATGTATTTGGAATATTTTCAAATTAAAGTTTTTAAAACATTTTTTTTTAAATTTTTCACAAGAACCAATAATGTAGTAAGTATTTGGAATATTTCAGTAAGGTTTTCACCATTGGACTCACTAGTTACATGTCTTTCTTTTTAGCGTATATACAACCAAAAGTGAAATAAGAGGATGCGTCTGCTTTAATCTATGAAAAATATTTGTGGTTAAAATGCGCCTAATGCGGTTACACAAAATCAAGCTTCGAATTCAACTGTGATTTTTGTTTGTCTCAGCTCTCTGCACTCTTCATAAATAAACAAGAGGTGGTCATTAACGCTCACCTGTGCCTAAAAGGTCACTAAGTGTCTACAATATTCATTAATCTCTGGAGGATATAACTCCAAAATAACTATGTCCTCCACTTCTGCAAGTTTAAGGAAGATCCAATTTTAACTGATGAAGCTATGCAGCAAACAAGTTTCTATTACCAAATACTGTCAGGGGAGATAACAAAAAAAACTTCCAGAGTTGTGGTCCTTACATGCAACACACCTTTTTAACCTCATGTACAATTCTACCAAGTATCATCAATGTATCTTCCATGGGGCTTAAGTTATGACAATCACATGGTTTCTACTGACAAATACTGTCAGGGGAGTGAACTAAAAAACTGCAGTATTCTAAGTTACAGTTTTTGTGTACGACTAACCTTCTTACCTCCTGTTCATTCCTATCAAGTACTATCAATATATTTCAACGGGTGTTGGACTTACAAGGTCTCTATTACCAAATACTGACAGGGGAGATACCTAAAAAATTGCAGTACCTAGAGTTGTAGATCTTGTACAAGACACGTCTTCTCAACGTCTTGTACAATTCTCCTTAATATCATCGATATATCTGAAATGGTGTTGAAGTTATGGCAATCATAAGGTTTCCATTACCAAATACTGTCAGGGGAGATAACTAAAAACTGTGGCATCTAGAGTTGTGATTCTTTTGTGTGACATGCTTTCTCACCCTTATGTACAATCCTACCAAGTATCATCAATGTATCTGAAAAGATGTTGGAGTTACCAAGATCACAAAGTTTCTATTAGGGGAGATAATTCTAAACCACAGCACCTGGAGTTGTAGTTTATGCAACACATCTTCTCAACCTCATGTACAATCCTACTGAGTTCAATCAATATATCTGAAAGGGTGTTGGAGTTATCAAATGCACAAGGTTTCTTTTACTGAATACTGTCAGGGCAGATAACTAAGTAGCTGTGGGACCTAGAGTTGTAGTTCTTGTATGTGCCACACCTTCTCAATTCTTTCAAAAGATATGTTCTGGGAACTCAATGAAAGCATGCTACCAATACGTTTCTAGAAGTCCTAGTTAGTACCCACAGCATGTTTACTAGGGGAAATAAGAGAATATGTACCTAAGCACTCCTTTAATCTGGAGCTCTGAAATGTAGACATTTCTAGTCTGATTCTCTTGATGTTAATACATTTAAAGATTTTTTTTTTTTATCCATTTCAAAAGGTACAAATAATCTGACCAGCAAGAGAAACTGGGCCTAATTCAAAACCATATTATTTAAGTAGTTGTGGTCATGATACACTCAAATTACACAAACCTTATTCCAAACTCATAAATCTGTAAAATAATGATGAATCAGAATGTTCAGACCAACAGACATGGACCCAAGAATAAAGGGTATAATCAGGCATCCATGGACAGTAAGCCTTACTTGGTAAGCAAGCTTGGCCCACCATGCCCATAGGCCTGAACGAAAGACATGTAGGTAGAAGTGTTATGTCCGCGATTTTGGAAGTCTTCTTATGAAATCAGTAAAAAAAAAGTAACCATTTCTTAAATCAGAATATTTTCTGACTAATTTTCAAGAGACAACTAATCTATCTATATTCCTTGCATTCATTACTGTTTTTGCCTGGCAAGAAATAGAAACAAAATACTGGGGCTATTTACACACACACACACACACACACACACACACACACACACACACACACACACACACACATCGGATAACTGAAGCATGTGTCGTAAATTAATGTATTCATTTCTTGAAACGCTTAAATTATAGGGAATATTCACCAGATAATCTATTTATCTGAGGATTCTTGGTACTAATTCATTTAATAATGTAACTCTTACATAACTGGCAAGAAATAAGAACAAAATACCTGTTTGCTTTAAAAAAGTACAACATGTGTATCTTAATAAATGTGCTAAAATCTGATGACAAAATACAGCTGTATTGCGTTATGCTTATTCTGGTATATTTCCACAAGACAAACAATCAATTTGAGGATTTCTTGTGTTCATTTCAATTTGGGGAGTTAAACTCTGTATAAATATGAACAAATAAAAATCAAAATATAGCCTTACTCTTAAAAATGTACACTTAATGTAGCTCAAACAAGTCGACAGAGTCATTTATACTGATATATCTGGACAAAATATTACAAATTCAGTCATAATCACTTATAAGTTATCCATTTTAAAGTTAACACATTATTTATTTTTACTTCGCTTGCACAGAAAGCTCAGCAATCTTATGCACTTGTTCTATATAAGACACAGATGTTGGTGTTTCGTGAATGTGTAATAGAGGAACCCAGATTGCACTGGGAAAACCATCGACCATGTATGGGCTACCCATCCCTGTTTTATGCCTGACCCCGGTGCCCCATAAATCCAACGTCGGCTGCAGTGGGTTATTCACATTGGGCACCATTAAAGGAAACTAAGGAGGGAAAGTGTGTTGGATGCAGGACTGAAACCTGTGACCTCTAGCTTGCAAGTGCTCTACCCAACTGAGCTAACCAGATGGCTGTACCTCCAATCACCACACCAGGATTTTTTGATGCCTGAATAAATGTGTGTGTGTGTGTGTGTGTGTGTGTGTGTGTGTTTTGATGATTTTTTTTTTCTTCTTTTTAATTTGGGTTTTATGTCCCTTTCAAGAATATTTCACTTATATCGAGCCGATCATTCATCAAAGGTGGGCGAAAACCGGAGTACTCGGGAAAACCACCTGACCATCCGAAAGTAGAACACGGCTTTCCCACATGTGACCTGAGCGAGACTCGAACCACAGCGGTGAGAAATGATGAAATTTTAGTATCAGTTTATATTATAAATATTTTGTATGCATATGTGTGTGCAGTGTTGGGGCCTAGAGGTTGACAAAACATGGAACTGTCATGGATTCATGGAATAACGGAAAGTTCCGAAAAAAGTACTGAAATATCCGTAGTATTGGACTATAGTCACCCAAATGGTCCCAAGACTTGTACATGGAGTTAACAAAACACGAAAACATTGGCACTGTTGCATCTTCCAAATTGTATCCAGCATTCCCATTTACCCTCTGCAGAGGGGTTTTTACCCCTCAAAATTTGTCTTATACCCCTAAATTTGAAAAGAGTAGTATACTGCTTTACAATGGGCGTACAAAAATAAGAGAACAGAGCAGATTTACCCCCAGTTTCAAAATGCAGTGGGAATCCTGATATTAACAGCAGTGCTTTCACTGAATTTCCAAGCAAGCCAGAATGGAGAAAAAAAAGTCTTTATATACAGGCCCACAAGATCCCACTACAATCTGATGTTCCAGTGCACAAAATGTCAGCATTGGTTCCATCCAGAGTGCCAAGATATCAAACTGAAAGCGTGCCAGTTGAAACATTCAAGAACTGTTGGATGTTTTGAATGTTAACTAAAATGAAAACTGCATGTACCAACTGAGTAAATGTTATCAATTTATTCCAATGGATCTATTTCTTTTCAAATTCTCTGTAAATACTACTACTGAATGTCTTTTCTAGCGACTGATTTTGCTTCTTTTTCCCGGCCTTGCATTTAATACTTTTCATGCATATGTGTATCTGGATACACTACGGAGCTTCCATGGAACTTATCATATCACTGATACAAAATTTAAATGACTGACAAACCTTGACCACGGAACTTTCATGGATTCATGGAGTTTTTACGGATTCACTGATGTTCCTTAAACGCATAGAACTTTCACAGATTTACAGACAGTTACAATAACTTGTCATATAAATTTAGCAAAAGATGAGTGATAAAATAAAATCCCCTTATAAATACAAAAAATCATCGGGTATATATAACGATAACAACTCTCCAAACATTTCATATGAAATGCCATTTCCCTGTTTTTCATGGGCAGTATCAATTAGATTTTGAGGGTCCCAAATTTTGTTTTGTACTTTTAAAGCTCATAAATTTTTCCTGATAACTGAGAATCAGAATGTGGGTCAACAATATTTCAGTCATTAACGATATTGCCTCCAGATTTGTGGGACTTTTACCCAACCTGATCACATGATGAACTCAGGCCCTGCTTAAGAAGATCTGCCTTGGAGGCTACAGGCAGCCCATCTACTTCGCGGGCCCCAATGGGCGGGGGCCGTGGTTCCTGAATATCCGATAATTAGTGAACCTCGGTAATAGGTATCTCACTGACGATACATTAACCGTTGGCCTACCTGAAACGCATTTTACTGCTTCAGGAATTTTGCTGGAGATCTTTAAACGTTTCTACTTTTCGGACGTTATTTTTAGCGAGCCTATACATGAACTACAAAAAATCCTCGAGAAAATATAATTGCTATCGAGTAAAATTTTTACTATGGCGGGAATCACTGTGATTGGGTCGGACTTGATTCACAGTTTTCTTAGTATCCGGTATATCCGGAAGGCACTAAGTGACAGGCACAGTGGCCTGGTGGCCGCAGGATAGTAATACCGCAAAAATGTAAATAAAACGTTATTTTTATTTATTTTATTTTATTTTATTTTTTTTTTTTGTTTGTCAAAAAATATTTATAATTTTCATAAAAACATATATAAAAGCGAACGTTTAGGAAAAACGTGTTGCTACATACACAAGTAACCGCACTGTACTTTACTTTTTCAAAATATTCATGCGAAGTGATTTCGGCCGAAACTGTTTAAGGTGAATAGCCAAAAAAAAAAAACTGCTGATGCTTTATCACATATTTATACCTTTCTTTGATACGCTTTTGGAGACTTTCGGAGAATCTTTTGCATCAATTTTCAAATTCTCTGCTTCAGAAGGTTCTGGAGGCTGAATCAAGTACCACCGTTTGTTTATTCTGTTTATATTCGTCCGCCGAGATCGCGCTCAACATCATTAAAGTATTATTTCTTCAAAAGTTTGAAGTTTTCTTTGTTTTGTATATTCGGTCTCTCTTTATAATTATCAGAATGTAGAAGGCTTACATGTTTGAATGCAGAATTAAGCGACATCAGCGTCAGTATGGAACTACTTTTTAGGAAGTTATTAGGTTTGCACTTTTGAGAAAACGGATTGTAGAAATTCCGTATAGTAAATTTGGCGGCGGTAAACCGCCACCAAAAACTGATATTTTTCATATTTCCGCTCACAACATAGATTGTGGGTACTCGTTAGAACCGCCTCGGCGAGGCGGTTCTAACGAGTACGCGCAATCTTTGTTTTTGAGCAAAAATAAGAGAAATAACTTGTATCCCTGTAAACCCCAGAATTACTGTATAAAAGTAGGTTTTAAGGGGGTCAACATTATATAGGCATGTTTTCGTGATGTATATCCAGTTCTCACTGTTAGTACAGATACACAGGCGATGCTACAGTCACGAAACACAACCTTCCCGAAGCACCAAAAAGGAGAGATGAGAAACAGATTATGACATAACACACGCAACATATGAAACCTCCGAATCACGCGCAAAGAACTGAAATAATTAGGGTTAATACGACCAGCGACATGTCGAAAAATGCTGTGCCTGGCAAAACTCCTATGAATTGTACCTTATATACCCTCAATCATCACGAAACATTCCTATAATGTTGACCCACTCAAACCCCACTTTTAAATAGTAAAGGGGTATACGCTTTTTTCTTATTTCTGCTCAAAAACATAGATTGTGGTTACTAGTTCGAACCACCTCACAAAGGCGGTTCTAGCGAGTAACCAAAATCTATTTTTTGAACAGAAGTATGAAAAATATCAGAATTTTTATCTGAAAATTTTCAGTTTTTGGTGGTAAAATGTTCTATATACTTGAATAGGCATGTATTCGTATAACTGGGACAATTATTCTTAGCCAGACGTCCTAGATTTTTTTAACAGTTTACTCTATGTTCATGTGTCTACAAACTGCTGTATGTGTGGCAAACAGTGTAGACCATCCACAAACTGTTCTCTAATCACGCCTGTTTGCGCCAATGCTTAGGCTTAATACGGTAATCTATGGACTAATCAAACTGAACATTTTAAATGTGGTCGTATTCAGCCAGTTTTCGGGCTGGAAGTCCTGGATAAATAGCCAATGTCCAGATAAGATGCCACAGAACGCCGCAGAACGTATCCAGTGACTGTCCGGAGGGTTGTTTTGGTTGAGTTAAACCGCTGTGGTGCAGTGTAGTCAAGCTAATGCCCATTTTAATCTGTGGGGAGAATTGGTGATCCAGTTCATTACGAAAACACGCCTATTCAAATACACTAAAAATTTTACCACCTAAAAATGACACATTTTCAGATAAAATATTCTGATAGTTTTCATATTTCTGCTAAAAACATAGATTGTGGGTACTCGTTAGAACCGCCTCGGCGAGGCGGTTCTAACGAGTACCCACAATCTATATTTTTGAGCAGAAATAACAAGAATAATGTATACCCCTGTAAACCCCAGTTTTACTATATAAAAGTGGGGTTTAAGAGGGTCAAAATAATATAGGCGTGTTTTCGTGATGTCGCATAATAATAAGAGCATATAATGTAGTTATAAGAGCTATAATGTAGTTAGCGTCTTGGTTACTTACGGTGACATTGGCCAAGAACATATTTTATGAACTGTGATCCTTCCTTCGATTTTCTTCGAAAATCGTATAGGGTTACCAAGAAAAGGACAAAATAATTTCAGACTCCTGGGATTGCATCACCGTTAATCAACGTCATGTGCCTGCTGAGAAGGTGTCCACTTACAGTTATTATAGTAATACCTATCTATAAATGTGTAAAGGTAATAAAATGTCATACCAATCGAACTTGTGCAACGGTCCTTGTTTGTTCTGTTCCTTCCTGTACTGACAGGTCCCACTCACCCGCTACCACAGCAAAACTATCATAACTGAGCGAGAAATAATATAATATGCTATATTTATTGTTCACGCTATTCTAGGAACGTGTCGGCCTCGCCAGGCGAGGCCGAAACATTCATAGAATTGAGTGAACAATAAATATATTATAATTAATGATTCTTCCTTTGAGGAAACTTTTATTTACCTAAGATATTTTCGCACAAGTCAATGTTACTACATGGTTATATGTGCAAAAGTATTGGATGAGTGGCAAGCAGTTCAGACCCTGATCTGACGTTCTGTGACTCGTTGGACAGCTGATCTAGGCCTGCATTGTTTGCTCAGGTCTGTCTGTCCGAATACTAGGGTAAATGTGCACTACAGAGAGAGAGAGAGAGAGAGAGAGAGAGAGAGAGAGAGAGAGAGAGAGAGAGGATGATGATGATGATGATGATGATGATGATAAACGTCATTGAAGAGATAAGCATAGACTATAGTAGTACAACAGTACTGCAACGGTACTGCAACAGCAGGTATCGCCAAAATCTTTAGTTAAAGCAAAATACTTTATTTGCAACCAAAACTGAAAACGTTTTAAAAGTTTACTGTACTGCTTTAAATTATGACCATTTTATCACATTAAGATGACTATTTTACCACATTAAAATGACTATTTTATCACATTAAAACATAGCATACTAGGCAAAAATGCCGTTCGCTAATTCAGCTCGGGGAGTCGTAAAGGTAAAACGAGAAACGGCTTACTGCGTTCTTTTTTAACACGTGGACGGACGTTCTCAGCAACCATACAACGTCGTCACAACGTCGTTCCGACATTGCTGCGGTTTTCATGACGTAACAACGTCGTTTCTACAATGTCGCGACGTGTAAACGACACTGTTATGACTGTATGTTTACGGAGTTTATATCTTACATCTGCTGTGGATCCCAGTCTACACAGTGTCCCGCCGTCAAGACAGTTCTCTCATTAATGATGGACCCACCACAAACCCAGGATGCACCATAGGTAACGAGAACCTGCCAGGGGTATTCATCTTTGTCGGCATCTTGGCCACCAACAATGGGCTCGACTGGCGGCTGTTCTATAATACTCGAAACTAAAAACAAAATAGGTGACCAAAGTCATTTAGCTCTTTCACTGCCATAGGCGATAAAAATAGGCTTTTGCAAACAGCAAAGATCCAGATGAGACGGCTCATGAGCCGTCTGATCTGGATCTACGCTGTTTGACATACAGTCTTCTTGACTTCTAAGTGCCGTGTGGCGGCCGTAGAATGTCTCCCCGCACTCACTTCATCAAAGTGCAGATTATAGTTTCATTTCTTTTGGGATCACTGAGACCATTGTGGTATATTTGAAAATGGAGCTCTGCTCCTGTATACGCTAGATGTCGTAAGCAGTGTTGCAAACTTCATTAATGTTTATAAAGAGTCTCAATAAAACCGAGACTCTCATTTTCTATCTGTAGTATGTTCTTTGTTTTCAAAGGCAATCTTTTATTTCAACTTTACATATAAACTTCTGTCCAAGCGATTGTTTGTTATAAAAAAAAAAAGAGCAAATGACGTCTGATATTTGGCATCCAAAGAGTTAAACAGATAACATATACTATACAGTTGAACTAAAATGGCTCGAGCACATCATTTGGATCATGCGAATTTGTTCTGGACACGGGTAGTTCTAGTCAATTAGGGTTAATCATAACGCCAGCTCTTGAGACAAATATGGATAAGAATCCTTGAGCCAATACAGCAGACCTCGGACCAGGGCCAATATGAAATTACTTGGTTTATAACATTGTAGTATAAACGTCATGACGTTGCATCGACGTTCATCCGACATTGTATAAACTTCATGTGCCCGCTGCTGGTTTTATTCGAAAGAACCTGTGTAATTCCTTTTTGCAGATCTATAAATTTGATGCAATTTTAGTGGAAATTATCATGGCCATTATGGAATACAATGTATTTTTGCGGGGTTTACATTTCAGGGGTATACCTGTATTTCAAAAATGTAAATAGTTTTACTCATTTTTAGCGTTCGCAGTTCAGCTGGGAGCTTTAAGTTTTATTTTCTTGATATACATAGATGATTTTCGAAAATGGTGTAGGCTTCGTTGCGTTTACCCGATGCATTCTGTTAAGAGATTACAAATCGTCTGATGCAGCAATGCACTTTATTAAAGGGTTACAAATTGCGTCCCAGTAAGCATCTACATAAATCTATAGCGGGCCGTTATCGGCCAGTCAGGGTAGCTGACGGGCCGATAATGGCCCGCTGTAGATCTATAAAGAATGCTAGCTGTGGTTGTTGCTGCAAAATATGTGTAGCACTTACAACGCGGTTTGCCAACGGTTTTAAACTGCGTCGATGATAAGCTGTGCAATGCTAAATTGTATTGTTAATAATGTCAGTTGGAGTATCCATGACTTGGGTTATCACTGACCTTCAAAAACATGCACGCATGCACACACTTGCATAGCCGGCGATGCGAGAAGTAATGCACTATTAATAAGCTATCAGTACTTACTTCGGTTTACTCACTTTCGTTCAGTCAAGAGAATCACTCCAAGGAACTTTACTTTATTTTATTTAAACAATGTTTAAAGAGGATGACACAATTAGCTATAAATAACTATTCTACCTTGCGGTCCTCTAAATAAAATTTATATACATATATACAGTAAGACTTAACTAACAGCTAAGACATTCATGGGATAAAAGTATCTTGTAGCGAAGTGAATGCTTATATAAAGCTTTTGTCAGATAAATAAGTGCTAATAGGTATGTGCAAGTGATTTAAAACCAAACATGGCACTTAATTATATCAAAGACAAATCTATATGTTATCACAGTTTTTGTAAGTGCTTTTAAAATCTGACGAGCGCAGAAAACCAATATCTAAAACAATTATGCTAGGTCATAAAAGCTCTCATTCAGTTACAATACCGGTTTCGGCGATAATTTTACAGATGGTATCTCATTAAAATCATAGTTTAAAGATATTTTATAAGAGTTAAAATGTTGCTTTAAGAGACTGCTTAAAAATTGAGAGTGACCCCGATGTTATTACTGTTTGAGGTAACGGGTCCAGTTTTAAGAACGATAAAAGTTTCGAAACATGCATTCTGTGAACAGATTTATTTTGTGTTAAAAAATGTTTGGCGACTTACGCGTGAAACAGTCAAGAAAATCAAATGCAATGAATTACTTGCATTGCAGGATAGTTGCATTAGTAAAAATAATGATGTGTTCCATGGCATTATGAAAACACGCCTATTCAAATATATAGAAAATTTCACCTTCAAAAACTGAAAATTTTCAGATAAAAACTCTGATATTTTTCATATTTCTGCTCAAAACACAGATTGTGGGGACTCGTTAGAACCGCCTCGCCGAGGCGGTTCTAACGAGTACCCACAATCTATGTTTTTGAGCAGAAATAAAGAAAATAATGTATACCCCTGTAAATCCCAGTTTTACTACATAAAAGTGGGGTTTAAGGGGGTCACATCCATGAAATTTCGTTTCTACGAAATCCTACACCAGCGGCAGAACGCGAAAACTTTTTACCTCGCAAACTACCTTTTTTATAGCATTCTCCGCTTTCAAAAGGTAGAGTCACCTTTTGCTCAATATATTGCACTTCAATTTGGCGATGCCGGCCTCGGTGGCTCAGTTGGATGCGCGTCCGATTGGTGATCAAGAAGTTGCGGGTTGGATCCCCGCCGGGTCGGCAAATTCTTTCGTAGAGATTTGATCATGAAATATTTTCTACGGTTATTCTCTCTCTTCCGTTGATTTAAGAAGGGCAGTTATCAGTTTCTGGCGAAAGAATGTGCACAATACTGGTTAACCGCTTAGAGGACTACGCCTGCCCAGTAGAAGTGTAGTTAGGTAAATTGATCGCGCTCGACATGAACCCATTGGGCTGACTGGGCCTTAAAACCTCAACACAAACAATCATTTGGCGACCACAGAGCAAACCAAGTGTATAATATAAATTTCATCTTGACAGAATGAAAGTTTTTGTCAATGCAACCAGAACCAAAAAAAAAAAAATCTTATTGCTGAGAGAAATCTCTTTGGACTGATTCATTTCCAATTAAAAGGCGTGCGTTTTATTTTTTAGAATTATCATCTACAAGAGAAAATCAGACGCTGCGTTCTGTGCCTTCAGATCTGGGTCTATACTGTTTGCCAACGTCCCTTTTTTATGGGACGATAGGCATAAATAGGGTAATTTAACTGAACAGTTTGAACCAGGGTCTAGCCATGATTGAAAGACTCTGCCCAAACACAAAGATGTTCTGATTTCGTTGTCTTAACTCTTCGCCCCCCAGTTTTGTATAGGAAAAACTGGGGTTCACAGGGGTATACATTATTTTTCTTATTTCTGCTCAAAAACATAGATTGTGTGTACTCGTTAGAACCGCCTCGCCGAGGTGGTTCTAACGAGTACAATCTATGTTTTGAGCAGAAATACGAAAAATATCAGAATTTTTATCTGTAAATTTTCATTTTTGGTGGTAAAATTTTCAGTATATTTGAAAAGGCATGTTTTCGTAATGCTTGTGGGTGAAGAGGGCGTCGTTTGCTTTGCTTTTCGTTGACCTGTGGCGTGTGTACTGTCTGTCATGGTTTGCTTGTTTTTCCTCTTAATGTCAATGGTAGGGGATGCATTGTGATTGTGGCTCTTCCCGGACATCTTTCTACTTAAGCCGACCTTTTTGGTTTACATGGCTTAAAGATACATGCTCATAGGTCTTGATAAGGGAGGGTATCCGGTTAATATTTTTATTTCTCCACGAAAACATATGTTGTGGTACTCATTAGAAGCGCCTCGGCGAGGCGCTTCTAATGAGTACCCACAATATATGTTTTTGCGGAGAAATAAGAAAAATATCAATACTTTTGGATTGAAAAAAAGCGCCTCAACTAGTGCTATGAATGCCAGACTTGAATAAGAAAAGCGACGCAGTGAACTAACCTCTCGGGGTGGGGATGGGGGGGGGGGGGGGGGTAACTTTCCTATATATGACATAGTATGGATGTGCGTGCCGAATGGCCCCCTTTTTCAGCGCTGCCAAGTATATGATTGGCCCCTTTTTTCAGCAAAAAGTATATGATTGACCCCATTTTTCTGGATTAGTATATGAAATGCCCCACTTTTCTGATGTATTCCGGTACATGCACATAATTTTCGTTCAGAGATTTTTCGAGGCTAATTGTTCTCTTGGTATTCAATGAACTGACTGCTCTATATGTCTATCTACAAGCAATAAATGGGTACAAAAAATCAAAGGGCAGTATATGAATGGGTCATCATTTCAGACGATCTAGTTTCAGACGATCTAGTATATGAATGGATCTATTTTTTTTTTTTTTTTTTTTTTTTTTTTTTCCGAAGGCCGGGTATATGATTGGGGTAGATTTCGAAATA